>CM060636.1:2338662-2781162 GCA_030578275.1 Meda fulgida | reverse complement strand
CCTCAAGTAGTTTCAAACACATATGACCATGTTCTTCTGTGGAACAAGACTATGCCTGGTCTTTTTATGCAATTATTATGAATGAGAACTAAAGACGACAAGCTTAAAAAAGGACACAAAAGCACTGTAAACGTGTAGAATAGAAAAAAATTGTGTCGGTTTACTTTATTAGTGCTCCTGAACAATTCATCAGTGAACATTATTACAAACAAAAAACTTTGCCTTCATAAATGTATCAAATTGTAATACGTTGCTCTGCATCTGAAATAACTTTCCTTTTCAGCTGAAGTCATCAATTCCTCAAGTGTTTATCAGAAATAATACATCAGAATAAAACCAGCGCAAATCACAGATAAAACCACATAATATGATGTTTTTCTGATTTTACAAACTGATATGGATCTCATTAAAACGTGTCTAGATCATTTTAAATAACAAAATACATGTATACTGTTGACATTCCTGTGAAAATCATATAGACTTAAGGATGGGCCAATAAGCAACCACCTAGCAACAGCCCAGAACTGCCTAGCAACCAACAAACACTCCAGCATTATGTCAGTGACTTTCACATTGGCTGTGTCCGAAATCTCCCACTACTCACTATATAGTGGACTATATAGTGAGCTCGCCATTTTGTAGTGCTGTCCGAATGTATAGTGATGATTATTATACCCTATATAGTCCACTCAATGTATCCCAGAATGCATTTTGAAAAGTAGTGTACAACCGATGGTCACTAACTCAAGCCCTACATACCATCATGCATTGCGCTGATCATAAAAATGGCGGATGGACGTCGAGAGCAGCGCGACAATACGAATTTGTCATACAAATGTAAGTTATGTTCTTTCTCGTTTAACTTATGATATGTAGTAGTTCTACAATTTTGTCAGACATGTATAAATTGTTCGTATTGCCCCATTACGGCACAAATCCTGCCTAACGACCCAGCTTGCTAACACTAGCCCTCTACTTTACAGTACAGTAATGAAAATATATGAAATATGTGTATTAATTTTATTTATGTTTATAAGTTATAATCATGTGTGGAGTAACGCATTATAATAGAAACGGCCAGAAATTACTTTTAATTTTACAATTTTGGAGAAATAAGCTCAATATAATGTAATGTATTTTTAAAAAAAAATGTATTTAGCCCAGCGCTGGCTCGGCACCAGCTGACAGATGATGGCGCGTTTAAAAAGTGCGACAGTAATGACGTAATCAACGGCGCCGAGAGACGATCGAGTAGTGTCCGAAAGTGGTGTTTCTATTATGCTGGTGAGCTCACTATATAGTGCTCTACTCCCTTCCTCCTACACGGGGGTTAGGGAGTAGTGGTTTGAGTGGAGATTTCGGACACAGCCATTGACTTCTTTTCAATTTGACCTCTCTTTGTCTTTGCATTTAAAGTAGCATAGTGTTATAATAAATGCATTATGTGCCAATAAAGGTACTTTGTATAACGAAATATAGAAATGCAGAATTACATTTTCTAATTTCCTCTTCTGTTCTGCAGTTTCACTTCTCTTGTCATGCATTATTCCAGCTTGCTCTTGAAATGTGGTGTTATGGCACTGCTAATGTTGAAGGCTCTTTAAGAATCATACTTCTGTTTTTCATCATTTGTCACAAAGCATCTAGTACATGAATACATTTCAAATGTAATGTTCTAGTTTTTGGTTTTTGGCTCTACTGATCTGTATCTTTTGTTCCCTGCTAAAGTGTCATTGTCAAATGGTTTGATTGTTCCTCAGAATCTGCCAGGAAAGTATATTTACATGTAATTTAAAGCCCTCCATCTAGTGGTCAACATCATGTGTTCCTGATGACTGAACGAGTCTGACAACAGAAAGTGAAATGGTTATCAGTTTCCGGCCGCTTTAGTAATATCAAATAACAGAGTCAAACAAACTTCACACCAAGCATCTTATGACTAAAATAACAGCGTTCGTCAGTCATTCAGTTCAAAGATGCACTGTTTGTCATTCTGTGTGTTTTAAGAGGGAGTTACTCTTCATTCTTAACAGTAAATATTAGTCATCTCAGCAGTGTAACACACAGAACTTCCTTTTTTATTCTCAGCACATCTCTGAGAATCGTACACCAAAACTCTTGCTTGGTTTCTCAAACGGCTTGGCTTCATTGAATGCTGGTGAAACCAAAGATTGCAACATACATCTGATTTGGAAATGATTTCATTCCATGAAAAACAGATCAGATCAGAACTTCAGTGAAGTCTAAAAGTCTGCATTTTTATAATTTAATAAAAAATAACGAGATGATATTAGCAGCATAGCAAGACATTTGTAATGTTTATATGTGTGTGTCAGTAGTGCAAGAGATATCTGAACGGGATATTTGTTTTTAATGACCCTATAATTTTATTTCATATTTTATATCATTTTTTGTATTTTAAATATGAGGGAAGAACTAAACACTAAACTTGGTTAAATTTGACACGATTTTAAAAAGGCAAACTATAGCTACAGTTTTTATTTTACTATGCAAAAGAAAAAAAAGCACAGGAAAAAAGCATTCTGTCACAACTGTTGTATAAATCACAGGAATAAGACTATTAAAATACTTTAATATTCCACACAGAAGGTCATCCAAACACGGCAAACAAACACAGCCACTAGGCATTGACGTGAGCGGACAACTGAGAACTGAAAAGACTGCAACTTAAATACAAGGCAAATGAGGATAATAAACGACAAACACTTGTGATGAATGAATGAATCTCTAAGACAACTCATAAGTGGTGGGAAACTGATCAAAGGAGAACAGGAACTAATGAATACAACCTGAAAGTGCATGAAAGTAAAACTAGGGGCTGTTTACGCGACACCGTTTTCAACTAACAACGTTAAAAAAAGTGTGTGTTATGGCCGTTCGTTAACATGGCATCAGTGTTTTGGGTGGCTGAAAACGCAAACTTTTGAAAACGGGTTTCAAAGTGTCATTTTTGAAAACGATCTCTGTGTAAATGACATAAACGTACATCTCTGAAGACGATGACATCATGCACCTGCATATTACGTGTGCAGTCTATAGTGTTTCTTCACCATCTAACGGCCTGGCATTTTCATGGATTGCTTTGACAATGGTGTCGTCTGTACGCGGAAAACTCAAAGGGAAAACTTCTGTTTTAAGCATATCGTGGTCGTGTAAACATACGCTGAGACAAAGATAACTGAATGTCTGTGACATAACGGCCTCCTCCTGAAGAGTTGTTATTAACTCTGACTCTCAGCTGATCCATATCTACCAATAGGAATACGACGCCTATCACTGTATACGCTCCTTCAGTATTATCAGTTTCTCAGGAGCTGTTACCCTCCTCCATCCCCAGCTCCACCTCTCGTCAGTCAGGATTTGGCATTCTGATTCTAGTTGAATCAGAATAAATTCTTGAATTATGTTGTACTAATTAGCTAAATGTATTTGCATACACTCATGTTGGTTCTGTTCTGTTTACCCTAAGCGTTCACACCGCCGCTGGCGAGAGCGTCAAAGTGGCCGGAAGTCATTTATTTTCAATGTGAGCCGGCGGCGAGCTCCTGCGAGGGTGGCGCGTCTTGGACGTTGAGAGCGAAAGAGGGTAATCTATCAGCCGGAAACTGAAGCCTTGCAGGGGCCGCCATTGTAGCTGGCTATCTCCTGCTGTTAGCATCCCATTGACTCCCATTCATTTTGGCGTCACTTTGACAGTGAATAACTTTACATCTGAGGCGTTTAAAGACTCCAAATTCGTCCATTATTTAATTCTAAAGAAACACGACAATGAATAAAAGGCTCCAATACTTTGTATCTTACGTTATGGCCCCGTAGAAGCCGTTTTTGTAAAAATAGGCTAACGCTCAGTCATCTGGAAGTGAGTGCTTCTATCCGAATGGTTTTCTTAATAGGCTATATATTCTGATTATACGTTGAAGAATAAAAAAAGAAGTTTGGTTTTACTCTATATTTGCATTTATGTGTAACCCCTCCACCCGGGTCCCACTCGACCCGCTCCGAGCGGGCCTCGAACCCGGGTCTCCGCCATGAGAGTCAGGCGCTCTAACAAGGAGGCTAAAGACTGCAGCCTCTAGTGCCTGATCGTGTGTGTTTTAAAATCCCAAGGGTTTTCCCTGTGTCACACAGTAATCTACAGGTAAGTAACATGAGCTCACCAAACGGGTCTAGCCTGAAAAAAAAAACACACGACATGGGAAAAGGTGTCTTTCCGTGACGGAAAAGGAACAAGACAATACAAATATTAATATTAACATTCTTCAGATTAGTGTGGCGTTGCAGATGCCCTGCTGGAAATTCCATCATACAAGTAATGCAGGACAATCTGATCTGAACGAGTGCCCGGATTAAGATGGGAAACCCGGATTATCTAATTCATACCGTGATGATGCCATTCAATAGACCTGTTACCGGCAGGAACTTGATCACATCCAAAAAAATTCCAGTTCAATGAGATCCAGAATGCCTGTGATTACGTAAGAACCTCTAGTGCTAATGAAATTAGAGTTTGTTATAACTTCACCTCGAGTATTATTAGCAAAATTCCCTGATTTTCTTTACAGTCACAAGGTGCTTCGTCCAAGACAAACACATAGTATTACTGTAATGTAAGCCAATGAGTAACACGAGAGACTTTCTTATAATTATTATTAAACTTTAAATGCATAATTCAACCAAAATATATTTTACTAAGCCTTTTGTCTGATTAACTTAAAACCATAATGCATAATTAGGCTATACTGGACTACTGTTATGATGGTTCTTTATAAAGAGTTTTTTTTAAACACTTTACAATAAGGTCTCATTACTTACGGTTAGTTAATGTGTCAACTAACACCAACTAACAATGATCTTTGTTTATGTTAGATAATAAAAGTACAACTGTTAATTGTTAGTTCATTTAAGCATGGGTTCATTAAATAATATTAACAGGTATTAACTTTTATGTAATGTGTTAGTAAATGTTGAGATTTACATGAACTAAGATTAATAAATGCTTTAGAAGTTTTTTCAAATGTTAACTAATGTAGTTATTAATGTTGACAAATGGAACCTTATTTGTCGTTTAAGTCTTTTTTGCCATTTTGAAGCTTTTCACACTCAGTCCTCATATATTTTCATTAAGAAAAGAAAGAAAGAAAGAAAGGAAGGAAGGAAGGAAGAGTCATGCGATATGACATTTACAGTCAGTAAATGACAGCAGATCTTCATTTCAAGGGCAGTATCCAGAATTTCTTTATTTTTTATGAGGATTAGTGGAAAATCATACTAAATTCCTTTCAAGTCTCTGCATGCAGGACAAAATGAAATGGATGGACAACTTGTGAAACACAGAAGACTAAACCCGGGAAAGAGAAATCTATCTATCTATCTATCTATCTATCTATCTATCTATCTATCTATCTATCTATCTATCTATCTATCTATCTATCTATCTATCTATCTATCTATCTATCTATCTATCTATCTATCTATCTATCTATCTATCTATCTATCTATCTATCTATCTATCTATCTATCTATCTATCTATCTATCTATCTATCTATCTATCTATCTATCTATCTATCTATCTATCTATCTATCTATCTATCTATCTATCTATCTATCTATCTATCTATCTATCTATCTATCTATCTATCTATCTATCTCGCACTTCCTTGTCAACTATTAGAGTTCATGAATAAATTACAGTATTCAGTATTTTACAGATTTGGTTCACGTAAACATGACTATGATGTCAGCGAATCAACATGTTCATTCCAGTGATGATTCACGGGATTCTGCGATGATTTAACGGTCCTGTCATTGCGTTCTCAGTATCCGTGGATGAAGAAAGGAAACTAAATTATTTTTTCTACGAGACTCGATTTTTTTTTGAAAATTCGCCACGCCCTTCAACCAATGAGCAGCCAGAGTGGGAGGAGCCGAGGACACGCTCGAGAATCTTTTCCAGCAGATCCTGTCCACAAACCCGCACAACACTGAGCCACAGTCAGTGACAGGTTACAGGCTTCTGCTCATGCGCGACATTCAGCATCAAGTAAGCAATTTCGAGTATATATGATCACACACAATATATATAATCTGATGTCTACTAATAGATATAGTGCAAATAAAATGATCATGATTTGGAGTTATTGATTTTAATTTACTGGGCTGTTTTATGCTTAATTTGTCATTTTAAAGTCATACATTTTAAGCTGTTGTTTACAGTGTGTAATACCCAACTCGATTTAACATCCTGTGGTTTTGTGCAAGGTGTTTTTACTGTGAGCTGTATTTCTGCAATATGATGCACTTAAAATGAGAGTTTTGTGCACAAAGAAATTTGGCAAAGTGTCATGGAATTGTCATAGTGTAGTGATATGTTAAAAAAAAAACGTTATTATAGTGAATAATATCAATTTCTCTAGTTATGCTGTATATGTGGGCTATAATAATTACATTCAGGGGCCAGTTGCATAAAATGCTAAGACTAATCTTACAAGTTAGTCATCTAATTTTTTTTCTTTAAGACAAATCATACTTTTTAAAGTCTTTCTAACTGCTAGTTGGTCAGAATATTTCTTAAGCCACAATCTTGACTGTTTATGCAACTGGCACCAGTTTCTTATTTATTTTTCTTTTTTTAAGGCTTTTGCACAATTAAGTACTATTGGCTTGGTACTTGTCATGACATACATATAAATGGAAATCCTCCCCTGTAATCTTTGTAAAATTATTTATGCAGTAGAGCCTCTATATGGTTATAAAAGGGGTGAAATGGATTTAGCACTGAAGAATCTCTTGTCTATATTGTTATTGTTGTTATGGGACTGAACATGTTTAAGCATGAGCTCTTTGTTTTCATAAAGACAGATAACACTTAAAAAGTACTATTGTATTACATGTGGTTCCATAATAATGTTTTGTGTTATTTATAATTATTCATTTTCCAATGTTGTTGATTTATTTATTTTTAATTATTTAGAAATGTGCCATGTTAACCATCCTCCCGTTTCACAAACTTAAGCCTAATTCCAGACTAAAACGCATGTTTGAGCTGTTTTAACTGAAAGCAACTTGCTCTGATAGGCTATATCTTTAAATATGTCTGTTCCATTGTTTCGATGCACACCAGTATTTTTTTTTTCTAAAGCTCGTTTATAAAAGCTACTTAAACGTCCTATTTTAACTAAAGCACAATTTATACTTCTGCGTCCCCCCAAAAATGTAAGCACACGACCGCAAGATCTGTGATTGGTCGGCTTTGTAGGATCGCGTTTCCTTTTTATGTAGTAGCCTAAACTCAAAACAGCAGCGAAGAAAATCAACACCGTGGAACATCGAAACCCACCGCCACTCGTGTTTCAGCAGTGTAAGCAGAGGGGTCAAAAGTATTCACATTCATTACTCAAGCAAAAGTATAGATACTAGGGTTTAAAAAGATTTCTGTAGAAGTTGAAGTATCAACTCAAGCTTGTTACTCAAGTAAAAGTGTAAAAGTACAGGTTTCAAAACTACTTAAAGTATAAAAGTAATGTAAGGAAAAAAATGCCATTAAGGACAAAAGCTTAGGTCGCGACACGGGCAATAGTGCACTCCCACCTCCTCAAAATAGTGTTTTTCTAAAGGCCATAATGACTATAATGTTAATGTTGAAAAATGTGGGATGCTAGGCTCCCTGTTTCAGCCGCATATATGCCCATAGAAAATTAATTTCAGTTTTATTTCAATTTTAGTACAATGCAAATACATTAAAGAAACCATATATGTGTACTACTGAGCATTAACATGTGTTTCATGAACCGGAAGATAGAATCACCGATCACAGAAAACTTTCTGCATTTGTACATTTAAAAAAATATTGTTTTTTTTAAATGTAAAAAAAGAGTACATTTTGCCCCGTGTAACTCCAGTAAATAATTACTCCAGTAAAGTATAGATACCCCAAATTTCTACTTTAGTAAGTTAATGAAGTATTTGTACTGCGTTACTTGACACCTCTGAGTGTAACAGCAGAGCAACCCAAACAGACGGCGTCGGCTCTGGCCTGCGCTCGACGCAGAAGAATAAATGACCCTTTAGGCTTAATCCCTGTCTGTGAAACCAGGCCCATATTTTTTGACATGGCTTTGCAGTACCTGAGTACCACATACATATGTAGCTTTTGTTAGAGAGAGTGACATATTCTTTTCAGATTTCACTATGCAGATGTTAAAATTACTCTGACATACAGTAACATACAGAGTAATTCCTAAAGGCTGATCTTGGGTAGTTTACACTAAGCGTTTCTCTACAAGTATGAATTTCCTCATTCAGGCTAAAGTGGATAATCTTTAGAAAACCCATCTTCTTAATTGGATAGAAACTGTTTGTGGCAGATTAGGAGACTGGTTTCCCAAAGGTTGTTGGTTGGAACTCAAAAAATTTAAAAGGGAACTTACTAGAGTAAGTAGAGTTTGTTTGCCAAGTAATTAACCCTGGGTTGCCCAAAGGCTACTCACTCTCGCTATTTTGAACTTTGTGTAAGTTTATCGATGTGGGTGTTGTTGTTGTTTTACCCACTAACTCACAAGTTTTTCCCAGAGGTGTAAACTATAGTAACTTGGGGAATCCAACTTAAAAGTCACTACTTTCCGGCTCATGTTCAATCAAACAGATCACCAGCATCAGAGTGAAGAGCTTGATAACATCAGTCTCACTATGACTGTGTGAATGTAGAGATAAAAATTATATTTATAATCTATACTTGCTTTCCTGAAGGTACTTTTTGCAAACTACTCAAAAATGTAGAATAGAGTTAACTCAAGCCACTGGTCAGGTCATCTAATGGGGTTAATATAAAAAAAATGGTGTAGGAAGGAACGATTTTTATGCCGCAATTGCTAATAAATATTACAAACAATAATAAAGAAACGACAAGTAACACAATTAAATGTGATATGTGTATATGTGTGTGTTATATATCAGTCTATCTGGACTCATTGAACATTTTCTGTTCTTAACACATACATGAAAGCGGTAACACTATACAATAAAGTTCATTAGTTAACATTAGTTAACATGAACTAAGAATGAACAATACTTATTCAGTATTTATTCATATTAATCTCAACATTTACTAATACATTAATACAATCAAAGGTTGTATTTGTTAACGTTAGTTAATCCACTATGAACTAACATAATCATTGAACAGTTGTTTTTATTAACTAACATTAACAAAGATGAATAAACACTGTAACAAATGTATTGCTCATTGTTAGTTCATGTTAGTCAATACATTAACTAATGTTAACAAATGAACCTTATTGTAAAGTGTTACCATGAAAGCTTTGCAATGGTGTCTGTTATGGAAATTGAGTAATGTGTGTAAGTCTCACTGATAAGCTTCACTTAGAAAGAGATCTTCCTTTCTGAGGAAAAACACTGTATTTCTAAGATTACAGGTTTTGTCCCGCATGTGAATCAGTTAATGTGCTGAATCACAAAGTCACACGGTGATGCCACAGATCTGACTCATATCAGGTCACATGACAAATCAACAACAAAACTGCTTTGTTACTGTTATTAATGCAGACTCTTTTGGTTCAGTCAGTTGTGTTTGTAAATCAAGAAGTAAATCGCTGCTGAATCATTGTGGGTTATGACATCAGTGACCAGTTCTGCCTAGATACCCGCACAAACTCTCCATAACCGCTCAGATCAGGCGGATTGTGTGTGATATCACACTGATGTGTTGTCTTTGCCTGCAGGGGTCAATGAGGGGAACGCTGGTCCTCATATTTCAGGCTCTGCTATGCCACGCCGTCTCAGTTTCAGGTATGATTAATATGCATTACACATATCTGTCTGCTTTAAATGATAAAAGATCTAGAAACTGCTAATACGAGAAAACATGTCTCTGTGGTTTCTCCTAGAAAATAGTGTAGAAAATTAAGGTTTCAACTGAATAGCTTTACAGAAGAGTGACAAACTGCTTAGATTTGTCAGGACAGTCAGAGATCTCCTCAAACACTTCTCATCAAATGACCTGAGCTGCTGTTCACTTTTATTTTAGCTTCATTATTATAATCTTACTGATGATGACTAAAGTAGGCTAACTCGTTTAAAATAAAGTTGATGAAACGCAACTGAGAACTGCAGTAAGTCTCATGATCTGTGAAAGTGCAACATCTGAGCAAGAAAATGTACCTTTGAGCATTTCACTTCCAGTTCTGAACACTGACGGAGTTGTCTTATGTCTATCTAATGTTTTAAATGGCTCCTAATATGCTTTTTAAACTTTCTTCAGTGTGTAATGTTGCTGTTTTTAGCATGAAAAAGCTCGGCAAAGTTACAAAGTCCCTCCAGCGGGAGTTATTCTCTATATCAGTGTCAGTGTTTCTGATTTCTCTGAAACGCCTCCAATGTATCTTGAGTTTCTTCCGGGAACACGTCGCAATATTCCTCATTTAAATAATGAATATGCCGAATAAAGGGGCGGGGCCTGGGTGAGTTAGTTAGTAGTGTGTTAAACTGGTGGTTATGGTAAGGGGTGGGACATTTCCCAAACACACTCGAAGCGCTCGACCAATCACAGCACACTGCTCCAGCCGACCAATCAGAGCACAGTGTGCTTTTCAGGAGGAGGGGCTTCATAGAGACAGGAAGTAAACAGAGCGTTACTGACAGACTGGGAAGAGGAGCCGCAACAATGAAGATTATGGGACAAATAATGTTTTTTTTTAACATTCAAGCATGAAAACATTCTAGTAGAGCCCAAAAATAAAATCAAGACTTTGAAAAAGGGTATAATATGTCCCCTTAATTTTTCTTTTCTTTTTTATTGTAATACACTTTATTGTAAGATGTAATATATCCCCTTTAAAAAAAATGTTGTTCCTCAAATGTCTTCCTCTAGGCTTGTTTACAGTGAATGTACAGAAGAGCTCTTACGAGGCAGAGCTGCACGGGGACGTCGAGCTTGTGTGTGTGTTCTCCGCGGTTAAACGGCCCTCAGACCTCACCGTCATATGGACCCGCATCAACCCGAAGCCAGACGTGGACGTGTATCGGCTCGAGAAAGGCACAGAAAACCACATTTACACCAATGATGCGTTCAGAAAGCGGGCGCAGCTAATCCAAGAACAGCTGGGGAAAAATCGAGCGGTATTACAGTTGAAAAAGCTCCAGATAAAAGATTCGGGAACATACCGGTGTATCGTGAGAGAGGGAGATGAGGGAGACTACAAGCAAGTCACGCTCAATGTTACAGGTGCTTTACAAAACACAAGCTTGACAAACAACTTCATAAAAGTCACATTTGATTGCTGACAACATTTTTTAGGGTTTTAACTACTTTTTTAACTACTGCAATGCATTATGGGACACTTAATAGCACTCTTTCTACTGATGACACACTAGCTACAGTATGTGTGGTATTAAATTCTAAATTACTATATTTTTATTCATATATTAAATAGCAATGTTTTCGGTTTCATATACATATGCTGCAGTGCATTCATTTATATATATATATATATATATATATATATATATATATATATATATATACACTACCGTTCAAAAGTTTGGGGTCAATTTGTTTTTTTTTTGTTTTTTTTAAAGAAATTAATACTTCTCTTCAGAAAGGACGCATGAAATTGATATAAAGTGACAGTAAAGACATTTATAATAATGCAAAATATTTATTTTTTAATGAAATGCTTTTCTCTTGAACTTTCAAAGAATCCTGAAAAAAGGAATCACTGTTTGCACAAAAATATGAAGCAGCACAACTGTTGTCAACTGTGATAATAATCATAAATGTTTCTTGAGCATCAAATCATCATATTAGAGTGATTTCTGAAGGATCATGTGACACTGAAGACTGGAGTAATGATGCTGAAAATACAGCTTTGATCACAGGAATAAAATACATTTTAAAATATATTCACATAGAAAACAGCTGTTTTACAATGAAATAATATTTAACAATATTACTGGGTTTGTTTTGTATTTTTAATCAAATAAATGCAGCCTTGGTGAGCAGAAGAGACTTCTTTTAAAAACATAAAAAATCTTACCGACCCCAAACTTTTGAACGGTAGTGTATATATATATATATATATATATATATATATATATATATACATATAGCCTACTGCACATTTTGGCAAATGTAGAATTTGTCTTGGTAGATTTCGGGGTTGAGTTCAATGCATACAGTACATTTGCATACTGTATATGCACAATATATACATACATCACTCTACAAAAATAGACCTAGTATAGGATTCCAAACCTACCCCCAATCCTGAACACTTTTTCATATGTTTCTCTTTAACATGCACCAGATTGTCTTCCATATAACTAATGTATTGCGTTTGTGTTTTCCAGCTCCGTATACTCCCATAAAGAAAAGCGTGAGGAAAACAGGTCAGGATAAAGTGGAGCTCTCCTGTGAGTCTCAGGGATTCCCGTCGCCTCAGGTTTTCTGGAGCGACGGTCAGAACACAAACCTCACGGAGACGTCCAACAGCTCGGCGCACTATACCGACGAGGATCTGGTCAAAGTGTTCAGCACGCTGACGGTGAGCCGAGATCTCGTGAACAACTACTCCTGCTCTTTCCTCAGGAGCGGCGAGGTCCAGCAGACGGCCTCCTTCAGCATCCCAGGTGTGTCACTACTATAAGACCCCATATAACCATACAAAAGAAAGATTCGATGTAAATGTTATCATTACTGTTGTTACTACTGGTATATGTCTGTTTTGTTATTTATGTATATGTTTTAATTGAAATACTGTTGATTGCCATGAATATAGTCAGTGCTGCTGATATGGCGTTAAATCATAAAATAAATAAATAAATATATTCGCTGCATGCGTCTGAAATCACACACTGTCTGAGTTGGCGCTACATTTGAATTTGCATTTACTTTGTTACTGTTTAAAAAGTACATTCTATATAGGGCTACGTTTACACGTACATTTCACACTCTCCGTTTTCAAAAATAACGTTGTGCACACCTGTCAGTTTTCAGAAAAGTGTTCGTTTACACGAACCCACGTATATATGCCGTCAAGAGCATGCCACAGCTGTAGGTGGCAGTGTAACGAGAAGCTCAAGCCCACGTTAGCCAATCAGAATCCAGAAAATAGCAACAACAGCAACGAATCACTTTCTCTTTTGAGGGTCGTTAACTAATGAACCTTATTGTAAAGTGTTACCATGAAAGCTTTTCTATGGTGTCTGTTATGGAAATTTAGCAATGTGTGTTCATTAGTTGAAGAGGTCGCACTTTTGTCGCAGGTGCATGTTCTGTCGCACACTGTGACGTCTGCTGCCTAAAACTCAGTTTTTCTCAGTTTACATGCAAACATGCAAACAAAGTTTTCCAAAATCTCCACTCTGGCCGGATTTTTCTAAAGAATCGTTCGTGTAACGAAGGGAAATGTTTCCGTTTTTCAAAACAACCATGTACATGTAAATGGGGCCTAGAATAAATATGGGTAGTATGGATGAAATTTGGATGTATTACATTCGCCATGTTGTTTCTGTCATGTGACCTACCGGTGTCATTTGCGTCTTCATAAATCCTCTCCCGTGGCCTCATGGGACAGTAAAGAGTCCATCGTATGCACACTTCAGAATCTCAGTGGATCACACGGGTGCTACTCTTTTATGAGTACTGTGAATTCTGACATACTTTTTTTGTCACTCACTGTTTTTCGCCAACTATATATAGTAGGGAAGTATGCGATTTCGGATGCAGACAATGATTTGTTTTCCAGCTGATGAACATGATCAGCCAATCAGAATCCATCCTGCTTTAAAGAGCTTGAGTATATGAAGCGACAGATGGTGTTTACTTGAGAAGCAAAATGACTCTGAAGTCTTGAAGACTGAAGTCTTGTTTTTGGAAAATTTTATCAGAATTAAGTGTGTTTATTGCTTGAAACAAGAATAAATATCTGCAAATGCGGTCTGAAAAATAATCAAGCTTTCCCCTTGAATTTAGTGTATTTTTCTGACCCCAGGGCAGATGCTTGTTTTTTTTTCAAGCATAAACTCACTTCATTTGTATCTAAGTTTACTCTATTTTTAAATCATTTTGCTTCTCCAGTTAATGTATCTTGATTTAAGAATGTTTAAATATTTGTAATGGAAAACAAGACAAAAATACTAAGTAGGAAAATCAGTTTTTGGGAAACAAAAGCTAGAAATCATGAGCAATTCTGAGAAAGAACTGATCTTTATAAAATGAAAATGTGAAAATTAGTATCAACCTACAGATGTGTTTTCCATCGCTTATGAATTGTGTGAGGCAGATTTTCCTTGATGTGTTTCTGCGATGAGGGGGCAGATGATATGAGATGCGCAGATAAAGACACAAACATGCACATAAAAAACAGACCTGTTTCCGATAGATATGGAGGAGTGCCTTTGTTACCGTTTTTTCCAGCAGACAAGAGTCTCGTTGTGTTGTGAATGCGGTTAGAAAATAAAGTTTCACCTTCCAATGTCTGAAAGGAAATATCTTCTGTTATGTAACAAAGTGACACATCGTGCCACGTTTTTTTCATTCAGTGCATGCTCACATTCAGTAGAAGTGTTGATAGAGTAGTACTGCGATTAGCTTTCATTTATTTTTGTTTATTGGCAGAAATGTATGACTCTGATTGGATGAGCCGTATCGAAACAGGGTTATTATCATTAACTAAAACTAAAACCATCACAAAAAAAATCATTTCTTGAAATAAACATTAACTGAAATAAAATGAAAAAAAAAACTTTAACTTATTTTGTCAGCTAGTTTCCAAGGTAGCATTAATAACTAAATTAACAAAAAATATACTTTTTTTTAAAAACACAACAAAATTACTAAAACTTTAACTAAAATGAAAATATAGAATATAATGAAAATTAAAAAATATATATAAAGAAAATATAAAAATGACATCTAATTAAAAATATTAACAAAACTATAATAGTATTTAAAATACACTTAAACAACACTGGTTCATATCTGTTGTAAATTAGCTTATATAAAAACTATCTTCATTACTTTGAAATAAAAATACCTTAAACTTGTTTTATTTCAAATAGTTTACAGGGCAACATTTGTCATTTTTATTTAGTTAGGTTGAAGTACTAAAATAACTAAAATGAAGTAAACTAAAACTACATAGGTATAGTTAAAAAAATTAAAATGACAAAAACACACAAGAAAATTAGTAAAAGTGTGAAAATATGAAATTAAAATCTAATGCTAAATATTGACAAATATATATATGTTTGTGCGTGCGTGCGTGCGTGTGTGTATTTATATTTTTAAAAAATTCTTCATAACACTTTGATAAAAAGATTTGTGGCAGTTTCTGTCCCGCTGGACCTCCCTCATGAGTTTATTTTGAGAGGCAGATATTGAGTGCAGTTTAACAGCAGCGTTTCTTGTTTCCACAGATGAAGTCCTTCAGGAATCTTCTGCTCAGTACGCGTGGATCGGAGCCGTGGTCATCGTGCTGTTAGCCATAACCTTCATCTACGTCATTCTGCGCAGGAGGAGCAATGGTACTTTAATAACAGTGCTCATTCACTTACATAATTAAAAAAATCATTATATAGCTAGTCCATACCATACTATGATACCATAGTAATACCATGATGTTTGGACATTTACCACGGTATTATTTAAAGTAGCTTAGAGTACCATGTGAATACCACAGTAAAGCCATTAAAGCGTGTAAAGTCTCGATCAGATATGCTGAAGGTTTAGGTGTAGCCGCTGTGGATTTGCTTGATTGAGTTATGGGTTTGTTTGAGAGAGTAATCATGTGAGTCAACATCACATGAAATGAAATATTTTAAAGAAGGAATCCCCTGTTGGATCACTATCAGGAAATAGATACTCAGGTTTTATCAGCTGACAGGTGAAAAACTCATTAGTCATTCATGTGTTTATTATATGCTTTTGAAAAACAAATAACCTTGAAAATTCATAAATTACAGTTTGTACATGAACAGATCTAAACATTCTGAAACTAAAACCTGCAGAAACAGGAATGACCCAGTAAATTACCCTTAACTAACCTCAGCCGTTACTGACCATAGCATTGCCATATTAATATTATCAGTCATGACTTTGGGTTATGTTCATAAAACATACTCATATAGTTCTCTTACTATTTCTGTCGTACCCTATGTAGTGTGCTTACTGTGCACTTTTTGGACATCACTCACTAAGTTGCTGTTGTCATGTGACATCAATGTGACAAAGACTCTAGTTTTAAACCATTGTTGAATGTTGCTTACTGCTTCACTTACTATTTTTAATAGATCATATTCCATCCCAAATGTAGCCTGAGAGTGATGTTTTATAAAGCAGTTTTGTGAGTCAGCATCATGTGACGTGTAAATAGTCCCCAGTTTATTAATCTTCAGTGTTTGCAGGAAAAACAAGTGAATCCCACATCACTCACTCGCGTGCGGAGCAACTATCTTAACTCAAAATTATACTTTAATTGTCTTGACGTGAAATCGCGTACACTGAACATAGTGCTGTTGTTACTCTGAGGTTTATACGTGAGAGAAAGCACAATTTTTAGGTTTCCTAACAAAAACATATTTTCCCAGTGTAATCCTGACACTGCAAAACATTTGTCCATTTCATGATTATGAGCTGAATGCTGAACAGAAGTGTCTGTCAACAGCTGATGATCAGAATATATAAAATCACAACCATGCAAAAATGTTTTTTTCATATCCTCTTTTAATGTGCAGCCATGGGTGAATTCCAATTAATAATGATAAAACGTGTACGTGACTTGTTTCTCGATCTATTCCCAGGTCATAAAAACAGACGGACTGAATCATCTAAATGTGCTTTACTGTTCCCGCACTCGCCCTCTGACAACACCGACTGTGAGTTTCTCACATTTACATCATTCGTTTCCCGCACAGTAATTCCATGTGCTTATGATATGAACGTCACTTTAAAGTTACCGTAAAAGTATACTGTAAAAATAAAACAATATATTTCCGGTGGACGTTGAGAGCATGCAGTACATATATAATGATACATCACAATGATATATATATTTGTATCTAAAGTACTTTTTTAAAATATAATTATATCAATATGACTATATATATATATATATATATATATATATATTACATTTTTATATATAACTAAATAATATATTAATATATATACTTTTTATATAAAATATATTATTTATTTATATTTAAAAATAATTAGTTATACTGATGTTTTATATTTTATCAATAATATATATATGTATATAAATATATATTATATATATATATATAATATATTTATAAAAGTACATTTCAAAATATATATAAATATTAGAAATATATAAAATATATCAACATGACTATATATATATATATATATATATTACATTTTTATATATAACTAAATAATATATTAATATATATACTTTTTATATAAAATATATTATTTATTTATATTTAAAAATAATTAGTTATACTGATGTTTTATATTTTATCAATAATATATATATATATATATATATAAATATATATTATATATATATATATATATAATATATTTATAAAAGTACATTTCAAAATATATATAAATATTAGAAATATATAAAATATATCAACATGACTATATATATATATATATATATATATGCATACACAGATACACATATATGCTTAAATATAAAGTACATTTCAAAATATATAAGTATTTTATCGATAATATATGTAACATATTAACATGACTTATCTAAAATATATATATATATATTACCTTTACATAAATTTATATATTGATATACATGCCTTTTTAAAATATTTTTAATTAAAATATATTTATATTGTCCAAAAATTATTTTTACAAATACATTTTGCATTTACCCAAACTGTATTTTAAGATTGGAAATATATGTTCTTGCTCCTTGAAGTACATTTTGTAATATATTTTGACATTTTAAGGTTTAAACTTAATACATTTTCAATTTTGCTTAACCTGCATATAACAACATATATATTTAGCATATATTTTAAATATATTTTTGCTGTACGTTTTGAACCTGCAGAATCCTTTAAGGCATTATTTTTTATTGTACCTCAACACAATAAACTCCCTGTTCATGTTATTGAACAGTATTTCTCTAATGCATGAATGTCTCTTTCATTCCCAGCTTTACTGACAGTGAACGAGAACAGACCACAAACATGTCACATAACATCAGAAGGTAAAGCTTGTTCTTTATGAATTCATTATGATTAGGAGTTAATGGTTAACCGCTGATGCATGTTCAGTTCAGTGGACACTGGAAATATGACTATTACCCTTGAACCTTTTACCCCGACTGTTTCGTTCTGTCATTTGTGTCGTTTCCTACTGTAAATAGCAAATAAAAGTGTCTACATCACAGTCTGAAGCACATCTGGAGGCTTCATGTGATCGTGAATCCCTGAAGCCGGTCATGAATCCGCTGATGTGAGCATTAGTCAAGTGGAAAAGCTCTTGTGACTCTGTTTGTCTTTGATTTGTGCAGAACCTACAGAAATCCCTCCGTCTCTGAGACACGAACAGACACAGCAGTATTCACAGGTCGACGCTGACGTGGAAAAGAGACTTGGGTCCTTGGCACTGTACAGCAAGTGAGTGATTGATGTGAGGGAAATAAGAATCTGACTCACTTAAACATGTAAATAATTACATGTTATGTAGTGTTTCTGTTGAAACGCTACATAAAAGAAAACTTCCTTAGAAAAATAGACAATTACTGTTCTTAAGGACAACACACACACACACACACACACACACACACTCACACACACCCACTCATGTCTGGTTCACTATCTTTGTGGGGACTCTCCATAGACTTAATGTTTTTTATACTGTACAAACAGTATATTCTCTCCTTTACACTAAAACCTAAACTTACCTACCCATCACACACACACACACACACACACACACACACACACACTAACCCTACACCTAAACCTACCCATCACACACACACACACACACACACACACACACACTAACCCTACACTTAAACCTACCCATCACACACACACACTAACCCTACACCTACCCATCACACACACACACACACACACACACACACTAACCCTACACCTAAACCTACCCATCACACACACACACACACACACACACTAACCCTACACCTAAACCTACCCATCACACACACACACACACACACTAACCCTACACCTAAACCTACCCATCACACACACACACACACACACACACACACTAACCCTACACCTAAACCTACCCATCACACACAGAAACACACACACACACACACACACACACACACACTAACCCTACACCTACCCATCACACACACACACACACACACACTTACCCTACACCTAAACTTACCCATCACACACAGAAACACACACACACACACACACACACTAACCCTACACCTAAACTTACCCATCACACACAGAAACACACACACACACACACACACACACACTAACCCTACACCTACCCATCACACACACACACACACACACACGCACACACACACACACTAACCCTACACCTAAACCTACCCATCACACACACACACACACACACACGCACACACACACACACACTAACCCTACACCTAAACCTACCCATCACACACACGCACACACACACACACACACTAACCCTACACCTAAAACTACCCATCACACACACACACACACACACACACACTAAGCCTACACCTAAACCTACCCATCACACACAGAAACACACACACACACACACACACACACACTAACCCTACACCTACCCATCTCACACACACACACACACACACACACACACACTAACCCTACACCTAAACTTACCCATCACACACAGAAACACACACACACACACACTAACCCTACACCTAAACTTACCCATCACACACACACACACACACACACACGCACATACACACACACACTAACTCTACACCTAAACCTACCCATCACACAAAATTGTGTCATTTCTTTGTTGTTTAGAATCCAGCATTACCGTAATACTTTTGTGTTTTATGAGTTTAATAAAGAAATCTGTCTCTTATTTCCAAACTTACCGCATCATCTTTAAGAAAGCGGTCAACTTCTACGTGCATCAGGTGACATGTAAATGCGAAAAGTATTGTTTCCATTGCAGTATTGCAAAATATTCCTTATTCGAATTGCCAGAAAAACTCAATTTCAATTTGCGCAATTTGAAATGGAAATGAACACGCAGCTACTGACATCTCTTTATTATTGGATATGTTTTACCCAGATATATATATATGTATATATGTAGCGTGTTATTTATTTATTTTTCTCAATCATCTCTCTCTGAATGGTTGGTGAGGGTCGAGTAATTGTGCTGATTTTGATCGGTTTGTTCTGAAGAAACAATAGTGTTTCCAGAGCTGAAAAACACAGCACCGGCTGATTGACAGATTACCACAACAAACACACATTACGCATTGATTTCAATGTTAATCCATGTCATCACTTCCTCTCAATTCCAGAGATGACCAATCGCTAAACATCAGCTCCATCCTTCCCGACACGAGGGAGGTTATCCTTCTGTCTGGAGAAGCAGGCAGCGGGAAAACCACCGTGGCCCAAATCCTGTCGTCCTGCTGGGCTGGAAGACTCACGGCAAGCGCCTTCGACGTTCACTCGCTGCGCCTGGTCCTGCTGGTGGACTGTAGCGGGGCGGAGGGAGAGCTTTTCCCGCTGCTGCAGGCCTCAGTTCATCACCAAAAACCATCAGTGTCCGACCTCAGGGAGACGCTTCTCGGCCCGACGGATTGTCTGCTCATCCTGGACGGATATCGAGAGGGAAATAAGGACTTGGATGAAACTCTCCAGGGGTTTCTGACTGAGCGACAGATGTGCAGGGTGTTAGTGACGTCCCGTCCTGGACAGTGTCCATCCCTGGAGAAAACCGTCAGGACAGTGTTGCAACTCAAACAGAGACCGGAAGAGTCTGGGTCATGAGGAATACAATTGGATACATTTTTATTTGCATTGACACTGATCCTGCAATTTCATGTTACAGCATTGTCCCGGGCCGATGGATCCGCCTGTCAATCTCTGGGATTTTTTGGTACAGACTTTGGCTGGAGATCAAACTATTTCACAATTCAGTTGTGTAAGACCTGTACAAGAAAAGAGAAATGAGATCAGGATAATAAAATTATACACTGTAAAAAAGTGGTAACCTACTAATGGTATCTTAATATTTTCAGCTGATTCAGTGATGTTAACTACAATTTTTTAATTGAATAAAACCACTAAATTTAGATTTTTACCTTTTTTTCCAGTGTATTTCTGCTTCTAATTTGGCAGCAATACATGTGGTTTAACCGTTACAGGAATAAAGCAGATGTGAATTATGCTTTCAACAAAATATAGTTACCAAATAACCATAACTACCGTTTTATCTGACAGATAATTCGATCAAAAGCTGATTGTGCAAAAACAACTTCTCTGTCTTACTTCAAACTTTCTGTGACAACAGTTGCACTTTTATACTCAACTGTGTATTTTGTTTATATATATATATATATATATATAGAGAGAGAGAGAGAGAGAGAGAGAATGAGTTATATTTTAAACTTTTATACTTTCATTTATTGATGTAAAATGTCATGATTTTGATAAAAGAAAGAAATGAGATTGAAAGCTGTAGTTTGATTATTTTATACTCTTTCAGAAGCTTTTTTGAGCATTTTGAGGGGTTTGATCCATGCACAATCTTCACAGAAAGCCTTATCTCACACAGACAGTGGTGTTTGTTTCACTTTCATTTTGCTTTAATGGTCAACAGAATTATCTTCCATTTCTGAGAAAGTACGCTCTGCTTTGACTGGCAGCGGCTAAAAGGGAAGCGCATGTTTCCCGTAAGGGGCGGCCGTGAAAAATGCCTGAATGTCATCTGGATGTACTTTATCAGCATTGCACTAGTGCAGGACGCCAAACATTTTAAAGTATTGACACCACTAAAGAAGAACCGAATGCTGGAGTTCAGTTAAGCAACATTTAAAGCTTTATGTAACAGCAATAACAGACAGGGAAAATTCAGCTACTAAAAAGAAACATTAAATGTAATGAATGCAAAAATGACCTATACGTCTGAGACTGAGACTAGTAATGCATATATACACTACCGTTCAAAAGTTTAGGGTCAATTTGTTTTTGTTTTTTTGTTTTTTTAAAGAAATTAATACTTTTGTTCAGAAAGGACGCATGAAATTGATATAAAGTGACAGTAAAGACATTTATAATAATGCAAAATATTTATTTTTTAATGAAATGCTTTTCTCTTGAACTTTCGAAGAATCCTGAAAAAAATGAATCACTGTTTGGACAAAAATATGAAGCAGCACAACTGTTGTCAACTGTGATAATAATCATAAATGTTTCTTGAGCATCAAATCATCATATTAGAGTGATTTCTGAAGGATCATGTGACACTGAAGACTGGAGTAATGATGCTGAAAATACAGCTTTGATCACAGGAATAAATTACATTTTAAAATATATTCACATAGAAAACAGCTGTTTTACATTGAAATAATATTTAAAAATATTACTGGGTTTGTTTTGTATTTTTAATCAAATAAATGCAGCCTTGGTGAGCAGAAGAGACTTCTTTTAAAAACATAAAAAATCTTACCGACCCCAAACTTTTGAACGGTAGTGTATATATATATACACACACACATATATATATAAAACTGCTGGCTGAACATCTGATGCATATGGCACACATAATGGGAAACACTTTGGGAGATTCAAAGTCCTCATCTGATTGGTTGAGTTCTACAGGATGCCCGGGAGACGTGTGTCACTTCTTTAAAGGTCTGCCTGGAAACAAAGCCGTTGTGATGCCAAACCCCCTCATGGAAAAAAAAAAACATGCTTTTAGAAACAGCTTTTCAGCTTTTCTTTTAACAGAAACACATGAGTAATTCTTTACATGTTTAAGTGAGTCAGGTTCTTATTTCCCTCACATCAATCACTCACTTCCTGTAAAGTGCCAGTGACTCAAGTCTCTTTTCCACGTCAGCGTCGACCTGTGAATACTGCTGTGTTTGTTCGTGTCTCAGAGACGGAGGGATTTCTTATCAGGATCAACTAAATGATGGATTTTTAACAGGATGTTAAGTTGTTGCAGTAAACATGCATGACATTCTTGAATGAATTGCATTCTGGTCTGTTATTGTAAAGACATAAACGTTCAATTTTCACTCCCCTAAGCATGATGCAGAAACCAAACAGTGATTGGTTGCTTTACGTCAGTCAGACGGCCAATGAAAGCTGCGATGGAGTCCAGACCTCGCATTACTTCCATCTCTTATTGCATGAAGTCTCAAATAAGGAAATTATTTTTTTACTTTTGCAGCAAGTTAATGTCTGTCCATTGCAATATAACAATAATGGTTATGTTATCATCAATTAAAAAACACAATTGAAAGTCATGGGATTATGGTAAAGGGTCAAAGGTCATCATCAACCAAGATGTTTTGAAAGTATCATATAGTTTTTACAGATCTGGTCCCTGTAATATCTGATCTAACTCTAAAAGATGTAACCTAATGGTCTATTTAGTCATATTAAATAATAATTAGACTGGTTCTTTAGATGTCACCACTTAAAGGACGTTTCATTTCAGGCAACCAGACAAACAATGCAACCAGTCTAGATTATGCAAGACAGAAGTGTGTGGACATCGAGGGATTCCCCAAGGCTCCTAACCACTGATATTTCCTTATTCCTAATTCAATGAGACTTAAAAACAAGCACCAAAAAAAAAAAGGAACGAATACTGCTTTTGTTTTTCTTTCTGATTTAAGTTTTGCTATCCTAAAACCACATATATGCAAAGGTCCGGGATGGATAAATCCCCTCAAACTCCCAGTGTTGTTAGTGAACTGAATGAAGTTTTCAGCAGTAAATCCTCTAAATACATCCGTCACCTGCACATGTAAGCTCCCAATTCAGAGGCTGCATTCCCTGCAAACCTTATTTAAAGCATTGTGATCTATATATCACCACCATTAGATAAAATTACCAATATTGTGATGTAAGATTTTCTGCATGCAAAGTTATGGCATTGACAACCGTATTTAAAGTACACTGTGTGTGTACAGAATTCAGGAGTGACTCCAGATCTTACACTGGTCTCCAAAACGATGCTGGGTCTGCACTTATTTCATTTGAATCCAGAAATCAATAGCTAAATTTGTCTGTAACAAATTAATTTGTAAAATGCATCTGTCAGTCCTGTATAAACTCAGTGTGCGTAGAGAACTTAAACACTCAGATGACCAGAGGCATTGAGCCAGGCCAAGTTAATAGTTCAATGCCTTCACTTTCAAAATTTAAAATGAGTCACTATTGTTGATGAATTTGCAGATAAGAATGTGCTATTTCTGTTTCTTCAGTCCATTTCCTTCTCATCTCCTCACATAAACACTTTAATTTGATTCTTGTGAAGCAGCTGCTTTTGTTGGCTTAAAAAACAAGTCCATTTTGAGTTAAACGTGCTCATTGGTCAACACATGTTACCTCAGGCCTGGTTATAGTCAGACTGGACTGAGCGGTGCTTTCCAGACCTCTCCATTCTGACCTCTGTTAACCTCAGATCAGCAGGGGAAATACAACATTTATTATATATATATTTATATAAACCACAGACATGATCAGTAGGGGGGAAATAAAAAACATTTATTATAGAGTTTTTTCTTTCTTTAAAAATGGACATTCAAAATGTGGGCTTTTAGAAAATGTTTTCACACTGAAACTAGTTTGCACTCGTTTAATAAGTCCACTGCCAATCTCTAACAGAGAACATGCGTCACATAAAGAATAACTTGTTTCTTAAAGTCTCTGATGTTTTTTTGTAATATACAAGCCATATGCACGATTTAATAATATTTTCTTGCATAATTTGACAAAATTACAGCTTGCTTGGAAACGATGCCTATAAATAAAACATTGTCTTATCTTAATGTTCTTCACACGTCACAAACGCACAAGCTAAAGAAACACCATCATTATTAAACAAACACAGAGTGTGTTTGCAGGACAGGCAGCTGCAGTGAAGCAAAGCAAACAGTGAAGCGTTTCAGCTCGCAGAATAAACACGAATCATGCCTAGTCATGCTTTGATAGAGAGGACATTTTCCCAGCAGAGCTTGTTCACTAAATAATCATAAACATGTTCTCTTTTGTGGAAGATGAATGTCCTGTTTATGAGAATTATGTCCATCCCTTCTCAAACAATCATAAAGTTTGACAGTACATCAGCTGCAGAACCTTTGAGTGAATAACAAGGAACAAGGAAACTCATGTGAAGGTGATCTTTCACAGTGGAAACATGATTCCTGTGTCTTCCTGCGGGTTTCTCTTCACTTCCTGGTCACCTTTAAGAAAATAATTTGGAAAATTAACAAAATTTTCCAACACAAGTTTTTCATTTTATTGTTCTGTAGTTATGCAACATTCTATTCAATGCTTGTATGTTCTTTTCAATAATTTAAAACATTGGGCTCCTTTTGTTGAACATGACATAAATGCTGCTGTCATTAAAGCATAAAAAACTGGACAAATGAATAGTAATATAATTTGTAACAAACATATTGTGTGACTGCAGACTAAAATGATTTGTAGGTCTTGGACTTTTGGACCCATTGTATGCCTGTCTAATAAAACGTGATCAACCTCTTCCCTGTGAGAACACATGCAGTGGCCAGTGGGACAGGTTTTATCCTCCTCCTTACTGTATTATCATAACACAGAGTCAGAGAAGGAAGTGAATAAACAAAACCGCGCACGCGCTGAGTCCCGCAGGCAAAACACAATAGCCTAGTGTTAGAGATTTTCCTAGATTCAGAAGATTTTTTATTCATAGCTGCTCAAAACTACACAAAGAACATACATGGGTCAATGACGTGATGGTAATTTAGTTGGTAACCCCCCCTCCCCCCCCAAAAAATGCAATTCATAAGTAGTGACTTGAATATAAGCTACATTAACTAGTTTTCCGTTTCCACAATAAAATACTGTTTGTAGTATAAAAAAGCTGCTTCAACGTTTCACCAAAATTTTTATTTTTTAAACCAAATGGATTGACAATAAAGCATGTTTCTGTGATTAATTAATTAGTTGGAATATGTAATAATATAAAAAATAACGTGCGCTGTAGCGCTGCTGCCATCTCGTGGTTGAAAGTGACACATATATCAGTAAAGATCCGATTCTCTTTGAACAGATCTCTCACACATGACGCATAGCCTATATTCTTTTGGGTAAATTAATATATTTCGAAAATTTTAGAATGTATATATTTCTAAAGATAATGTTATATTAACGCATCCATTATGTTTTAATAAACCTTCCTGTAGTTTCACTGTTCACCACACGATGGCGCATCACACAGAGGCTCAAAATCGAAAGATACTTCATGCTCGTGCACATACGCTCGCGCATTAAAGTTTTAAGAAGAATACTTATTTTTTCTTTTTCAATTTTAAGTGCTTCATTGCAATGGTTGTTTTGCTTAGAATAATACCAAAGCATCAATGCACATTTAAAAAGTGATATGAAAGAATACCATTGTTGTATTAATAAAATCACAATCACATTCCAGCCCATTAGATGGCAGAAATGCACCGTCATTAGAAGACAACTAAGAAGAAGAAGAAGAAGCCAAGAAGAAGAAGAATAACTCTAAACAAGAAGAAGAAGAATAACTCTAAACATCATTTGTAAATGTTCGGGAATGTTTCCATCTTTATAGTGTTAAGTGAAGAATAAAACAAAACAAGAGGAGAAACAACCGACGTCCACGTGACATGTTAGAGGAGAGGAGGATGAGAACATGAGTGATACAGAAGTCTGCAGAATGAATAAAGATGATCCTGAGCAACAAACAGGTCGGGGTCTATATTGATTCCTCACTGATGATTGTTGAAGAACATTCAGGCCACAAACCTTAATGCATTTCAGCTGATTTAAAATATCAAAAGAGCTATGAAATATCCAATAATGTGAGGTAAGAGATGAAAATAAACTGACATAATGAATATAAATAATAATGCCTGATATTTAACTTATTAGATAGATAGATAGATAGATAGATAGATAGACAAAGAGATAGATAGATAGATAGATAGCCAGATAGATAGATAGATAGATAGATAGATAGATAGATAGATAGATAGATAGAGATAGCCAGATAGATAGATAGATATATAGATAGAGATAGCCAGATAAATAGATAGATAGATAGATAGATAGATAGAGATACCCAGATAGATAGATAGATAGATAGATAGATAGATAGATAGATAGATAGAGATACCCAGATAGATAGATAGATAGATAGATAGATAGATAGATAGATAGAGATACCCAGATAGATAGATAGATAGAGATAGCCAGATAGATAGATATTGGCTTGATTTATGTTTACAGACATGCATATAAAACAATTTTGTGTGATTTCAATGCAATAATGGTTGTTTTTCAGATCTCACTGCATTAGTTTTCATCATCTTGGTTCATGTGTGAAATGTTTCGACAATGTTTCAAAAATCTAATTTTCCTTTTGTGACTCTTTAATATGTGTCATCATGTCATTTCAGATCTGTTGGGAGTCCTTGAACTGGAGGTTTTACCTAATCATCTAATAACCGGAGAAAAATCTTCAAGCCGCTCACAGACCGAAAGTCGCTTTTCTCCGAGAACACGAGCGTCTTTCCTCTGCCCTCAGTGTGGAAAGAGCTTCAGCCGTAGAGGAGATTTCGTGAGACACGAGCGGATCCACAGCGGAGAGAAGCCCTTCTCGTGTCCTCAGTGTGGAAAGAGCTTCACATTAGCGGACGGACTCAGAAAACACCAGCGCTCTCACTCTGGAGTCCGAGCGTTTCACTGCCATCAGTGCGGGAAAGCGTTCATTCTGCCCTCACACCTGAAGAGACACATGCTAATCCATGCGGATTCAAAGCCGCACTCGTGTGCTCTTTGTGGAAGGAGTTTTTCTCAGCTGGACTGTTTAAAAAAGCATCAGCAAACACACAGCGGAGCGAGACCTCACATGTGCTTCGAGTGCGGGAACGCCTTCCTCTCGTCCGACACGTTGAAGAGACACCAGAGGATTCACACCGGAGAGAAACCGCACACGTGCTCACACTGCGGGAAGAGTTTCTCTCAGTCAGGACACATGAAACAACACCTGAGGGTTCATACGGGAGAGAAACCCTACTTCTGCTCGCTCTGTGGGACGAGTTTCAGCACATCCAGGAATCTGCCCGCTCATATGAAGAAACATCGTCCAGATGATGATGACAACTGATGCAGTGAGATCTGAACAGATCACTCAAGATTACTCTCGGTGCGTGTGTGCGTTACAGCATGGATGAAATTATATCGTCATATCTCAATAAGTATATGAGATCATTTAAAGGGGACCTATTATGCACCTTTTTAAAATATGTAAAATATTTCTCTGATGTCCCCAGAATGTGTATGTGAAGTTTTAGCTCAAAATTCCCCATAGATCATTTTTTAGGACATGTTAAAATTGGCACTTTTTGGGGGTGAGTTTTTGTGTGTGTCCCTTTAAATGCAAATGAGTTGCTGCTCCCCGCCCCCTTTCTAGAAAAGGGCGGAGTTTCAAGAGGTTTATTTTCATTTAATTCCTTATTGTATCAGAGAGAAATGCAGAAACACGTTGATCCGCAGCCGCGGGTCTTTCATGCAGAGACTCCTCATATTAATCCATTATGAGACGCATTTAAAAGTTAATGGCCAAACCGATCTTTATAAAAGTCCACATTGTTGTTGCATGTGAAATATAATACAGATAATATATCAGGTTAAACTCAAACTTTTATCTGATCCTCTCACCGTCGGTCGCACATATCCGCCATGTTTTGTAGTTTTTTAACACTTTTTACTCATTTGTAGTTCCTCCTCCAAAGTGCAGTGGGCTGTGGGCAATATTATTAGCCATTATAGTCAGCATGGATCCACACTTCGAAAATCCACCGGAAATAGTAGACTTTCCGGGCACTTCTGGCGTACCCCTTTCAACATACTATGCTTTGGGACACACTCATTGTAATCCCTCACACTGTTTAGGATGGATAGTGTGGAGATTGAGACGCAGGGTCACACATTGAAAATGTCGAAAACTGTCATCAGTGTTCAGTTCGAACCAGATTTGATTTCTATTGTGTAATTTGCACAAAAAAGAAATGTATTTTCTTTATGCTTTATTTTCACTTCTAAAATATAGAGGAAAACGGACCAGTCCCCCACTTTATGTTCAGCCCCATTTCCCCATTTTAAAGTCACCATGAAGTTATTTTAAAAAAGGAATATTGCAGTATTTATTAGAAATGATTTATCTGTGCACATCATTATTTAATTTTTAATATTATACTTTAATCAAAATAACTTCCCCCTTCCTCTTGCAGATCATCTCTTCTCTGATGATGAAGGCGGGGCAACCTGTCACTCACATGAGATCCACCAATAGCAAACCACAGCCATCCAATCAATTCCCCATATTCAAAATCAAGCCCCGCCCACATTTGTTCTTGTTCTGGAAGTGTTTCACTGGGATAAACGTCACTATAGGGAAGAAAAGTCATGCTTACTTTAAAAATGACTCGTTTTGACATGATATGTAATTGAGTGACATCTCCTAAAATATTTTATGATCATATAAAGAAGTCAAGTTTTCTTACAGCTTTATCAATATATATATTTGGTTTTATTATTGCAATACATTTATTTGCACATATTACAAATTTTTTTTGTGATGATATTTGCAAGTTAGGGTTAATATTAGTTTCTGATTTTCAGCCCTGTAATATTTAACTGTGTAGAAATGGCACTTTTTCTGAAAACAACCCTGTTAATTGAACCCATTTGAAAAATAAACTATTTAAAAACTAAAATGATCTTCTGTGTATATTTCCAGTTTTTTTCCCGTAGGGGGAACCCTAGTTTAACTCGTTTCGAACACCATAGACTTATAAACTACATATATAGACCTAAATAAAATGTATTTTATATGTCTATGCCGAATACACCTACTAAATCAGTCACGTGGTTTCCAGCCGACTGAAGCATCGAACGTCATAGATCACATGTTTATGGCTTCGAATCTTCGGCGTCGAATGTAAACAATCTTTCGAATCTTTTCAAACAAGTCCCGTTCTCTTTTCCGTTTGCCGAGTTCTACGGCGAGCGAGCGGACTCATCTCCGACAGTCTGAACGCGGAGGAGCACAGCAGCGGTTTAGGGTGTGTTTAGGACATCCTTCCTACATGTGGAGAAGCAGGAGGAATTACTTCAGCTGAGTTCTACATGACAGGCTGCTGTAAAGATGGAGTTTAATAAAAACATGAGCGATTCAGAACCCTACAGAATTAAACAAGAAGAATCTGAGGAGCAAACAGGTTGGTGTTTATTTATTTGACTGCTAAGGAATATTAAGGTCACAATCCTTCAGCAGATTTAGCGGCTGTAGTAGGTAGTTACAACAATTCTTGAAGCTGACAAATATATAAATATTTTATCATTCTTATTAGTAGTAGGCTAGTATAATATTACATTATTATCTAACATTGTTATAACGGTATATTATTTATTATTTGACACCAAATATTAATTATTATTATTATTTTTACAGCTTCCAGTATTCTTGTTAATATAAATTATATAACACTAAATTATATTTTATTATTATAATATAATATATAATTTGACAGCTTATATTTATAAGAAGAATTGTACATAACATTATTATTATATAGTTTGCCACCGGGTGATTTTGTAAATAAATGCATTATATACTATTATAATATTTATATGTATATATAATACTTATAATTTAACACAAAAAATTTAACATTTCAATACCTTCCTGCCATTTCATGTTATTGCTATTTCATTTGTTTTTATTATAAAATGTATAATCTGACAGCTAATATCAATAATTATTAATAATAATACAAATTGTATACAATATTGTATTAGACCATTTCTAGTGTTTTTGTGAATATATACATTATGTAATTATTATGATAAAAAAACAATAACAATAATAAAAAATAAATATTTTAATGCCCTTCCTGCCATTAAATTTCACCTTGAATTGTTTCATCTGTTTAATTGTTTACATTTCACAGTTTTTCCTTTTAAATTGATTTTTGGCAATTGCATATCTTCATTTTAGACGTGTTGGAACAGAATGAGTTGGAGGAGAAACATCAGCTTCACTTCACAACTGGAGACAAATCAGGAGGCAAAAATTATTTCATCTGCTCTCAGTGTGGAAAGAGCTTCCCGCATAAAGGAGACCTTAATAAACACGCGAGAATCCACACCGGAGAGAGGCCGTTCACATGCTCTCAGTGTGGAAAGAGCTTCACACAAAAAGCAAACCTTGACAGACACCTGCGAGTTCACTCTGGAGAAAAACCCTTCACATGCTCTCAGTGCGCACGCAGTTTCACATCCACATCCATCCTCAGAAATCATCTGCGCCGTCACTCTGGAGTGAGATCCTTCAGCTGCGATCAGTGCGATAAGAACTTTATTTTGGCCAAACTACTGAAAAGACACCTGAAGACGCATGCAAACCAGAAGCCTCACTTGTGCTCTTTTTGCGGCAAGAGTTTTTCACAACTGGAGTATTTCAACGAGCACCAGAAAATGCATATCGGTGGAAGACCTCACAAGTGCTGCGAGTGCGGGAATTCTTTTAACACGGCCGACTCCTTGAGACGACACCAGAGGATTCACACGGGAGAGAAGCCGTTCACGTGCTCACGCTGTGGGAAGAGCTTCATTCAGTCTGGACACCTGAGAGCGCATGAGAGATTGCACACGGGAGAGAAGATGTTCCAGTGCTCTTCATGTGAGAGGAGCTTCACACACTCAACTACTGACTCATGTGAGAAAGCCTTGCCCACTGTGAGCAAAATTCACATCCCATGTGTCAATCAAAAGCATCTTCAGGCTATTAAATCTCCATCTTTAACAGCTTAATTTTGTAAGCTGGTGCATTGAGACTTGTAGTATTGAGTTTACCTTCTTTTGTACTGAAACCAGTTTCTTCTCACAGCATGTGATCATGAATGCAAGATGTTTTGTTGTTAGTGTTCATTTTTCTGTCACTTACAGATGTAAATATGGACAAAATTATTTTCCAACGTTGTGAGTTTACATCTTAACTCTTTCCCTGCCATTGACGAAAATTTCTGTGTTTTCACTGTTATGCAGTAGGGGGCGCTATTATCCATCTTCTGGAAGAGTGCTCCTGCTCAAAGCATAAGTGAAGAAGCAGCATAAACAAACGATATATGTACACATATGCATGTGTAAAATAATGTGGTGATCAATATTAAACAGCATATAAATCAAAACTGCCTAACGTTACCGTATCAAATGTCGACCCAGGACGAGCTACACGACTGTGCAAGCATTAAGGGTGTTACGTTGGACTCGATCTACAGCATCTGTGTTTTGATCATCGTTCCATCGAATCCAATCCAGACATCATTTTTGACAAAATGTGAATTTCTCAGCTTTTTGCTCAAAATAGTGTTTTTTTCTATAAATTTACCCATATTCAAGTGTTGATGATAAAATAATCCATGAAGCTATAATAAAACTTAAAAGCTGCGGCTCTGTTCTTTCTTTTGATGGATTGCATGTTCAGATATTCATACAACTGGCACTGGCCAGAGCTGAAATCTGATTGGCCCCTGAAGTGGCCTTGCCCTGTCAATCATGATCTCGCTGATTTGCGTCACTTACGCGCTCATGATTAAAGCAAGGACCTGCATTTATTGTATGGACGACGCAAAAGCATTTCAAGTAAGTGTCTAAAATGAATGTGCACAGTTCAGCTGAATGATAAAGTTTGCGCTCTTTAACTTAACCCTGTTGAACCTACTTTAAAAATCATTCTGCTTAAATAAAAGCGTGCGTTCATCATTCATGTATTTTTGCCTCAATCTGTAATAAGCCTCATCAGATCGTAAAATAAGTCATTTTTGACATTCGCTGTTTTTTATAATTTTTTTACATTTCCTAAATTGTCGCAGCTTTGAAAGGTGTAATAATTATACAAGAATAAAAATTGTCAAAGCACAGAATAGAAATCACAAATTGTCTATTGTAGTATAACAGCGCGCAAATGAAATGTTTACCGGCAACGCTTTAATGCACAGGCATTTAATGAACTGCAGTGTCCCGTGAGTGTAACTCTACAGCTGCGTTAACATCTGATGTGAATGTACGTCGCGATGGAGATTGAGGAAGAACTCTGCAGAATAAAAGGTTGTTTTTTTCCTTCATTCTCTTTAATGACTGATTATTAACATGAAGAACATTAAGATGAAAACTGACATAGAAAATCCTAAACTAGACACTAGTCTCAGTTGTAAAGTAGTTTTTTTTTGTTGTTAAATACAAGCTCACTTATATTTCTGTTTGTTCTCATTTGGTTTTGATTAGACTCGATGGAAGTAAAAGCAGACAAACTCCACCGGTTTCAAAAACCTTAACAATTCAAAAATGGAAATGCTGCCATTTCACCGACTGAAGAGAACTGCAAACAAAAACAAGCTGGACTCAAAGGACCTCTTACTTGCTCTGAGTGTGGAAAGAGTTTCATGCGTAAACGAAACTTAAAGGTGCTCTAAGCGATGTCACGCGTTTTTTAGGCCAAAACATTTTTTGTCACATACAGCAAACATCTCCTCACTATCCGCTGGCTGCCTGTCCCCTGAACACACTGTAAAAAGACGCGGTCTCTGCAGACACCCCAGGCTCCACAAACGACAACAAAAACAAACTGGGCTAACCCGCACCACGAAACATAACAAACTGTTCCAGCCAATAACAGACCAGAAGGATTTGGGGGTGGGGTTTGGGGGGTTAGTGCGTGGATGAGGAGGAGGGAGGGTCGAGCTAGCCTCCGCTTTGTTTGACAATACTTTAAACATCCACAAGAAGTGACATCGCTTAGAGCACCTTTAAATGATCACATGAGAATTCCCAATACCAGGACACTCGGCCCGGCAATGAGATCCTCAAATGATACTCGAAGTTTACTCAAAGATGCCTTATTAATTTCAATACATTTAAAGTAGGCTGTGCCTCCTCTGTATGGATAGAAAATTGTTACATTACAAAATACTATCTATAACCAAAGACACATTCAGATTGATTTCTCAGAGGTTACTCAACATGTTTTATTATGACAGGTTTCAAAAATAATGAATGCAATAATGTCTCTTCTGTATTAGAAAAATAAATAAATGCATAAATAATAAATAACAAAAAAAAATACCTCCAAATTGAACCAAAATAGCTCTCACAAACTTACAAAAACTAACTGACAAAATATATTTAAATCTTTAATTTTCTTCTTCCTTTTTATCCTGTTTTTCTTTCTTAATGGCCCAATGAAAAATAATGAAAACCAGGACATTTTCATCACAGGACGGCCAGGACGTGAAAACAGGACATGTCCTGGGAAAACAGGACGTTTGGTCACCCTAATACTGACGCTTTTGCCAAAGCGTCTACATCCAACGCACATGGCACCTTTAGCGTCAATATGAGACGCAGATAGATATGGGCCAGAAGGCGCCTCCTAGTGGTCTAACCCTAACACTGCCCCAGACCTAAACCTAACCATAACCGAAGAGTGTTATATTGACGCTAAAGGGTGCCATGTGCGTTGGATGTAGACGTTTTGGCAGAAGCGTCAGTATATGACGCCTTGGGATGAGAATGCGTTGGATTTTCACAACAGCAATGTTTAAAACAGTTTTTATACTGGTGTCGTGAGACCTTATGTGCTCTGACTGTGGGAAGACCTCAAAAGATCCAGAGCGTCAGACAACTTGGGCTACTTTTTTAATTCAGTGGAATAAAGTGAACATCAAATCATTTTGGCGTCTAAACTATACTCTTGGCATTGCATTGGGTAGAGGAACATAAACCTGGAAATGTTTTCACTTGTTCCGACTCAGATTCAGTTTTAAAGAACTTGAGATCTTTTAAATCTAGCCACCAAGATATTCTGTTTAGGATATTAAAAATACATTCAGGAATTGTTCATAATTATATCTTAGTCAGTTTTATATGGGTTCCAGCACATAGGAGGAAAGGATAAATTAGCCAAATAAGCTTTACAGAGAGAAACAATAGAGATACCATGCAGTTCTATTGAACAAGTCAGAAATGAAGTTTTTTTAATCTGGAATAAAGCGATAGAAGAATGGCAAGTAAAGTGGAACAATATAAAAAAAAGTAGATTTCTTTATAGCTTAATTAATAAAGTAGGCCTAAATCAAAAGAAAAGATACATAGGTAAATCAAGAAAAGAAGAGGTTATTTATAATATAATAATATTAGGCCATTTCAATTTAAATAGCACACGTACAATATAGAAACATCCAAATGGGTTATGTGAACAATGTCATGTTAAAGAAATTACCTGCGATTCTTGAATGTATCAAATATAAAAACAAGAAAGGAACATGATAGGAGAAATTAAGAAAAACGGAATTCAAGAATTGAATTTTAAGTTTTCAATAAAATGGTCAAGTGAAATAAATAGTAAAGCATTCTTTGATTGTATTAGGGAGACGGGGCTGATATACAGAATATCACTTATTAACCATTTTACTCACTCTAAATTATAAACTATAAACTCTGTTCCACACTCCGGAGCAGAAGGTGGCGGTAATGAACCGAATAGCCACCGTAATAAAAAACAAGATGAAGATGGCATTTGTTTTCATTTTAACCAGCCATCTAGAGATAGTAAAACTGCGCTTTGCTGTTTCAGACTGTGAGTAGCCTACATTTATCTATTCATTTATTGGGAGAAATCGAAATCTGACAATGTAGATGCATGTATTGAGTTCGACCAGTGTCCGATTCACGAACATATGACTCTTAAGAGTCGTTTCGGTTTAGTTAATTAAAAACAACCTGCTTTAGAGAGGCTAAGTTACTGAACTTTGTGATTCTGGTAAGTTAATCCTAACGAATTGAAACTGTAGTACAATAGTGAAATACGACTTTACTTTCTCCTCAGGTCGTCACTCAGATAGATTGCATGTTTTCTTGCGTGGCTGGAATTAGGCTCATGAACAATAATCTTGTTCACCCCACTCGCCCGAAACAAAAGCCTTCCGCGAACTGCTATTGATATAGAATCTGAAGTAATTTTTATTGTCATTTACGTTATTCGTCAGACAATGTATTTTTTTTAATTGTGTGTGACGAGCAAAAGCAAACAAACATTAAGGCAGCAGTTTTCAACATTTCAGACCTAAAAATTATTGGTTGTGAGTGTTTCCTGCAGAAGTTTAACTTGTCTAAGGAATACCTTATTTATATAATCTAAATAAACTAGAATTTGGCAAAATAGTGTTTGCAAAGCATTCCTTTTATAGGCCTATCTTCATATAACTCTCTAGTGTTCTTTATGTACAACTTTTACCTTCACGAGGACGCTGACGCACTGAATCGTTCTGTTTAAATTAGTTCAGCGTTAGATAGCTAGTTTTTTATTGTACTTTATTTTATTTTTTGTTAATGTACTCAATGCAGTGTTGTTTCTTCTTTGTAAATTAAAAAAAAAAAAAAGTTCAACGTTACATTATATTACCATGGCAAACTATACACTATTAAAAAGATTTAAGACTCAAGCTTCAGTATTTGACCTCTATTTTATTCTGAGAAACTTATAGTGGCTTAATTTGTGTCAGGAGTTATACATTTTTTATAAAAAATGTCAATACCTTTAATATGAATTATGAGCGTCAGCAGCAACCAGATCCATTGAGAAAAAAACCTCCTGTACAGTTGTCATGAAAATGCTTGACAAAACAACGTCCCTCAGAGCTTTTACCTCAAAATTGTAGATTTGGAGAAATATTGATAGATTACCATGTGTTTACGTCAGATTTCTATATAGAGAAAAAATATTTATTCAAATTTTACCCAAAATGTGCCGATGTAATCATTGTAATACTCTGATGTATGTAGGCTACACAGGGATACACATTTAGTGCACAAATGACACTTGTTAGGAACAGACATATTATGTGACATTCCAGAAACATTCTATTTTATAAAGATATTTAATTAAAATACATTTCTAATAACTTTACAAAACTTTGAAAACTATTTGTTACTATTTTTTTTTAATTATGACTATTTAATCCTGACTTAAAAATAAACTGCAAAGTGCCTGCTTTCAAATAATATCAGATAATATAAAACCAAAATAATGCTTTTAGTGCAAAGGGTTCATGAACCGTATCTGTTTTTATTTGGTACGCCATTTCTGGGGATTATTTACAACTTTAACTCTTTTAGACAGGAAGACGCCCAGCTAACATATGAACTGGCCAACCAGTTACTTATTGGTACTTGGAAATTTCTAGATGGTAATTTAATTACCATCAAATGATCAACTCACAATGTCGCCTGTACAAACTTATAGTTAAACTTATAAGCTTATAAGATAACCAAGAACATTGCAGTTACGTATATACTCTTTTTTGGCCAAGAAACTGAACATCATAGGTCCGTATTTCACGATTAACAAATAATTGCACTTTTTTTTATTAGGGCTGGGACGATACACCTATCTCCCGATTCTATACTATCAAGATACTTGGGTGCCGATACGATATGTATTGCGATTTTATTAAGAATTGCGATTCTATAAGTAATGCGATTCGGTATTGCAATATATTGCAATTTTATAACACTAGACCATCGGGAAAAGTTAAATCATACACTTATACAGACTTTACATGATGTATAAGATGAGTCTTGCGTCTCTTCCACCCGTCAACTTGGTATATTACGTCACTCAACACTCATAGATAACGACACATTTCATCCTCTGTAAAATGTGTAATTAAACGTCGGGCACAACAAAATAGAAATTTAAAATGTATTTCTTTTCACCAAGTCAGAAGATACATACGCAGAATAACAACTGACAGTGCAGAAACTTTCTTTCTTCTGAGGTGTGAGACGTTTTATTTCGTAAAAAAGTTAAAAACAATAATGACACTGGCATATAACCTGACAACAGATACTCAATCAGCAAAACCCTTTTTTCCAGGCACTTAAGAAACAAATAAAACGTTTTTTTTAATGTAAATAAAACTTATTTCCTTAATCATGAAATGTCTGCTAGCAAGAACGCTATGTCTGTTTATGATGCTCTGTGTACACTGAATGCTTTCATTCATGTAAATGTTTATTATTGTTAATATTGTTAATAGTTTTTATTGTATTTATCACGTCACAATTACTAACTGACAGGGTCAGAAGTTATGTAGTTGCAATTGTTGTGAACTTTTTCTTCTCAAGTGTTGGAAACTCAGAAGCGAAGACCAGGATCTGGTCTGGTTTTGATCTTTCAAGCAGGTTTTTTTTATTTTTATTGAGAAGTCGCTGTTGCATTGCTGTAGTCTTACCATCCAAGTCTAGTCTAATCATCAATAGCTCAGCACAGTTTTATACCGTAAAGGCGGAGGAGTTACAGAGAGGTGGAGACACTCTGGAGCAAAGCGTCATGATTCAGCTGGTGACCTGATTTCATCAGCATAACAGTGTGACTCACAACCTTGAGGTCAGCCTGATTAGATCACTCAAACCTTCATAGAGAAGTGACAAAAGGTTAATGTCAGACACCGTGATTGCTTGCATCTATGCCTCAAAATGGAAAACAGTGTGCAGAACTTTCTCAGTTAAAATACTACTGTATTGGAACCTAAATAAAACATTTAATACATTTGTAACACAACACAATGAACGATTCCAGGAATTTTACTTTTCTGGTTGTGACACTGCCTCAAAAACACGATATATTGAAAGCATCTGCTAAATGAGCAACAGGGATGATAATTCACACCTTCACTTGAGCAATTCATGAGTAATGCTGAGAATATTTCCATCTTCCCACAGGAGAAGAAGAAGCAAGCAGGAGGAATTACTCCAGGAGAAACTACGGACATACTATTGTAAAGATGGAGATTAAGGAAGAACCCTGCAGAATAAAAGATGAAGACACAGAGGAACAAATAGGTTGGTGTTTTCCTTCATTCTCTTTAACGACTGATGAGGAACATTAAGATGAAAACTGACATATAAAACTATATTTAGATCAAGATATTACCAGGCTTAGTAGTGAACTTGATTTTTGCTCAATAGATGGACGCCTATATTTCTGATTTTTCTCTTTTGTCTTTCTTTAATTGGATTTTGGGAAGTGAAAGAAGACAAATGGCATCAGTTTCAGAAACCTTATTTCCTAAATGAAGATGGAAATGCTATCATTTCACAGACTGCAAAGAATTTCACACAGAAACGAGCTAAAAAAACTGGAATCCTAAATGTTTTCGCCTGTTCTGAGTGTGGAAAGAGTTACATGCATCAAAAAAAATTAAATGTGCACATGAGAATTCACACTGGAAAAAGGCCGTTCAAATGTGCCGAGTGTGGAAAGAGTTACACTCAGAAGGGACACTTCAATGTGCACATGAGAGTTCACACTGGAGAGAAGCCTTATACATGCTCTCAGTGTGGAAAGAGTTTCACTCATAAAAGAAGCCTAAATGTTCACACGAGAATTCACACCGGAGAAAAACCATTCACTTGCTCTCAGTGTGGAAAGAGTTTCATTCACAAGGAAAGCTTAAATTTGCACATGAGGATTCACACTGGAGAAAAGCCGTTTCTATGCACTCATTGTGGAAAGAGTTTCAATAACAAAGGAAACTTAAATGTGCACATTAGAATTCACACTGGAGAAAAACCGTTCACATGCTCTGAGTGTGGAAAGAGTTTCACTCACAAAGAAAGCTTAAATTTCCACCTGAGATCTCACACTGGAGAACGGCCTTATACATGCACTCTATGTGGAAAGAGTTTCATTCAGAAAGGACACTTTAATACGCACATGAGAATTCACACTGGAGAAAAAACGTTCATATGCAATTAGTGTGGAAAGAGTTTTACATTCAAAGATCTGTCAAAGATAATGCGCTCACTAGTTGTGTTTAATAAGCTGTGATCATTGTGATAAACATTTGTTGTCGCCTCATAGTTCTTCCCTTATCAACTGACCTTGTTACATTCATGCTGCTGAAACGTTTGTTTTTTTTTGTGAAAAAAAAAAACATTTTATTTTTAAAGGCCAGTTATTTCATGGATCCAGGATACTATGCATCCTGATAAAGTTCCCTTGGCCTTTGGAATTAAAATATCCCCACATCATCACACACCCTTCACCAGAACTAGAGATCGACATGGGGTACTTTCCATAAGATCATCTCTCAATGCAAATCAAACCAGCTATTAGGCTAACTGAAATAAAACCATGCCGATCTCTAGTTCTGGTGAAGGGTGTGTGATGATGTGGGGATATTTTAATTCCAAAGGCCAAGGGATCTTTATCAGGATGCACAGTATCCTGGATCCATGAAATAACTGGCCTTTAAAAATAAAAATCTGCTGCCTCTATGGGGATTTAACACAGGGGTGTCCTGACTTATGCACCCTGTATTTTAAGGAAGAACATTTATTGATTTACGATACATTATTAATTCACAAAGAAAACTGGTCCCCTTAAAGGCTGGATTTTTCCTAATTTTTTAATTAAGGCATTAAGATCAATTTCCAAAAGATGATTTATTTTATTCCTCTTTTTAGGCAACGTTAGCATGGGTGTCTAAACTTATGCACAGCACTGTATTTATTGCAACTTACATTGTGTTACATCAAAATTGTTACAACAAGAAAAACCTGAAAGGATTAGTTCACCTAAAAATGAAGATTCTGTCATTATTTACTCACCCTCATGTCGTTCCAAACCCTTAAGTCTTTCGTTCATCTTCTGAACACAAATAACGTTTTTTTTTACATTGTTAGCTAACTGCATGATTTGTATATGTACAATTCTGAAACACATAACTTGGACTCCGTCACCTCTGATAACAGATCAATCTAAATAGTAATGCATTTTCTGTAAAGCTGCTTTGAAACGATATGTATTGTGAAAAGCGCTATACAAATAAATGTGAATTGAATTAAAAAAGTGGGCCAGATATTTGTTTTCAATTTATATTCCTTCGCAAAATATGCACTACTGTAAAACTGTACTGTACCGCAATATGAGCTACTGAGAAATGGTTGATTTCAGACATTATTTATTGGTTTTGTTAAATTTATTTTAAACCATTTTATCTGCTTACATGATATTTATAAATGCTATAATTTTAGTAGTTTTAGTTAAATTAGTATTTCTCTAATTTGCAAACGATTCCTGTGTCTCTAAGACATATTTACACGTTTAATCGATGTCTGATTGCATATTCTGAATCAGATTCAGATCACTTTATTAGTCCCCAAGGGTGCAATTCAGTTTTACAGCCAACCCATGCATTAAGGTTTAAAGTTAAAAAGTGCATTAGCACACAGTGTATATAATTTAATGGTAAAAAATAATAAAATAAATAAGTACTGCAGCAGTCATACATCCCCCTGTATACAGATGCTTCTCTCTCTCCCATAACATCCACACATTTACACATGACCCAATAATCTCTCACACACACACACAAACATGTTGGTGCAACTACATTGTGTGTGCTTGTTTATGTGATTTATGAGGGCACAAATTTGTATAATGATATGCATATTACACTGGTATTACAACTTAAACGTGGTTTATGAGGACATTTCATGAGTCCTCATAATTCAAATAGCTTAAAAAAAACATAAAAAAACAATGTTTTATTAAAAATGTAAAAATGGAGAATGTCTCCTGTGATGGGTAGGTTTAGGGGTAGGGTTAGTGTGTGTGTGTGATGGGTAGGTTTAGTTTGTGTGTGTGTGTGTGTGTGTGTGTAAGTGTGATGGGTAGGTTTAGGGGTAGGGTTAGTGTTTGTGTGTGTGTGTGTGTGTGTGTGTGTGTGTGTGTGTGATGGGTAGGTTTAGGGGTAGGGTTAGTGTGTGTGTGTGATGGGTAGGTTTAGGGGTAGGGTTAGTGTGTGTGTGTGATGGGTAGGTTTAGGGGTAGGGTTAGTGTAAGGGGATAGAATATACAGTTTGTACACTATAAAAACCATTACACCTATGGAGAAAAATATTTATTTACAAACAAACAACACTTATTTGATGTTTGTCATTATTTTCAGTCTGGATTATGTTCTGTTGCAGTTGCAGGAAAGTGTTTGAAAAGAAATCTCACAACATTTTTAATTGAAGCAGTCTGTGACAACGACCACAATTCACTCCTTCAGTCAGTGAAGCTCCACAGCCGTTCATGAGAGTTTAAATGCTGGGAATATTCCCATCTTCCCACAGGAGAAGAAGAAGCAAGCAGGAGGAATTACTCCAGGAGAAACTACGGACATACTATTGTAAAGATGGAGATTAAGGAAGAACCCTGCAGAATAAAAGATGAAGATACAGAGGAACAAATAGGTTGGTGTTTTCCTTCATTCTCTTTAATGACTGATGAGGAACATTAAGATGAAAACTGACTTATAACAGTAACATCTAAAACTAGATACTAGTAGACTGCAAAATTTGGGGCTCCCTGAATTTATTTTTCTTTATTATTTGTCTGTTTCTAACTGAACCATGGTTGGTTTTAGACCTGATGGAAGTGAATGAAGACAAACAGCACCAGGTTCGTAAACCTCATAATTTTACAAATGAAGATGGAAACATCGTTGCACAGACTGAAAAGAATTTCACACAAAAAAGTGCTGGAAAAACTGGAGTTAAAGGATCTTTCACTTGCTCTGAGTGTGGAAAGAGTTACGTACATAAAACAAACCTTAAAATACACATGAGGATTCACACTGGAGAAAAGCCTTTTACATGCTCTCAGTGTGGAGACGGTTTCATTCAGAAAGGACAACTAAATGTGCACATGAGAGTTCACACTGGAGAAAAAACGTTCACATGCACTCAGTGTGGAAATAGTTTCACATCCAAAGGCTCTCTCAATGATTATCTGCGCCGTCACACTGGAGTGAGATCATTCAGCTGTGATCAGTGTGAGAAAACATTTGGTTTTGAACAAAACTTAAGAGCACACCTTAATGTTCACACTGCTGTGAAGCCTCACTTTTTTTTTTTTTTTTTGTGGAAAGTGTTTTTCCTGACTCCAACATTTAAAAGAGCATGAGCGTGTTCATACTGGTGTGAAACCCTATGTGTGCTCTGACTGTGAGAAGAGCTTCACTAGATCCAGTGACTTAAAAACACACCAGAGAGTTCATACTGGAGAGAAACCGTACAAGTGTTCACACTGTGGAAAGAGTTTCAGCAATGAATCCAATATACACACTCATATGAAAAAGCATTGCCTGAAAGTGTCTATGTGATCATAGTTCATGTTCTGATCCATAACTTTCAGGTAAATACATTTGATTTTCACACGGTTCCTATGCAATATGGCCACTGATGGTGAAGGGGTGGATTCAGCAATGTATATCCTTTGAGTGATTTGTAATCAAGTTATTAATCATTGTTTATCCTAATTTTGACTTTACAATAAACTGCCATGTGTCTGCTTTCAAATGAGACCATAATAATGCTTTTAGTGCAAAGTGATCATGAACGGTATCTGTTTTAGTTTGGGTATGCCATTTCTGGGGATTTTTTTCAAAAGGGGTGGATTTGTAATCAAGTTATTATTCAACGTTTAACCTTATGAATATTAAAATTATTAAAATGACTTCTTCAAGCTTATGTTTACATGGTTATTGATGCAAGGAGGAGATCCAGTCAGATGATAAAATAACTTTTATTTTCTTAACAACAGACGATCAAATAAAAAATATTATTTCATCCATAATCAGGGTTAAAAGTTTAATAAAGAAACATAACATGAATGAACAGTTAAAATCACTTCTAATATTTCTAAATGAAATATAAGTCACACTCTTGAGTATAAAATTCTTGCCTAAAGAAAAGTAAAGTTGTTGAGAGATCTCTCTTTGAAAAGAAAAATTGCAAAAGGAGCCAAGTCTTTCTGAGTCCAAGGCTAGACAGACCTTTACAGAAATAGAGTTAAGTTCCTCTTTTCACAGTATATTGCATCAAAGCGGACAAACAAGACACAAACATATCTTGCTTTCATGGTTTCACATCCTGGTTATGGGCACATACACATATCGTCCCGTACCATGTCAATAAGTCGTAAATCTCAATACAATGCAAAATAAATAAACTGCTGTACAACATATCCCTTCTGCAAGATGTTTAACCAAGATAACATTTTTTGTTTTTTTTTATTACTTTAACTGAGACAATGCGCTAATTGTGCTGTTAAACACAGTTAAAGTGCTAAAAAAAACTTTTTTTTTTTTTAATGTTTTTTGGAAACTTCTAGGCTTTCGCCACATCTTACAGAAAGTACACAAGTTCACCCTACGTCAGCTACACAAATCAAACTATATGATTTCTAAGATTATGATCGATTAAATTATATTTAAGATATGAATGATTAAATGATAAAACGAAATATATTTTTCTTAATTTCTAATTTTTCCAAAGAGCTCCATAAAGGAAACAATAATGTGCAGTGCACATGAAAAATCACACAGATAAAGATCTATTATATTTAATTTCGATGTTTAACTTTTCGAGATACTCGGCATGTCTTTGAATGAGCAACTTTCACTTTCACTGTATACCGCGACGCATTGCCTATTATCCGCCAGTAGAGGCGCTCGAGCAACCGAAGCAATGACACACACCCGAGTCTAGGAGAAGAAGAGAAGTGAGCGAGGGAAGGGAACATCAACATGAGAAGTGGAACACAGCCGTTCATTCTGCTCTAAATCTGCTGTTTTCAGACTGTGAGTACATTCATTTAATAATTTATTAGGGGGAATCTAAATCCGAACGACTAAACGAGTCAGTTCATTTAGTGAGTCACTCAGAAATGAATCGACATTAACCGACTGATGTTGTTCATTACGCTCGAGAAACGTAAACTCGTTACTGTTTTTTTTTCACATTACAGTTTGTAAAGTTAAGATTATGAGTTGTTTTCATTTCATGTAATGAAACCTGATAAAAAGTTTTTAATGTATGTAAATTATATCTAATGTAAGAGCAACATAAAATAAGATAGAGGAGTTGAATTGTTTCTAAACAGTTATTTGATCATAACACTTAAAGCTGGATAATCGAGAGTGATTGTAAGTGTGATGATCATCTGCTAAATGAGCAACAACGACCACAATTCACTCCTTCAGTCAGTGAAGCTCCACAGCCGTTCATGAGAGTTTAAATGCTGGGAATATTCCCATCTTCCCACAGGAGAAGAAGAAGCAAGCAGGAGGAATTACTCCAGGAGAAACTACGGACATACTATTGTAAAGATGGAGATTAAGGAAGAACCCTGCAGAATAAAAGATGAAGATACAGAGGAACAAATAGGTTGGTGTTTTCCTTCATTCTCTTTAATAACTGATGAGGAACATTAAGATGAAAACTCACATGTCCTCCTGAGACCCAGGCTTAGACTTGTTTTCCTGTAAAGAGCACATTCAGGGCTTTTCAGAGATCCCAAATGTTTAGGTTTAACCATTAACTACTTCTCTTTGGCTTTAAAACCGACTGATCTTGACTGAATGATCAAATTTAGCACTCTTTTGGAAATGTGATATGTTGTAATTATCATTTAAATCAGTGTAATTTTCAAATTGTTTTTCGTATATGAACATCTCAGGAAAACATTACAGGGTTTCAAATCAGAATATGACTGTTAGGAAACAGGTCATTGATTTCATACATGTCCTCATTCAGTAGAGACATCAGGGGCCTCATGTATAACATTTTCCATAGATTTCATCCTAATGCAAGTATTCATAAAACCATGCGTACGCCAGAAGAACCTGTGCAAAATTATCTCTATAAAACCCAGTCAGCTGAAGATTTTGCGTACATGTGTCTCCTCCCAGAAATAACCACATATATGAATCATACAACGCCTCGTTTTACAATGCATAACATAATCTGCATTTAATAACATTATAGGATGGTTAGGTTATATATTTTTACTGCAAACAGATAGGCCTTATTTTTTTCTGTGTAAATAACTGTCTGACTCAGTGCATCACTGATAAAAAAAATTTTTTAAATAGAACTTGCATATTTTTTCAAATTCTGTTCTTAAAATACAATGGTATTTTTTTATAATATTGGTTTCTGTAGACTTGGAATTAAGCCGTTTCCTTCGTTATTATTTGATTCACGGGACCGGACACCAGTTATTTTGCCAAGAAAAATCTTTATTAGGTTGAGAAGATGTTGTATTCATGCCAGGTCTCCGCGTTTCCGTGTTTCTCTGCCATAGTACAGTAAGATTGAAGTTCTATACACCTTTGAGGGACTTTACAACTTCCTTGTAAGGTAGAAAAACATGCTGCTTGAGCTGTTTAAAAATGAAACGTATATATCATGCTTACATGGCACAATCCACTTTCCATATTAAGAAACTTTCCTTCAGTGTATACATTTGTGGTACATTGCATCAGTGGAAACATTCCTTTCCTTGTAAAGAATATGCCAACTGTACACATCTGATGCATTCTCCAAACTGCCTCCCTGTCTGACGTGTCATCCTCACACATGCTATCTATAGTATGCATTCAAACACATGCATTTAAAACTCCATAAAATAATGCAACTGATTATGAATATTAATAAAGAATAATAATACAGATACATAATGTTAAATAATGTAATTATATTAAAATATGAAATTTTAGTACTTGCTTAAATGAAGTGCACATCATCATCGATCATTATTTTTGCGAAAATACTTTCTCAGATCATGAATTCTGCTATTAATAACACAATTTAAAGCGGAAGTGCCCGGACTGTGTACTATTTCCTATAGATTTTCGAAGTGTGGATCCGATCTCACTATAATGGCTAATATTGCCCACATCCCATTGCGCTTGAGTGGGATTCGGTTCTGAACTACAAACACGAGTAAAAAGTGTTCAGAAAACTACAAAACATGGTGGATGTGCGCGATCGACGGTTAAGTAGAGAAGATTGGATAAAATTGTTTGAGTGACTAATAATTAACATTTAAGCTGATAAAAACGATTTATTTAATGTTATCCATCTTATATTTCATCTGCAAAAGCAATGTGAACTTTTCTAAAAATCTGTTTGGCCATTAACTTTTAAATCCATGACACTTTCAGCTTGTACCTTATAAATTATTATACCTAGTCTCTTGTGAAACGTAAACTCATTACTGACTGGTTTTTCACATTGCAATTTGTGAAGATTATGAGAGTTGTGTTTGAGAGTTGAAACCTGGTAAACAGAGTTTTTAATACATGTGAATCATATCTAATGTAAGAGCAACATAAAATCAGCTGAAGGAGTTGTTATTTCTAAACATTTGTTTGTTAAAACACTTAAAGCTGGATAATTGAGAATTGAGAAGTTGATTGTAAGTGTGATGATCATCTGCTAAATGAGCAACAACGACCACAATTCACTCCTTCAGTCAGTGAAGCTCCACAGCCGTTCATGAGAGTTTAAATGCTGGGAATATTCCCATCTTCCCACAGGAGAAGAAGAAGCAAGCAGGAGGAATTACTCCAGGAGAAACTACGGACATACTATTGTAAAGATGGAGATTAAGGAAGAACCCTGCAGAATAAAAGATGAAGATACAGAGGAACAAATAGGTTGGTGTTTTCCTTCATTCTCTTTAATAACTGATGAGGAACATTAAGATGAAAACTCACATGTCCTCCTGAGACCCAGGCTTAGACTTGTTTTCCTGTAAAGAGCACATTCAGGGCTTTTCAGAGATCCCAAATGTTTAGGTTTCACCATTAACTACTTCTCTTTGGCTTTAAAACCGACTGATCTTGACTGAATGATCAAATTTAGCACTCTTTTGGAAATGTGATATGTTGTAATTATCATTTAAATCAGTGTAATTTTCAAATTGTTTTTCGTATATGAACATCTCAGGAAAACATTACAGGGTTTCAAATCAGAATATGACTGTTAGGAAACAGGTCATTGATTTCATACATGTCCTCATTCAGTAGAGACATCAGGGGCCTCATGTATAACATTTTCCATAGATTTCATCCTAATGCAAGTATTCATAAAACCATGCGTACGCCAGAAGAACCTGTGCAAAATTATCTCTATAAAACCCAGTCAGCTGAAGATTTTGCGTACATGTGTCTCCTCCCAGAAATAACCACATATATGAATCATACAACGCCTCGTTTTACAATGCATAACATAATCTGCATTTAATAACATTATAGGATGGTTAGGTTATATATTTTTACTGCAAACAGATAGGCCTTATTTTTTTCTGTGTAAATAACTGTCTGACTCAGTGCATCACTGATAAAAAAAATTTTTTAAATAGAACTTGCATATTTTTTCAAATTCTGTTCTTAAAATACAATGGTATTTTTTTATAATATTGGTTTCTGTAGACTTGGAATTAAGCCGTTTCCTTCGTTATTATTTGATTCACGGGACCGGACACCAGTTATTTTGCCAAGAAAAATCTTTATTAGGTTGAGAAGATGTTGTATTCATGCCAGGTCTCCGCGTTTCCGTGTTTCTCTGCCATAGTACAGTAAGATTGAAGTTCTATACACCTTTGAGGGACTTTACAACTTCCTTGTAAGGTAGAAAAACATGCTGCTTGAGCTGTTTAAAAATGAAACGTATATATCATGCTTACATGGCACAATCCACTTTCCATATTAAGAAACTTTCCTTCAGTGTATACATTTGTGGTACATTGCATCAGTGGAAACATTCCTTTCCTTGTAAAGAATATGCCAACTGTACACATCTGATGCATTCTCCAAACTGCCTCCCTGTCTGACGTGTCATCCTCACACATGCTATCTATAGTATGCATTCAAACACATGCATTTAAAACTCCATAAAATAATGCAACTGATTATGAATATTAATAAAGAATAATAATACAGATACATAATGTTAAATAATGTAATTATATTAAAATATGAAATTTTAGTACTTGCTTAAATGAAGTGCACATCATCATCGATCATTATTTTTGCGAAAATACTTTCTCAGATCATGAATTCTGCTATTAATAACACAATTTAAAGCGGAAGTGCCCGGACTGTGTACTATTTCCTATAGATTTTCGAAGTGTGGATCCGATCTCACTATAATGGCTAATATTGCCCACATCCCATTGCGCTTGAGTGGGATTCGGTTCTGAACTACAAACACGAGTAAAAAGTGTTCAGAAAACTACAAAACATGGTGGATGTGCGCGATCGACGGTTAAGTAGAGAAGATTGGATAAAATTGTTTGAGTGACTAATAATTAACATTTAAGCTGATAAAAACGATTTATTTAATGTTATCCATCTTATATTTCATCTGCAAAAGCAATGTGAACTTTTCTAAAAATCTGTTTGGCCATTAACTTTTAAATCCATGACACTTTCAGCTTGTACCTTATAAATTATTATACCTAGTCTCTTGTGAAACGTAAACTCATTACTGACTGGTTTTTCACATTGCAATTTGTGAAGATTATGAGAGTTGTGTTTGAGAGTTGAAACCTGGTAAACAGAGTTTTTAATACATGTGAATCATATCTAATGTAAGAGCAACATAAAATCAGCTGAAGGAGTTGTTATTTCTAAACATTTGTTTGTTAAAACACTTAAAGCTGGATAATTGAGAATTGAGAAGTTGATTGTAAGTGTGATGATCATCTGCTAAATGAGCAACAACGACCACAATTCACTCCTTCAGTCAGTGAAGCTCCACAGCCGTTCATGAGAGTTTAAATGCTGGGAATATTCCCATCTTCCCACAGGAGAAGAAGAAGCAAGCAGGAGGAATTACTCCAGGAGAAACTACGGACATACTATTGTGAAGATGGAGATTAAGGAAGAACCCTGCAGAATAAAAGATGAAGATACAGAGGAACACATAGGTTGGTGTTTTCCTTCATTCTCTTTAATAACTGATGAGGAACATTAAGATGAAAACTGACATATAACAATATATATAAAACTAGACACTAGTAGACTCAGTAGTAGACTAGATTTGTGCTAAATTTGGACTCGCTGATTTTCTTTATTATTTGTCTGTTTCTAACTGAACCATGGTTGGTTTTAGACCTGATGGAAGTGAATGAAGACAAACAGCACCAGGTTCGTAAACCTCATAATTTTACAAATGAAGATGGAAACATCGTTGCACAGACTGAAAAGAATTTCACACAAAAAAGTGCTGGAAAAACTGGAGTTAAAGGATCTTTCACTTGCTCTGAGTGTGGAAAGAGTTACGTACATAAAACAAACCTTAAAATACACATGAGGATTCACACTGGAGAAAAGCCTTTTACATGCTCTCAGTGTGGAAAGAGTTTCTTTCAGATAGGACACCTAAATGTGCACATGAGAGTTCACACTGGAGAAAAACCGTTCACATGTAGTCAGTGTGGAAAGAGTTTCACTCAGAAAAACGTTCTCCGTGATCATCTGCATTCCCACTCTGGAGTGAGATCATTCAGCTGTGATCACTGTGATAAAACATTTGTCTTTGAATCAAACTTTAAAACACACCTTAAACTTCACACTGGTGAGAAGCCTCATGTCTGTTCATTTTGTGGAAAGAGTTTTACTAGATTCAATAACTTAAAAAAACACCAGCGAGTTCATACTGGAGAGAAACCGTAAGTGTTCACACTGTGGGAAGAGTTTCTCTCGGTCAGGAAACCTGAAGGATCATGAGAGAGTTCATACTGGAGAGAACCCGCACCAGTGCTCTTCATGTGGGAAGAGTTTCACCAGTTTATCCAATATACACACTCATATGAAAAAGCATTGCCCGAAAGTGTTAAGTGATAATAGTTAATGTTCTGATCCATAACTTTCAGGAAAATAAGTTTGATTTTCTCAGGGTTCCTATGCAATATGGACACTGATGGTGAAAGGGTGGATTCAGCAATGTATATCCTTCGAGTGTTTTGTAATCAAGTTATTAATCATTGTTTATCCTTCTAAATTTTAAATTATTTAAATGACTTCTTCAAGCTTATGAGATTAATATTGTTATAGAATTACATCTCTGTTCACTGGAACATGCTTTCTCCATGTTTGCGAGAGAGACACCCAACACGTGTCAACATTGACTCTGCTAGTTGACCCTGACAGTTGAGGTCACCGGGGTCGTCTACATGACTCGTTCTTATTTAAAGCATTTACTTCTGTAAATGTCATCTGTGATTTTACATTTGGGCTTTTTTACGCTGTTCAGGAGCCATGTGCCACTGTTGACAAGTGTCGTGGCAAACTTCAGAGTTTTCTGGTCAGGTTCTCAATCTCGAATTCAGGTCTCAAGAAATCGTGCAGAGTCAAGGTTTCAGGTCTCAGAAGAAAATAACTTTATTGAGCAGTTCAACAAAGTGAGATGCTGGCCAGGCATCTGACTCCACAAGGGCCAGCGCTCAGGTCTTATACCTTTTTCTTATCAGGTGTCCAATTAACGCTCATACAGTTATCTTTTTCTACTTACTCCTCCTTGGTCTGTCGCCAAACTAACTTAAAACGATCAAACTAACTGTCATACTCCCCTTTGTCTTGATCAAACTAACTTCAAACGATTAAACTAACCTTCACCATCATTTTGACAGAAAGTTTAACATCAAGGGGCGGGACTAGATCAAAGGTCATCATCCATCATTTCAACAGAAAGTGCAACCGCATCAATGCCTTTTTCTTATTGGTGGCAAGACCTCAGCGCATGCGCCTTTTAAACATCTACCCATGTATTCAGGCCTAGTTTTCTCTAGCATTACAGCATTTTATATTTAGACCCATGTATGAGACAAATGAAATTCCCCAACACAAGCAAGTCGTGGTGCTGAGCATTTTATTTAGGTCCAAAAAGAGGACATGTCCTGGAAAAAGAGGACACCCAGAGAGAGAGAGAGAGAGAGATTGATTTTTACAGCGAAGTTATCACCTCAGTGCTAAGATATTTAATGTAGCTTTCAGGAGCGAAGCTGTTTTATTTATACTGAACAAAATTATAAACGCAACACTTTTGTTTTTGCCCCCATTTTTCATGAGCTGAACTCAAAGATCTAAGACTTTATGTACACAATAGCCCTATTTCTCAAATATTGTTCACAAATCTGTCGAAAGCCCTGTTCGCATGGGATTAGTATTATCTGGGGACCACGTGTGATTTAGAAATTACCCCCCCACATCTGAATTTCGTGTGGCGCTTTCACACGGGATAAGCGAAACCTGTGATTTTACTCAAATTTACTGACTTCTCTCCCGGATATGACGTCAATAGGCTATTGCTTGGGAAAGTCTTGTCGTTATTATAGGTCTAGCTGTGTGATATATCAAAAACAGAATAATGTTCCTTACCGGATACTGCTATACATGTCATTCATCTCCATCTAATCATTCTTTTTGTTTTTGCTCTTCTGATGATTTTCAGCTTTCTCTTTCTGCACATTTTGTATTTGGTGCTAGCGACATGACCCAGCACCCAAAATACTATCAAAACACTCCAACGCAGCCTCCATTCTTCGCGAAAGATGGATAAAAAGGCGCGCATGAAACAAAAACCTTGGAAAAATTATATACGATCCCGCCAAATCACAGAGATGCCGATTCGCACAGACCTGATATTACCTCAGGACGTCGGTGTTCGGCGAAATATGGTAGGTCATTTGCAGGGGAATTTTTACTTTACAAATTACAGACATGGCCGATTCGCACGGGATAAAGAACACAGACAACCTCCGCAATTATTACAAATGACTAGAGGTCACCAGATAATACTTATCCCGTGCGAATAGGGCTTAAATCTGTGTTAGTGAGCACTTCTCCTTTGCTAAACTTCTCCTTTGTCTAAACCCGGAAGCAGATTTAGACAGATTTGTGGACAATATTTGAGAAAAAGAAAAAATCTTAGATCTTTAAATTCAGCTCATGAAAAATGGGGGCAAAAACAAAAGTGTTGCGTTTATAATTTTGTTCAGTGTATAAAAAGTCACGGGCAGAGGTTGAAAACCAGCTCCTGAATGTTTCTGTTCACGCAATTTCTGCTCTTTACAAAGATAAATATAAAGTTCCCACCTCAATAAAAAGCTGTGAGCGAGCAAGAAGTGAAATTTAAGGGTTATATTGTTCTATAACTTTAAACTGGAGAAAAAACATTCTCATGCTCTTTAGTGTGGAAAGAGTTTCGCTTACAAAAACGTTCTCAAAGATCATTTCCTCTCTCACACTGGAGTGAAGCCATTCAGCTGTGATTCGTGTGATAAAACATTGGTTTATTTATCTAACTTAAGAGCACACCTTAATGTTCACACTGGTGTGAAGTCTCACATTCGTCTTTTTGTGGAAAGAGTTTAACACAACTGCAGACTTTAAAGTGCATGAGCGTATTCATACTGGTGTGAGACCTTATGTGTGCTTTGACTGTGAAAAGACCTTCACTACATCAGGGGCATTAAAACAACACCAAAGAAATCATACTGGAGAGAAACCGTACAAGTGTTCCTCATGTTTGAAGAGTTTCACCCGATTATCTACTCTACATAAACAAGACAAATCGTTGCCCGACTGTGTCTAAGTGAGGAAAGTTTGTTATAATAATCGCTTTCAGGTGAAAAGTTGAATTTTTTAGGGTTTCTACACAACATGCGCAAGTATGAAATTAGATTTTAGTGATTTTTGAATTTTGAGTCTGAGTTTTGAGATTTCTGAGTCTGGACAAGTATACAGTATATGGAAAAAAAGTTTTCTTATTCGGTTTACCTCTATTCCTACTATCTATTCCTAAATAAATTCATACAAGCAGAGTGTTTTCTTTCTTTTTTTGCAGCAGTAGCCAAAGGGTCTGCATGAGGTGATCTTATCGTAAGTTCGAGGGGGGACACCATTTCAGTTCAAATTTGTTGGATTTTGGCTCACATGACAGGCAGACTCATACTCATTTAAAGATATACACACATAAAACAGATAAGAGGAATAAAATGACTAAGGCAACATGTAAACCTATTAAAACTCTAATATGCATAAAATAATCATAATATATGGTGGTTAAAACGTGTCGTGTGACAGTGTCACAACCTTCATTTATATAGCGCTTTATAGGCTACAGTACAGATTGTTTCAAAGCATCTTTCCAGTGATAACTGGAAAATAATAATTAAATTATATTTTACAGCTGCTATTTAGTCAAAATATAAAATAAGGTGTAAGATCATTTAGGCTCTTACATTGTTATATTTTGATCATCTAATTTAAAAAAGTAATGAAAATTAACTCGTCATATTTTAAGTAAATTTTGCGTATTTGTTGAATCAATCGTGATTCTTGAAACAAGTTAACTGATTCAACTTTGGCTACTGTGTTTATCACACTGTCAGTCAGGACATTAATTTTATGTTTATTGGGAGAAATCTACATCAGACGACTTGCGTTGAGCTGCCTGGACAGAACTGTAGTTTTTAAGGTACATCTAAATATCTCCTAATAAATCTCAAATTTGTATAAAAATACTTGTACCATCTAACTTAAAAATTAAGTCAAGATTTATATTAAAATCAATAGTACACAACAAAGAGTACAGAAGGTAAATACAATTGCAAACTCCCAAAACTTTACCCAAATCAAACATATTTTGGGAGATAAATAGTGTTTGTATAATCTCAAACAAGACGACAGCTCTTATCATGGTTGTCTTCTTGTATTTATTCTAATCTATGAAGGTTAGAGAGTTTAATATGGTTTCCGCCAGTAGAGGCGCTCGAGTAACCGAAGCAATGACACACACCCGAGTCTAGGAGAAGAAGAGAAGTGAGCGAGGGAAGGGAACATCAACATGAGAAGTGGAACACAGCCGTTCATTCTGCTCTAAATCTGCTGTTTCAGACTGTGAGTACATTCATTTTATCATTTATTAGGAGAAATCTAAATCCAAACGACTAAACGAGTCAGTTCATTTAGTGAATCACTCAGAAATTAACCGACTGATGTTGTTCATTACGCTCGTGAAACGTAAACAAGTTACTGACTGTTTTTTTTTCAGTTACAATTTGTGAAGATTATGAGTTGTGTTTTCATTTTATGTAATGAACAAATGAAACCTGGTAAATCGAGTTTTAATGTATTTAGAATCATATCTAATGTAAGAGCAACATGAACATCATTTTGACAAGTTTAACTTTTTCTCTACAGTGAGAGTTTAAATGCTGGGAATATTCCCATCTTCCCACAGGAGAAGAAGAAGCAAGCAGGAGGAATTACTCCAGGAGAAACTACGGACATACTATTGTAAAGATGGAGATTAAGGAAGAACCCTGCAGAATAAAAGATGAAGATACAGAGGAACAAATAGGTTGGTGTTTTCCTTCATTCTCTTTAATGACTGATCAGGAACATTAAGATGAAAACGAGTGGGGGTTCAATCTTCAGCTGGCTGGCAGGAGCCGCCACTGGCATGTCACGTGACCTGTCACTGTCAGTGGCTGGCTAGTTGTCAGGCAGTCTGCCTTTGGCAAGTTTCAGAAACCATTGATTTTTTACAGTTTTTGTGTTTTGTGTTCCTCCCTTTCTAGCTCATTTATTATGCATCTGTTGATATGATTATGTTCTTTAGTATGATTGATGTTTTGGGGACTGTTATCCCAATATACGTGTCACGTGACATGCCAGTGGCGGCTCCTGCCAGCCAGCTGAAGATTGAACCCCTACTGATGAAAACTCGCATGTCCTCCTGAGACCCAGGCATAGACTTGTTTTCCTGTAAAGAGCACATTCAGGGCTTTTCAGAGATCCCAAATGTTTGGAGGTTTCACCATTAAAACTCCCTCTATTTGGACTTTAAAAATGACTGACACTGACTGAATGATCAAATTTACCTCTCTTATTTTGGGGAGACACAACAAGTGAATAGGGAAAGAAATTATATATCAGTATTCCTATAGAGGGGTTTCACGACGCGTCATCAATCCGGAAGTCGGCGATTTTGGAGGCACAGAACGTAAATAATGCCACTGAACTGAATGGACTCGCAAATTTAGCTGATTATTTCTGCTGAAAAATGGTCAAGTTTTGGTCCAACAATTGGTCACATCGGGAAAAAAACATGTAGAGTGCTATAGACTGTCAAAAGTTAAAGAGAAGAGTGCAAAAAACTGATGAAAGAAGGCGTTTGTGGTTGAGAGAGGTACAGCTTTAGACACGTGTAAATGAAGCGTTGACTATAGCTAAAATATCGACGTAGTTACTTATGGGTACATTCACACTGTGAGTCCAAATCCGATTATCTTTGTATCAAATTGGAATCTGATCTGTGTATCGCAACCGTTCAGATACGACGTGTGTGTCCATGCAGGTTATTTGGTAATATGGCAATAAATGTTACAACATGGAAATGTGTAGCCGCCGCGATGGACTACTGCGGCAGAGCTGTAGGAGGCTGGTATGTGCTGCTTTTTTCCCACGCTCGTCTGCGCCGGTTTCAGAAATAATACTTTTCTGCTCAACAACACAGCATTGTTTCGGCAGTGACTTTCAGCACGTTTCCTATAAATGACATTCCACGCGAAATCCGATCGTTCAGACTGAAGCTGATGTCCTGATATGTGATTTGAATAGGATTTCAAACCACATATGGATGTAGCTTGAAACGGATTTCATGTGCTTTTTTGGACTGACAATCTGAACGTATCCTATGTCGGCATAATAAATAGATGGAAGAATTGCAGTAATGTTACGTGCTAGAGAAGCTTTACCACATATTAACTTTAGTTTGTCAATTTTGGCTCTCTCCTGCTTCCCAAGTCCTTCTCTATATGATTTCGCACCTACCACGTGTTATTCCGTGGTTTATTAGTGTAACAATGTGTTCAGTAATAGTACATAAACAGTGCACTCCATGCTGTTGTTTACATCCGAGTGCCTCCATAATGGCCTATCCGGGTTACCGGCCAGAATGTGACGTTGGTGAAACCCCTCTATTAAGTATGAGATATTCTAATGAAAATGTTGCCAAGTTATTAGCCTGCTCCTATTATTACACTATAGTTGTATAGCAGGAAAGTTTGTAGTTCGGTTGGATACGGTGATAGCAAAGAAGGTAAAATGAGGCACATATTACTAACGTTAACTGACGTAAAGAGAGATAGCGCACTTCTGTTGAATGCTCTTGTTTTTTGATCGTTCACTCAGCACATATATAGCAACAATCCAAACTATATGCTAACTCAAGTTTAGTCAAAGCCCAAAACAATTATACTTATTGTATTCTACTCCGTGAGACCTTTCAAATGACACGACTATCTGAGCTGTATGATGTTTTTGACACATTGCAGTACAAAAAAGTAAATTATGAAACTTTGTTTAACTTATCAGCAAATAACTCGGCACTACTTAGGAGTTAATCAAATTGGCTAAATTATTTGTAAAGTTCAGACTCTGAGCTTTCAAATGACACCTATTTTGTGTTTGAAAATTTTGATTTATTAATTTTTTCGTAGCTAGTTGGCGTCTGTGGGCAGTGCACTCCGGTATAAAGGGATTATAAGAGACTCGTTAAGAGTTGATCAAAATGGTTAGATGCATTTCTAAGCTTTAAAATTATACATATTTTATTCCATTCAGTGGTTGTATAGTAGGGCTGTCAATCTTCCTCTATAATACTATTCGAATTCCATTCATTATTTTATTTAATATTTGAATAATTTCCGAATATTAAATGCTCAAACTCATCCTATTATTAATATATACAATTAATATTGAGTTTACGCCAAAATATTTGCGTTTTTCGCTTCACGGGCGCATTGGGGGGCACTTTTTACGCCGTTAAACATTTAACATTTTTGACAGTATGATTATGATGTTACAGCGTGGATGACGTGCACAATTGTGTTACGATTCAAAAACTTTATTGTTCATCAGACGAAACAAAAGCATTTCATTTTCACATGTGTAAGCCAAGGTGGCGAGAAAGGCAAGATTGCACATAATGTTTTTTTAAAAATATGAATAAAAAAAGCAATATTCGAATAGTAACTTCAGCATTCGAATAGTATTGATTTTTTTTTTTTTTTCAAATTATATTAGAATTTCAGAATTCGTTCCAGCAGCCCTATTGTATAGTAATTTGATTATGATTTTTTTTCTGCCACCAGTACACTTCGGGCTTAAAGGGTTAACAGTATGTTAAAACTCTTAAAGTGACAGCAGCCTAATAAACCCACTGTTTTTTTTGTTGTTGTCCTCAATGTTGATCTAACAACAGAAGAAAGAGAAAATTACTCACTGCTCTTGACTCGTTGAGCCCTGCTGGAGCAGCTATAAATATTCACTGTGCTATTAAATTAAAGATAAAATATTATAGAGATATAATATGAAGAGTGAAAATAATCGTAGCTCCTACAATACATTTTAACAGGCATAGTTAGGCATGAAAATAACAAAGAAATATCTATTTGCTAAGCCAAACAATGTGATTCATATTCTTTTGTTTTCTCTTCCCAATATTTAAAAAAAAAAAAAAAATGCAATAAAAAAACAGATATCGTACTCTGTATCGACAAGTACTAAAAATAAAATGATCGGTATATGGCTTGTTCTGATAAAAGATTGGTGCATCCCTAATTTTGGGAATTTAATGTTACTTTTAGACTCGATGGAAGTGAATGAAGACAAACGACAGCATTTCACAAATGAAGATGGAAATGCAGTCGTTTCAAAGACCGAAGAGAATTTCACACAAAAACAAGCTGAAAAATCTGGAATCAAAGGATCTTTCAGCTGCTCTGAGTGTGGAAAGAGTTTCATATATAAATCACAACTTAACAGACACATGAGAATTCACACGGGAGAAAAAGCGTTCACATGCACTCAGTGTGGAAAGAGTTTCAGACATAATGGACACCTGAAGGAGCACACACGAATTCACACTGGGGAAAAAACGTTCTCCTGTTCTGAGTGTGGAAAGAGTTTCCGTCGCAAAGAGGACGTAAATGTGCACATGAGAGTTCACACTGGAGAAAATCTGTTTACATGCTCTCAGTGTGGAAAGAGTTTTATTCATAAAGGACACCTAAATGTGCATGTGAGAATTCACACTGGAGAAAAACCTTATACATGCTCTCAGTGTGGAAATAGTTTCACATCTAAAAGCGTTCTCAACAATCATCTGCGCACTCACTTTAGATTGAGATCATTCAGCTGTGATCAGTGTGATAAAACATATGTTTTGCCATCAAGTTTAAAAACACACCTTAAAACTCATGCTGCTGTGAAGCCTCACTTTTGTTCTGTTTGTGGAAAGAGTTTTTCACGACTGCAACATTTAAAAGTGCATGAGCGTGTTCATACTGATATGAGACCTTATGTGTGCTCTGACTGTGGGAAGAGCTTCACTACATCTAGCAACTTAAAATCACACCAGAGAGTTCATACTGGAGAGAAACCGTACAAGTGTTCACACTGTGGAAAGAGTTTCTCTCGGTCAGATTACTTGAAAGCTCATGAGAGAGTTCATACTGGAGAGAAACCGTACTCTTCATAAGAAAAAAACGTTGCCAGAAGTTGTCTACTGAGCGAATGTTCATGTTCAGAACCATCACTTACAAGAAAAAAATTGACTTCATTTGACATTTTAAAGTTGGCTTGACATTTAAACTTAGAGACCGTCTCTAAAGTTACATACGACATTGCTATACACGTTTCTAACTTCAATAGCATTTGAAGAGAATGACTTGTGAAAACCAACTGTGAAAGGTTCATGTTGTTGTTAGGTATGATGCACACCTTTTAGATTCTTGATATTTAATAAAATAATAAACTGTCAAATCATGTGTAAATATTGCAATTTTTTTACTACCATATGGACTCATGCACACAATTGCCATGATTTAAAGCTCTTAAGAATTTGAAGAGAAAAGTCATTCTCATATCAATACTGTTGGGGGTGGAAACGTAAGCCAGATTAGGGTTTACCGTCCCGAATCGTACTGGACTGTAAATGTGGGATTTTACTGAAAGTTTGTTTCTGTATATGTTTCATCTGACAAATTTTGAAAAATTTAGTTGTCTTGATCCAATAGCTTGTGAACTTTTTTTTCTGCTCTCAGTTTATGCATTTAAAGTAAATGTAATGTAAATGTAAATTCTCAGTTATGGATGTTGAATTAAAACTAAAAACAATTCAGTGAAGTAAAAAAAGTAAAAAAAAAATGTAATCTGTTCTGTTTAAATCTAACACTCCCAACAGCAATACATTATTGCTGACCTTTTTGAAGTTACATTACATTCACTTCAATAACGTCAATACATTATTGAAGTTTCTAGCTTTGTAATATTTCAAAGAATACAGTAGCGCAGGGATGACGTCAGAATTTTCCTATATGGGGTTTCTATAATGTTTTTTATTTTTAATTTTTATTTATGAGTAAAAATAAAGTTTATGGTCAACATAACTTGACCATACTTTGACGTTTTGTTATACAATGTAAACGGCATACTGTCTTATTACAAAACGAAGAATGAAGATAACTGCTTCAAAACTTGTCTACTATGAGTATGTTGAGTGTCATTTACAATTTAGAACAAAACGTCAAAGTATGGTCAAGTTATGTTTACCACAGGCTTTATTTTACTCATACATTGAAAATCTCGAGGGAACCAGTGGGCGGGGCTTTGGCGTCATACTTCCACCGCTCTATACTTTCATTTTAGACATAATAACATATAAGAAAGAAATGTTCAAGATTCAGTTTTCTTCTAACATTTTGTTTACCTGTAGATTATTATGCAACAATCTGACACAGAACTGGAGTTTTTAAGTTAAAATTGCATGTCTCTGAATGGCAAACGATTCCTTTCTCTTATTTGCACACATTCACACGTTTAATTGATGTCTGATACTCTGATTACAGCAATAAACCTTCATCAATATTCATTCAGCTTCTCTTTGAACTGAATTGAAGAATTGATATAGAGTTATAGAGCTCATCCGTGATAATAACCACTTTTGAGAAGATAAATTCATTATTTGTTTGTGATTATTTAGTCTATTGCCAGAAAGTGTTTGAACATAAATCTGTCTCATGTTTTACATTCTGGGGAAAATTAACCTAACATTGTATTATTATTTCTTACATCCAATGTGTAATAATTTCAAGTTTAGTTAATATTGTTATAGTAAACTATATGTATATTATAATCTATGCGCAAAAATAGTTTTGATTAAATGTCAAGATTGGCGTTCTATTGAAATTACAATTTAGTCACAATATATATTTTCTGTTCCAACAGCTTATTTCTGTCATTGTTATGCATTATGCATATGTGTGGATTTAAATGTGTACATTTGTTATAAGTATTTTATTATTTGTTTTTTATTTTTATCCATTTATCTATTTTTCATTTAAAAGACATTATTTTGTTTTCATATATTGTCTCCTGCTTTCTCAAAAAATAAAATCAATTCAAGGAATTATTTCTAAATTACTATTAGAGCAAAACACTTAATAATAAATAATCGAGAGTGATTGTAAGTGTGATGATCATCTGCTAAATGAGCAACAACGACCACAATTCACTCCTTCAGTCAGTGAAGCTCCACAGCCGTTCATGAGAGTTTAAATGCTGGGAATATTCCCATCTTCCCACAGGAGAAGAAGAAGCAAGCAGGAGGAATTACTCCAGGAGAAACTACTGACATACTCTTGTATAGATGGAGATAAAGGAAGAACCCTGCAGAATAAAAGATGAAGATACAGAGGAACAAATAGGTTGGTGTTTTCCTTCATTCTCTTTAAAGTGTCATGAAACTCCCCTGTTTTAGCCTGGTCGTTCAACCTCAGAGTTGGAAAAAGTAAAAAAAATAAAATAATTGGGCTTGTAAACTGTGGAAAAGTGGGAGTGTAGAGGGTGGGAAGAAACACAGACCTGCTACACACTAATTATACAGACACGTGACTATTAAAAATGACCTCGGAGAGAACAAACACGACAGTTTAACACAAAGAATAAAGATATAGTTACTTTTTCCATTGTTCTTTGAATTGTCGTCTATATCATTGTCTTCTGTCTATCAGAATAAATCCTCCTGTCCAGTGGCGTAACGAGCCAACACGAGCCCTTATGCATTATTAACAAGGCGGGCCCCCCCTACTACAGCACATGATGACGCAATGTAAAACGTTTTTACTGTTTTACACGCAATACGCATGTTCACGTACCGACCCGGGGATTCCCCTGTCCCAATTTGAAACAAATTACACCAAAATCCATCATTGTTCGTTTCACTCATGTATTTAATGATCAGTAAAATATGTTGTCGTCATTATTTATTCAAATAAATTCGCGATAAAGTAAAATGCGATCAGACTAAAAGTAAAATGAGATAGGGGAGCCCAGCTGTCAATCAATATCTTCCAGTCACGCGGGCCCCTGATTGGTCCGGGCTCGTAAGCAACCGTGTACCCTGCTTTCCGATAGTTACGCCTGTGCTCCTGTCATTGTGTTCATGATCAGACATACGGCTGTGTACTTATTTGCACATTTCATTTGAAGAAGATGTGATTAAATATGTGCGCACACACAGAGCTGGTTTATGATTAGAGCAGTAGAGTATCTGAAATATGTCCATAAAAACTTTAAAATTCATGCTCCAGTCCGTAAATGAACGATGTGATCCGTGTTGCGAGCATTGCTGAACTCACTGCGGCATTCAGGACAGATACCGCTCTCATGCACGCGCATCTGTTGTTTGAATTCTCCACTGTAATGCGATCTCATGCGTAACACAGCGATTGGATTGACAGGTGACGTAGAATCATGCCGGCAGCCAATCACACACACGGCAGCCAATCACACACACCGAAGGAACACTTCTACCTCACACTCAGCCAATCACACACACCGAAGGAACGCTTCTACCTCACATTCAGCCAATCACACACACCGAAGGAATGCTTCTACCTCACACTCAGCCAATCACACACACCGAAGGAATGCTTCTACCTCACACTCAGCCAATCACACACACCGAAGGAATGCTTCTACCTCACACTCAGCCAATCACACACACCGAAGGAACACTTCTACCTCACACTCAGCCAATCACACACACCGAAGGAACGCTTCTACCTCACATTCAGCCAATCACACACACCGAAGGAATGCTTCTACCTCACACTCAGCCAATCACACACACCGAAGGAATGCTTCTACCTCACACTCAGCCAATCACACACACCGAAGGAATGCTTCTACCTCACACTCAGCCAATCACACACACCGAAGGAACGCTTCTACCTCACACTCAGCCAATCACACACACCGAAGGAACGCTTCTACCTCACATTCAGCCAATCACACACACCGAAGGAATGCTTCTACCTCACACTCAGCCAATCACACACACCGAAGACACGCTTCTACCTCACACTCTGCCAATCACACACGAAAGGACGCTTCTACCTCACATTTAGCCAATCACACACCGAAGGAACGCATCTACCTCACACTCAGCCAATCACACACACCGAAGACACGCTTCTACCTCACACTCAGCCAATCCCACACACCGAAGGAACACTTCTACCTCACATTCAGCCAATCACACACACCGAAGGAACACTTCTACCTCACATTCAGCCAATCACACACACCGAAGGAACACTTCTACCTCACATTCAGCCAATCACACACCTCACACTCAGCCAATCACACACACCTCACACTCAGCCAATCACACACACCGAAGGAAAACTTCTACCTCACATTTAGCCAATCACACACGAAAGAATGCTTCTACCTCACATTTAGCCAATCACACACGCAAGAACGCTTCTACCTCACATTTAGCCAATCACACACCGAAGGAACGCATCTACCTCACACTCAGCCAATCACACACACCGAAGGAACGCATCTACCTCACACTCAGCCAATCACACACACCGAAGACACGCTTCTACCTCACACTCTGCCAATCACACACGAAAGAACGCTTCTACCTCACATTTAGCCAATCACACACCGAAGGAACGCATCTACCTCACACTCAGCCAATCACACACACCGAAGACATGCTTCTACCTCACACTCAGCCAATCACACACACCGAAGGAACGCTTCTACCTCACACTCAGCCAATCACACACCGAAGGAACGCTTCTACCTCACACTCAGCCAATCACACACACCGAAGACACGCTTCTACCTCACACTCAGCCAATCACACACACCGAAGGAACGCTTCTACCTCACACTCAGCCAATCACACACACCGAAGGAACGCTTCTACCTCACACTCAGCCAATCACACACCGAAGGAACGCTTCTACCTCACACTCAGCCAATCACACACACCGAAGACACGCTTCTACCTCACACTTAGCCAATCACACACCGAAGGAACGCTTCTACCTCACACTCAGCCAATCACACACACCGAAGGAACGCTTCTACCTCACACTCAGCCAATCACACACCGAAGGAACGCTTCTACCTCACACTCAGCCAATCACACACACCTCACACTCAGCCAATCACACACACCGAAGGAACACTTCTACCTCACATTCAGCCAATCACACACACCGAAGGAACGCTTCTACCTCACATTCAGCCAATCACACACACCGAAGGAACACTTCTAACTCACATTCAGCCAATCACACACACCTCACACTCAGCCAATCACACACACCGAAGGAACACTTCTACCTCACATTCAGCCAATCACACACACCTCACACTCAGCCAATCACACACACCTCACACTCAGCCAATCACACACACCGAAGGAACACTTCTACCTCACATTCAGCCAATCACACACCTCACACTCAGCCAATCACACACACCTCACACTCAGCCAATCACACACACCGAAGGAAAACTTCTGCCTCACATTCAGCCAATCACACACACCGAAGGAACACTTCTACCTCACATTTAGCCAATCACACACCGAAGGAACGCTTCTACCTCACATTCAGCCAATCACACACACCGAAGACACGCTTCTACCTCACACTCAGCCAATCACACACACCGAAGGAACGCTTCTACCTCACACTCAGCCAATCACAATGTGCCTTAAAATGTGCATCTTGAGACAATACAATGGAAGTGACAAATATTTTAAGATATGTCAGTGCAAGTTGCTTTCAATTAAAACAGCTCAAACATGTATTTTAGTCTGAGACTAAACCGTGACTTGACTTTCACTTGTCTGTGAAACCAGGGGTTTGTGTCTTAAGGACTGTTCCACACGTGCATGTGCAATAATTTGTAAATGGTTAATAGAACGAGCATGAAAAACATTGTTTAAACACATTGTCTAATAAATGTCTGTAAATGTTCCTTTGATTTTACAAAATTATCTTTAAAATACAGTATCCTGAGTTTAGTGTACTCACACTAGGCACGGTTGTCTTGTACCGTGTCCTGGTGTGATTCTCCCAAACTCCCCCGCTGGTCTGCACTCACATTGCACTTAATGTTAATAGATTTATCATTTATGCCACAGCGATTTTTACTTGATTGTGCGTATTAGAAGATTATTACGGAGGAAGCTCAATCGAGCCGTGCCTGAGCCCACCTCTTCATGCGGCCCCGGACACGGTACGATAACGATCACTATAGTCAAACGAACCAGATTTGAGGTCAAACGTGCTCGGGCTTGGTTCAGATCACCTAGTGTGTGAGTACACCGACTCAGTAGTAAACTGGATTTGTGCTAAATTGAGATTGAACAATATATCTTTTTGTCCTTCTTTTATTGACTTATGGGAATTTAATATGTTGATTTTAGATCCGGTGGAAGTGAATGAAGACAAACAGCAAAAACCTCATCATTTCATGAATGAAGATGGAAACACAGTCGTCAAAGGATCTTTCACATGCTCTGAATGTGGAAAGAGTTACATACATAAAACACACCTTCAGAGACACATGAGGATTCACACGGGAAGAAAACTATTCACATGCTCTGAGTGTGGGAAGATTTTCACAGATAAATCAACCCTTAACAGACACATGAGATCTCACACTGGAGAAAAACCGTTCACTTGCTCCCAGTGTGGAAAGAGTTTAACAGATAAATCAACCCTTACCAAACACATGAGGATTCACACTGGAGAAAAACCGTTCTCATGCACTCAGTGTGGAAAGAGTTTCAGGTGTAAAGGTGTTCTCAACAATCATCTGCTCACTCACTCTGGAGTGAGATCTTTCAGCTGTGATCAGTGTGATAAAACATTTGTTTTTTCATCAAGCTTACAAAATCACCTTAATGTTCATGCTGGTGTGAAGCCTCACTTTTGTTCTTTATGTGGAAAGAGTTTTACACAACTGCAACATTTAAGAGAGCATGAGACTATTCATACTGGTGTGAGACCTTATATTTGCTCTGACTGTGGAAAGACCTTCACTACATCCACCCACTTAAAATCTCACCAGAGAGTTCATACTGGAGAGAAACCGTACAAGTGTTCACACTGTGGAAAGACCTTCACTACATCGACAAGCTTAAAATCACACCAGAGAGTTCATACTGGAGAGAAACCGTACAAGTGCTCACACTGTGAAAAGAGATTCTCTCAGTCAGGAAACCTGAAAGATCATGAGAGAGTTCATACTGGAGAGAAGCCGCACCAGTGCTCTTCATGTGGGAAGAGTTTCATCCGATTATCTCAGCTACAGACTCATAAGAAAAAGCATTGCCTTGAGTTTCCTAAATAACTAAAGTTCATTTTCAGATCAGTCACATTCAAGTGACAGATAGTTTGATCTTCTGGTAAATCAAAAGATCGAATTTCTTGTAACATAGCAACATCATCTGATTAACACAATTACATAGAGGCATGGTGAGGGTTGCTACAATTTTAGATGGAAATACTTATTTATGTTTATGAATATTGTGTGTGGGTGTAAATATCGTTAAACTCGTTATCTCCATCAATATTCTGTGCAAAGCTTTGCATTGAACTAGGTTTTATGCTTGTCCTTTTCATCCACGCGTAGCAACTCAAGCAGATTATGTGCGACCTTTGCGTCATTAATCAAGGCTTGATATTTGCTGAAGCTACTTTTTATTTCAGCTTCATAACCAGACTCACACATTAAACCCTGAACAGTTTGTTTGATGTTGACAGCTTTAATTAATTTGGATTTTATTAGTGTCTCCAAGTCGCTTAGTTTAGAAAGCAGTGCTTTTGTTTTAAGTTTTATAGACCTTTTTTTCACAGAGGCTTCTTCCTCGTTAACATTTTGTGAGTCAACCAACACCACATTTTACCTCGATACCGTGATGATTTTCATCCATTTTACCTCGTTATAAACCACCAAAAAACAACATTTCATTTAAATATCATGAAAACGAGAAATCAGAAATAAAGCATAAACACACGCTGGTAGGAGAAAGCGAAGCACGTGGGGACGTGGCCGGCGAGGGTCCGCTAACTTCCATTCCCTCCGGTTGACGCTGGCTGCGGCGCTTCTTTTTCCTCGGCAGAAGTTGAGCGGGAAAAGGAAGGGCGGGAGAAGTGGCGTCGCCATCTTGCGAGAGAGCTAGCCGCGACCGCAGCGTCGAGACGGGCATGCCCTCACAGACCAAGCATCCCCCGGTGGAAAGTGCAGCTTGAGCATGGTCGGTTCCCAGGCATGAGGTGCACTTAGCATGTCCGTCGGCCTCGTGCAGAAGAGGAGCCGCACGTGGCACAGGAAGAGTGGGGCATTTGCAACAAAGCTCGCGTTCCTAAAAGCAAAGATAATTTAGCAAAGGATATGCGTAGGTCGCCGAATAGCGACAGCAGAGCAGCGACAGGGGAAGATGACTTCTGGGTTGAAGGCGAAATCCGTTGTAGGGCTGCACGCTTAAACTGTAGGGCAGGATTCGACGGCGAAAAGCTTTCAGGGGACTCAAGAGACGTGAAGTATGTCACTGAAGGAGATGAATCTGCTATAAAGGCTGTTTCAGGGGCTATTATGGGCTCGGGCCACGCCCCCTTGGCGGGCTCTGACATGTATGACGTAATGCTAGCTCATTGGCACACACGTTGGAGGCGCCCGCGCCATTGGATGTGCAGTTGCCGCAGCACAGCCAATGAGTGAGCCAGACACTCACTGTGCTAGCTGTGCAGCTGCAAGATGCGTTTTACATTTTAAGCTTCAGAATTTTGAGAAAAGGGAGTTTCCCTACTGCGTATATAGCTATGCAATACGAAGTGACCGTTCTCGATAGGAAACGTGCATTTTTCTCAATTCCCGGAATGAGAGGTATGGGAAAGTTGCCCTCCGCAATATGGCGGCGCCGTTAACATACTCTCCAGCGCCAATAGGGCGTCTATGTATTTATTATGTCTATGTTTGAAACAACGTGAGGGTAAGTAATTAATGACATCTTTTTCATTTTGGGGTGAACTAACCCTTAAACAACCTTGATTAAATCTGACTGAACACCTTCTGAACTTTTGATCCTCCCTAAAAGCCCAAACTTAACGTCCAAACCAGTTAGGTCAGTGATTGTCATAAAATACTGTCTGTCGCTAAACTACAGGACATAATAATAAAAAGAGTTATTAAAACTGCATTAAGAGGCGAAAATGATACTGTTCCTCAAGCGGCTTTCTGTGTATGCGCTCCGAGACGGAGTGGAACATGGAGAAGAAAAGTCCACTTTGGGTTTGTGCCTAAACAGAAATATGCCTAAATGCCCAGCTTGGTGAGTGTTGGTTATTTCTTAAGTGAACATAAACAGTTGGAAAATAAGTTGCATGTGTAACAGTATATTGAATCTGTGCTTTCGGTCTTAAAGTGACATCAGCCTAATATTCCTGCTGCCGTCTGTCACTAAAGGGATAGTTTACCCAAAATTAACAATTCTGACATCAATTACTCACCCTCAAGTTGTTTCAGGCCTGTATGAATTTCTTTGTTCTGCTAAACACTAAAGAAGATATTTTGAAGAATGTCAGTAATCCATAGTCAATGGAGTCCATCAACTGTTTGGTTTTCAATTTTAAGTTTTGTTTATTAAGCGGTAAAAGTTAATAGTGTATACCTTCAACTTATTTAATTCACTGTGTTTTTCAGAATGTGATTTTATTTTTATTGGGAGAAATCTAAGGCCCCGTTTACAGGAAGGAAAAGCTCAGATATTTCCCCGCAGTTTGGCCTCTCGTTTACACGAACACCCTGTTTTTATCACAGAAAACGATTATTTCTAAAAACTCCGGCCAAAGTGGAGATTTCTGAAAACGCCGGTTATGCCGTGTCAACTGGGAGAAACGGGGTTTTAAGGTTCTCTCTTGTTGATTCTGAGGATTCTGATTGGCTTGCATGGCTTTATCCTTCTCCCTACACTGCCTTCCATAGGTTTTGCATATGATGGCGCTTGACGGCGTATTTATGCGAGTTGTGTGCACGATGTTATTATTGAAAACGGGGGGAATATTCGTTTCTCTAAATACCCGGCTGTGTAAACGTGGTCTAAATCAGACAACTTGCATTGAGCTGCTCAGACAGACCTGGAGTTAAGGTAAATCTTCATATCTCTTAATAACACACATCTTTTATTAATTAAACTTCTACCATATAACTTTCAAATGAATTTACAATTAATTCAATTCAATTACAAGTTTAAAACTTGATCCCAAATCAAATATATTTGGGGAGATAAATAGTGTTTATATATTCTCAAACAAGATAACAGATTTTATATTGGTTGTTTTGATCTATTGAATTTTAGATAGTTTAAAATGGTTTCAGCCAGTAGAGGCGCTCGAGCAACCGAAGCAATGACACACACCCGAGTCTAGGAGAAGAAGAGAAGTGAGCGAGGGAAGGGAACATCAACATGAGAAGACGTTCTTTCTGCTTTAAAGACGTTAAATCTGCTGTTTCAGACTGTGAGTACATTCATTTAATAATTTATTAGGAGAAATTTAAATCCAAACGAGTCAGTTCATGTAGTGAATCACTCAGAAATTAAATCGAAATGAACCGACTGATGTTCTTTACGCTCGTGAAGCGTAAACTCGTTACTGATCGAAACTGATTACTGTTTTTTCACATTACAATTTGTGAAGATTGAATTATTTTTCATTTTATTTAATGAAACCTGGTAAATAGTTTGTAATGCATGTAAATCTTATTTAATGTAAGAGTAACAAAAATCAGCTAGAGGAGTTGAATTGTTTCTTGTTTGATAAAACACTTAATAATAAATAATTGCGAGTGATTGTAAGTGTGATGATCATCTGCTAAATGAGCAACAACGACCACAATTCACTCCTTCAGTCAGTGAAGCTCCACAGCCGTTCATGAGAGTTTAAATGCTGGGAATCTTCCCATCTTCCCACAGGAGAAGAAGAAGCAAGCAGGAGGAATTACTCCAGGAGAAACTACGGACATACTATTGTAAAGATGGAGATTAAGGAAGAACCCTGCAGAATAAAAGATGAAGATACAGAGGAACAAATAGGTTGGTGTTTTCCTTCATTCTCTTTAAAGTGTCATGAAACTCCCCTGTTTTAGCCTGGTCGTTCACACCTCAGAGTTGGAAAAAGTAAAAAAATAAATAAATAAAATGGGCGTGAAACTGGAAAAGTGGGAGTGTAGAGGGTGGGAAGAAACATAGACCTGCTACACACTAATTATACAGACACGTGACTATTAAAAATGACCTCGGAGAGAAAAAGGGTTAGATCTAACCCTATATAACAAACTGCCACAATGAGGGAGAAATGCGTAAGACCATTTAAAAGGTCTAATAATAATATGTCCCTTATATTTACGAGCATTACAGTCTCGTAACAAATGACATGTCAGTTTAACACAGAAAGAATAAAGGCATAGTTACTTTTTCCGTTTGAATTGTAGGTCTACATCATTGCCTTCTGTGTATCAGAATAAATCCTCCTGTCATCGCGTTCATGATCAGACGTACGGCTGTATTAGTGTCCTTATTTGCACATATATTTATTTGAAGAAGACATGATTAAATATGTGCGCATACACGGAGCTGGTTCATGTTTAGAGCACTAGAGTATAGGGCTGCTCGATTATGGAAAAAAATCATAATCACGATTATTTTGGTCAGTATGGAAATCACGATAATGTAACACGATTATTTCACATGACTTTGGGAACGTGTTGCATTTATTAAAAAGACACCTTTCAACAATTCTTAAAAAATTTAAATTTTAACATTTATTGTACTTTAACTATTAAAATAAATAATATAACAGATAATACTTCAATAAGTATTTTAATAATTCCCGCAGGTCTACCACTTATAATGCGGGAAATTCCCCCGCAAACATTGATTCACTTTATCATGTAGATTGTATGAGTAGCCTAAATTAATCCACACAGATTATAATATCAAATCAATCATTTTAAAACTTTATCCAAGACACAATTTCACAAACCACGTGAGTGTTCAGCGGCGCTGCGTCTTCTCTCTCTCTGTCTCTCAACATGGGTTGGACAAGGCAAGCGTCAAAACTACATTCTCGCGTTTAGGAGTCGGGACATGACGGAATTGCCACTTGCACAATCGGGCCGGCATCGCATCATAACTGAAGTTGATCATTTTCACCACTTTTTAAGTCTTATCAGTTTAAACATTCAAGCTGAGTTTATGGCTTTGGGAGGGGCGGATCATTGTCTTCTGTCTATCAGAATAAATCATCCTGTCATCGCTTTCATGATCATACGTACGGATATTTCAGTGTCCTTATTTGTACATTACATTTGAAGAAGACACACACCGAAGACACGCTTCTACCTCACACTCAGTGACGTTGCCTTGACTTTCCTTTTAACCTGGAAAAACGAAATATGCTTGGAAAAACGCAAAAATAACCAATATCCAATGCTTTTAGTGTTTTCAGTGATGTGCAACCTGTACATATTTGTCTCAAAAAATGTGAGTTGGGGTTTCATGACCCTTTAATGACTTATGAGGAACATTAAGATGAAAACAGACATTTAACAATACATCTAAGACTATATGCAAAAAAAGTAATTTCCTCCCACTTAAAACTGCTTTTTTTAGTTGTGGATTTTACCGATACCGATAACTAGATTGGGCCGTACTTGCCGACAACCAATTAATCAAGCGATAGTTTTTTAAATGGATACTGGATACAAAACAAACATAACACTCCAAGTAAAACAGTGCTGAACATTATTAGAAAAATAAAAACAGTACTGAACCATGAAAATGTGCTAAATGAAATAAATATGTATATATTAAAATGAGAAGTTCTAAAATATTACAGGTTAAATATGTGTTTCTTTAGCTATAACCTAGAAACATGCAAGAGCTTGAACTATGCTTTCGTGCAACACACATTTTTACAGCATGTATAAATATTTGAGCAATACAATTTTACCTTGATCATTCATGTTAGTTCATAGTGCATAAACTAAGGTTAACAGATAAAATAAAAATTAGAACTCAATTAAAAAACGTATTAGTAAATCGTTAGACTCATAGCATAATTGCCCAAGTCATTTTTTTATCAAATATGACTCCAGACACCCACAGAAACTCCTCTTAAGTAAAAAAAAAAAAAAAAAAAGCCTTATCTAGTGCGGCCAACGACCGTTGCGCACCGAGAACGACCATGAGACCGGCTGCAGTTTCTCTAACGGCCACTGGTGTCAGTAACGGGTAGAAATTTCAGAAGTTACGCAATCCTCCTTTAATGTTACAGATGTAGTCTTATTGTAAAGTGGTCCCATTTCATATAAACCCAAACCGTCATGCTTTTTTAGAACGAAATGAAATCGAGTGTGTTTCTGATTTGTTTATAAGTTTCTGTCAGCTACATGAACATATCAATTTACTTTCTCACATCAATCGCTTTTAAAAATGCTTAAATTAATGCATAAAAGTGACCAGCTGTATTCATAGCATTTCGCTGCTGGTGTTTTAAATACGCAGCCTCGCGTGTCAAAACAAACTCCACGAGGCATCAGTGATAGTTTTTTATTTCGCCTCTAGAGGCCGCTCTCGTACTGTATGATGACAATGGACCCTTCTCAGCCCTTCCAGCAATGGACGCAACCCAGAACAACTATCAGCATGAATTTTTATTTTTTTTATCTGATAACCTATTTGTTCCATCAATCAACTACCGGTGCCAATTAATCGGTCGACCTCTAATAATCAACCCACCATCTAAACAATTGCTGCCCCAAAATTGCCGCTATTTCGAAGTGAAAGTAAAATGCTCAACAGTGCGTGTCCACTAGTGCAGAGCGAGCTTTTTCAGTTAATTTCAATTCATTTTAAACGCTCGCTCTTATCTGCACCAGTGGACACGCACTGTAAACGAATTTAAAAGCGAGGTAGAAAAAAAGGAAAAAACTCAGATGCCATCTCCAACTCAATTTCTTTACGGTCACTCCCCTAGTTACATCAGGTTTGGCATTAGAAAGGACTAATGCCAAAGTGCTGTCTTTGCAGGCACTAGTTTTTATTGCTCTGTTATTGCACATCTGCATTCCTCAGGCCTCCTTTAGCAGGTACCTGAATTAAAAACAAAAATTTGTACCTGAACCTGAAGAGGGCTGTAAAGTTGTTACACAGAACCAACCCGGACTGGTCTATTATTTGAAATCTGGACCCGAAACCGTCCGTTATCGTGTTACAGCCCTAGTCCGAAGTTATTGGAACTGTGACATTAATTTTCTTCTGCCTGTCAACTGTTAGGGCCTGTTTTCACCTTGGCTGTGGATGAGTAACTCAAAACAAGAACAGGAACAGAACAACCAGTAAATAGTAACGACGACAGACAACTGAACAGCACTAATCGCTGGGGTTAAATTCACAGCAAACAAGAGAGGGTAAATGAACTAGACACACCTGAACAGAACTAAATCAGTAACGTGGATACAAACAGGCAGGAGACGGAGGAAGACTAAACTAATTAACACAGACAGCAAAACACTAAAACAGAAATACAAACATGAATCAAAACACTCAACACGTCACCGCACCCTCCCCCTCCAGGGAGAGAAGGCAGCTCTGGGAATGCCGTCAACGGGTAAACACAACATAAATGTTATAGCCATTATGGACCGTGCAATGCTCTCTGGGTTGGGCTCTGGAATGTCCCTTACAGGAACAGACTCAGGAATTTCTCTCACTGTAAACATTGTGACCAATGCTGTAATCCTTGGAGCTGGAATTTTTCTCACTGCTGCTAGATCCCTTTTAATGGGTCTGTCGTTCTGTCACGGGCTGGTTGTTCTGTCACATTTCTGCCACAATACCATAGTGCAGTTAGTGTTACTACAGTAATCATGGTAAATGATGGAGATTTGTAGACTGAAAAGTCTTCTGACTGTATTGTTTCTCAGTGTTTCTCCTGTTTTTCAGCGCTGTTTCATCTGGCTTTAAACTAGTTTTAATCACTGAGACATTTGTTCATCGCTGAATTTAAGTGCTTCTCACTGGATCGCACAGTGCTGTTTAGTGGTTTCATGACAGAGACTGTTTAGCGAGTAAACGTATCTGCTCTAGGTAGCTCACGCTATGCTGCCAAGTGGATAAATGATGCGTGTTGCGCCATTCAAATGAGTTTCGTTCTGCTTTTGGCCCATAAACGTTATTGAACATTTATCAAACTCATATAGTTTTTTGGGTTTTTTTCGAGAAATTATATTGCGATAGTTATTGTTATATCGCCCAGCCCTAGTCCTAAGTTATTGGAACTGTGTTACAATATCCTGAGTTTAGTGTACTCACACTAGGCACGGTTGTCTTGTACCGTGTCCTGGCGTGATTCTCCCAAACTGCCCCGCTGGTCTGCACTCACATTGCACTTAATGTTCTGGGCCGGAGCACGCTTACGTCATTTACGATGAAACTTTTTTGGTTTTGAAGAAAATCACTTCCGCTAATAGATTTATCATTTATGCCACAGCGATTTTTACTTGATTGTGCTGCTATACTAATAAATTATTATAAATAAATAATAGTAATTATTATTATAACGATCACACTAGTCAAATGAACCAGATTTGGGGTCAAACGTGCTCGGGCTTGGTTCAGATCACCTAGTGTGTGAGTACACCGACTCAGTAGTAAACTGGATTTGTGCTAAATTGAGATTGAACAATATTTCTTTTTGCCCTTTTATTGACTTATGGGAATTTAATATGTTGATTTTAGATCCGGTGGAAGTGAATGAAGACAAACAGCAAAAACCTCACAATCTCACGAATGAAGATGGAAACACAGTCGTCAAAGGATCTTTCACATGCTCTGAATGTGGAAAGAGTTACATACATAAAACACACCTTCAGAGACACATGAGGATTCACACGGGAAGAAAACTATTCACATGCTCTGAGTGTGGGAAGATTTTCACAGATAAATCAACCCTTAACAGACACATGAGATCTCACACTGGAGAAAAACCGTTCACTTGCTCTCAGTGTGGAAAGAGTTTAACAGATAAATCAACCCTTACCAGACACATGAGGATTCACACTGGAGAAAAACCGTTCTCATGCACTCAGTGTGGAAAGAGTTTCAGGTGTAAAGGTGTTCTCAACGATCATCTGCGCCGTCACTCTGGAGTGAGATCTTTCAGCTGTAATCAGTGTGATAAAACATTTGTTCTTTCATCAAGCTTACAAAATCACCTTAATGTTCATGCTGGTGTGAAGCCTCACTTTTGTTCTTTATGTGGAAAGTGTTTTAGACTACTGCAACATTTAAAAGAGCATGAGACTATTCATACTGGTGTGAGACCTTATATTTGCTCTGACTGTGGAAAGACCTTCACTACATCCACCCACTTAAAATCTCACCAGAGAATTCATACTGGAGAGAAACCGTACAAGTGTTCATACTGTGGAAAGACCTTCACTACATCGACAAGCTTAAAATCACACCAGAGAGTTCATACTGGAGAGAAACCGTACAAGTGCTCACACTGTGAAAAGAGTTTCTCTCAGTCAGGACACCTGAAAGATCATGAGAGAGTTCATACTGGAGAGAAGCCGCACCAGTGCTCTTCATGCGGGAAGAGTTTCATCCGATTATCTCAGCTACAGACTCATAAGAAAAAGCATTGCCTTGAGTTTCCTAAATAACTCAATTTCATTTTCAGATCTGTCACATTCAAGATAGTTTGATATTCTGATAAATTTAAAAGATAGAATTTCTTGTAACATAGTGACATCATCTGATAGAGAAATGTGTAAAAATTACATGGAGGCATGAAGAGGAAATTGGGATATCAAAATGCTTATGTTTTTGAATATTGTGTGTGTGTGTAAATGTCGTTAAACTAGTTATTTCCATCAATATTCTGTGCAAAATCTGCAAATGAGTTTGTTTATTCTGGCTGTGAAGAGGTGATGCACTATTATTAATGTCATTCATTATAGCTATACTATATTGCATGTAGAATTTGTTACAAGCATAAAGAAAGAAAACTTGTATTTGGAGTTACTTAAAGTCATGAGCATGTTTTTTCATGAACAAAGTCATGGTCACAGTCACCAGAATCGTCCAGCTCTACTATCTACTACCTAATATTAACCATTATTTAATCGTTAAGTTCGTACACTGCGATTTATACCTAGTATTTTAACTAACATAATATAAAAGTTATGAAATTGAACTTGTAATTTTTTTAAAGCTGATTTTGTGTCGTCTTGATCCTCTGAATAACTAGCATGATCTTCTATCGTTTTGTCAATAGTTTGTCAGCGCCACAGATGTTCGTCTAGATGGAGCCATTTGCTTTCATTTCAATCACGTGATCCTGTTGAATCCATCGTGATTCATGAACGTACACTATGTAACTTTTTTCCCCAAAATTTAGAAATATTTATCTAAAGAGCGATTAAATTGTGAACCCATCTTCCAAACCATGTATTGGTCTTATCCTGAATCACTACAGTAGTGGATAAATAGTGTTTATATTGGGACTATTTTAGGCACGGAGTAACCGAGTACCTGCGTGACTCGCCATAGACATAAACAGAGAGAAGCTCCACAATATTCTACTGCAACGCACATTCATTTTTGATTATTGAGCGCCAAAAGCTACATATTATAGGCCTACCTTTAACTGAATTAATTCACTGTGTTTATCAGACTTAGATTTATTTTATTGGGATATATCTAAATCAGACAACTTGCATTGAGCTGCTCAGACAGAACTGAAGTTCTGGATTATTTAAAATTAAGTCAAGATGTAAAAAAGCAAGAAAACCAGTAAAGCGCAGTTGAAGGAGTCCAGATGGTAAATACAATTGCAAACTCCGTATCAGATATTTTCAAGTTTTATCATATTTGGGGAGATAAATAAAAACAGATGTTGTTGTCTTGTATTCAATCTATGAAGGTTTAGTTTAATATGGTTTCCGCCAGTAGAGGCGCTCGAGCAACCGAAGCAATGACACACACCCGAGTCTAGGAGAAGAAGAGAAGTGAGCGAGGGAAGGGAACATCAACATGAGAAGTGGAACACAGCCGTTCATTCTGCTCTAAATCTGCTGTTTTCAGACTGTGAGTACATTCATTTTATTAGTTATAACGTGAAATATAAATCCAAACGAATAAACGAGTCTGTTCATTTAGTGAATCACTCAGAAATGAATCGAGATGAACCGATTTATGTTGTTCATTATGCTCTAGAAACGTAAACAAGTTACTGACTGTTTTTTCACATTACAATTTGTAAAGATTATGATGTGTTTTCATTTAATTTAATGAACAAATTAATAATGGTAAACAGAATTTTAGATGAAAGAGCAACATAAAAATAAACTAGAGAAGTCTAATTGTTTCTAAATAGTTTGATCAAAACACTTTAAGCTGAATTATTATTCAGAGAATATAAATTGGTGATTGTAAGTGTGATGATCATCTGCTAAATTCTGGGAATATTCCCATCTTCCCACAGGAGAAGAAGCCGCCAGCAGGAGGAATTACTCCAGGAGAAACTACGGACATACTATTGTAAAGATGGAGATTAAGGAAGAACCCTGCAGAATAAAAGATGAAGATACAGAGGAACAAATAGGTTGGTGTTTTCCTTCATTCTCTTTAATGACTAATGAGGAACATTAACATGAAAACTGACTTATAACATTACATCTAAAACTAGATACTAGACTTAAAAGTACTTATAATTCAGGGCTCCCTGAAGTGCCTTTTGTTTTTAATTTGTCTGCCTTCAACTGGGAATTTAATATGTTGATTTTAGACCCGATGGAAGTGAATGAAGATGAACAACATTTCACAAATGAAGATGGAAACATCATTTCACAGACTGAAAAGAATTTCACACAGAAACGGCCTGGAAAAAAAGTTAAAGGATCTCTCACATGCTCTCAGTGTGGAAAGAGTTACGTACATAAAACAATGCTCAAAACACACATGCTTATTCACACTGGAGAACGGCCTTATACATGCTCTCAGTGTGGAAAGAGTTTCACTCAAAAAGGACACCTAAAAGTGCACATGATAGTTCACACTGGAGAAAAAAAGTTTACATGCACTCAGTGTGGAAAGAGTTTCACATTCAAAAGCGCTCTCAACAATCATCTGCGCCTTCACTCTGGAGTGAGATCATTCAGCTGTGATCAGTGTGATAAAACATATGTTGTGGAATCAAACTTAAAAAAACACCTTAATGTTCACACAGGTGTGAAGCCTCACATTTGTTCTTTATGTGGAAAGAGTTTTTCACAACTGCATTGTTTGAAAGTGCATGAGCGTATTCATACTGGTTTGAGACCTTATATTTGCTCTGACTGTGAGAAGACCTTTATTACATCCAGTGACTTAAAAAGACACCAGAGAGTTCATACTGGAGAGAAACCGTACAAGTGTTCACACTGTGGAAAGAGTTTCTCTCTGTCTGGAAACCTGAAAGATCATGAGAGAGTTCATACTGGAGAGAAACCGCACCAGTGCTCTTCATGTGGAAAGAGTTTCACCCGATTGTATATTCTGCAGCTCCACATGAAGAAGTGTTGCCCAAATGTGTCTAAGTGATCAAACTTCAGCTCCATGACTTGTTTGGAAATAATTTGATATTCAGATTAAGCTGAAGTTTGAATTTGTGAATCAATGACAGCAGCAGCTTATTAAGTCATTATCCATATCACAAACAACTTGTTTTTAGTCTCTTTTTTGCATTGAAATCACTTGAGACTGCAAGATATGTGTCAGAAAGACCCAAATATCCTTATAACTAATATAGGCTTGTTATATTGCAAATTACACTATATGCCAAATAATGCCTGTGCAAGACAAGCCTGTGCAAGGTCTTGGTGCGAGTTCAGAACTCAATCACTCATAAACTTGCGCTGTTTGATTGACAGCTCCAGCGATTGTAAAATGGAGAGTTCTTTTCCACGTCAGCACTAATGATGTTCTACTTTGCCAGTCGGAGATCACTAAAATTAACATTAAAGAGGTGTGTAAACTTGCAAGTACAATGTCAGGCACTGTAATCTGCTCTGGTCCCCTTCTTGTTCGCCGGAGTGATGAGATACTTAATAGACTGTCCTCACTCGATGGCTGGCTTTCTAAGTGGTGTCCGCCCGGTTCATAGACAATTGGAAAAGTTTTTGGGGCAGACCTGACCTGTTGAAAAGAGATGGTATTCATCCCTTATGTTGGCATTAGCATGGTTATCTGACCTTATCTGACCGTTATCAGTTTGTAGCAGTAAATGAAGAGATGTCTTATCGATCACAAGTTCAGTATGGCGTACCACAAGGCTCAGTTCTGGGACCGTGGCTGTTCACTCTGTACATGCTACCCTTAGGAGATATCATTAGGAAGCATGGCATTTTTTTTTTTTTTGCTGTAATTTTACACTCTTTACAGCACAAACAGGGCTACCATAATATGTGAGCAACATCTATGTACATGTTTCTATTTTTAAGAGAATAATGTTTATGCGTGGTTATTGAAAAAACAAAAAATGTACGTTTCTGAAATAAAGCTACAGAACACATACTGAATATGTGTCCACAATACTTTTGACTAACAGATGTTTTTGCTTCAAAGTGATGTGAGAATCATCCTGCCTACTCATTCACATAAAACAATTCATTGATTTAAATTTTTTAAGACACTTTTTGTTTAGAAAGGTAAAATGCGTGGGGGCGTGAATGGTCGCGATTAATGCTGTGATCCACACCTGAGAAGACAATGACTCGCATAACGAGCTGCATAATGATCCTTGCAGTCAGGAAGTCACTGAGAGGGAAACACCAGAAAGAATGCGAGGACAAAAGAAACATATATATATATATAATCCAAATATAAATGAAAGTCAAAAGCACATTTTGAGTACATAGTCATACCTGGAAACAAATCCTGTTCAAATAGGTTATGGATCCTTCTAGAGAATTAGTTGGAAACATCTTTGAAAAAAAATTGCCTTTTTCCACAAATTTTGTATGCATGCAAATTGTATAATATTCAAGTTAAACATTTTCTAGTAATTGTGCAGTTAATTCTCATACTGTATTTTCGGAAAGTTTTGGAATATTTTCCTTTTCCCAAATGTGTCACTAATTAAGCTAATTAATTGACCAAGATTTTGTTTGCATATACATTGTAAATATATTTTTTTTACTAAAAAGTTTCACATGTAAGTCAAAATTTTTAATTACAATTTTAACAACATTTTAAGTGTAATATTTCTTTGTAAAAAGCACAAAGTTCATCATAAGTATTTCAAAGTTAAGGATTCTAGATTCTAGGATATTAGTTTGAATATATATGGGAACAAACACTATAACATCTTAGTTGATAATTCAATATACCTACTTTATTTTTGACAAAACATTCCATACTATTTAACAATTCAATAAGATCATTTATGTGGCAATAGTCTAGTTTGCATAAAAACACCTTTTACAAAATCTATTGATTTTTTAAATTTATTTTAAGTAAAATCTTTCAACTGCAATTATCTAATTATCTAATAAAATTATCAGTTGGCTATATGTTGTTTTATCAAATGTCAGGGTTTGTTTTTGTTAATTCTATGAATGGCTCAGATAATGCTATTACCTACCATTATTTATTTTAATTATAGGCTACTAAAACGTCTACAAATGTATAAAACTGACCAGAGATCAGGTAAAACCACAGACACTTGTTTATTTGGTTCTTCTCAGTGACTCTGTGATGATTTGACAGAGATGCTCAGCGGTGAACCATTGAAATTTCTCTTTTTTTCTTTTCTTTTTTCTAAGTGTTTCAAAACAGTTATGATGTAATGAAGACTTGTTTAGATGATGAGGTGAGTTTTTCATTTTATTTAATGAACAAATGAAACCTGGTAAACCGTTGTAATGCATGTAAATCATATCTAATGTAAAAGCAAGATAAAAAATCAGCTAGAGGAGTTAAATTGTCTCTAAACAGTTGTTTGAGCAAAACATTTGCACCTGAATAAATACATTTCTTTTCATATAAAAGTGAGTGAACCACATTGGCCGAGACTGTTTCTGTGGTGTGGGTACAAGAAGATCTCCGGGAGAAATTGAGATATTAAGGAACGGGTCAAGAAGTTTCTGGCCGGACACTGAGTTCTCGCAGGGTGGTCCGTGTAACGCTTCACTATTCAATTTTCAGACCATACAATGCAAATGAAAAATGAAAACCAGACATTCATTTTTCTTGTTTTTCCAGTTACATTATCAATGGATAGTTGCCTTTTTCTCCAATTTTGACTTGTGACTTCAGAAACAAACATTTGAATAAATGAAATCTAACTGATTTTCTAATTTCGTCTTGTAATTTGCGCCGTGGGCGGTACCATTAGCACGGGGGTGTGGCCGCGGACTAACTTTACTATCATTTCATTGATGCAACTGCTCTATTTACACTGGATGCACGTTGAGGAGAAGTTTAAAAGACGGAACACAGGACGACATTTTCACCCGAAGTGACAGTTTTTATTGATAATAACTGCACTGTTAACCCTTGCTGTAAAAAAATGCCAAATTCTGACAATATCCAACCATTTTCCATTAAAAAGTGTTGCCAGTATTTTACTGTAAATAAAACAGGTAAGGTCTGCGTTCACACCAAACGCGAATAGAGCGTCAAATTCGCGTCTATCGCATCTAGTTGGACGCTTGAACATTTTTAATGCATTCGCGCGTCCAAAGGGAATTGGACGCGCGTAAAAAGCAAAAGTTTGAAGCGCAATTGACGCGCGTCTGAGGCGAAATACGCTTCTTGTGGGAGGGGCAAGTGCTATGTTGATCGAGCATTCATCGAGAGAGTTACCGCTCTGTAGAGCAGAACAGCGGCGTAGGGATCATCGTCGCCGTACTTGCGTCCACCAGACCTGGAGGCGTTCCCATGTTAGCTAGTTTCACCATTTGCTCGCTTCAGGAGCTGCGCCTGGATGACGGCCGCTTTCAGCGGTACTTCCGCCTGTCCCTCGTCCAGTTTGATGGCCTGTGGTCCCGCATCGGAGCGAGGATCACCCTCGCCCTCAGCCACCTTATCTGTCATTTATTTTTGTTGTGATGATAAATGGAGCCAGCCTCCAAAAGTGATTAACCTGTCCTGAGATTTTTTTCTCTCACACAACAAGAACTATGTTCTTCTGCACTATAGTATGTTGGTTGTCTTTACATTAGAATAATAATGTTTCATAAACCTAGATATCTAGATAAATCTAGATATGGAATAAAAAGCATTACAAAATGAATATGTCTCATACCCGCTGCGGGTTATCAAGCCTTTATCCTATAGCTTGCATGTGATCATCACAAAGAGTTTTTATTACACTATTTTGCTCTAAGATAATGCTTTTTCTTTCAACCTTTTTTTTTGGTATAGTTTACTGTAGCAAGTATTATTTCACATGACTTTAATTTTACTTTATTGACATTGTCATTTCCGGATACTTTTCAGTATTTCTATTCATTAAAAATAAACAAGTTCTGATTTGCTTACCGCACTAATAATTATTTTTGATGGTGTTAACTTTGAGTGGCTACGCTTTTTTCTTTTGTTCTTGTATAGACTGTCTTCGTGTTTTTGTATGATTTAATAGCCCGTGCTAATGGTACCGCCCACGGCGCAAATTACAAGACGAAAATTAGAAAATCAGTTAGATTTCATTTATTCAAATGTTTGTTTCTGAAGACAAAATTTAGCACAAGTAAAATTGAAAAGAGGGAGAAAAAGGCAACTATCCATTGATAATGTAACTGAAAAAACAAGAAAAATGAATGTCTGGTTTTCATTTTTGCATTTGCATGGAATGGTCCGACAATTGAATTGTGAAGCGTTACACGGACCACCCACACTTGATTAATTAGGTGAACTAAAGTCACTTGAGCGCTGGAAAGTGCTCCCGGGTTAGATTTTGAGTAAACCGTCATTAACAAAGCAATGGAAAGTGCTTCCCTGGACGATTTTGGGTTAGAAATCAGATCTGTGTGAGACGTCCGACAAATTATAAGGCGCGCGTCGAACTGGTAAATCCACAGAGATAGAATTACAGCCACTATGGGGAAAATATGGATACACCGGTTCAGTGTCAAATGAGAAAAATATGGGGAAAGAAATATGTTTGAGGGGTATTGAAAGGTTAATTAAATACCATGATTTACCTAGAGAAGGAACTTTAAAGTGTCACTAGTTAAAGACCCTGTTGTTGAGGGACGTGAATAACAGAAGGACTGTGTGTGTGTGTGTGTGTGTGTGTGTGTGTGGATTATAAGCCATGTATGACATTAGATGTCTAAGAAAACAACAATTTAGGTAATAAGGATTGAATAAGGATAAGTTGGACTGAGACAATAATTCTAATACTTTTTGTTTCTGCAGACTACCTGATAGATGAAAATAAATATAGAAGAATAAATTATTTTATGAAAATAACATTTATGATAGAATTTATGGGACTATTTATGAATAACTGCGCTTCACAAAAAAGCAAGTGGAGGAAATTATGGATCGGGGATCATTTCCCTGGACAAGTATGACAGTAAACAGAAACTTTGTGAAAACAACTTAGAATATGTTGAGTGATTTTCCGTGCAGCTTTCGAAAATGAATGTGCTGCCACTGATAATGATAAAGATTATGATTTGGTTATTGTGATTGAATCCGCCACTGGTGGATGGACAAAATAATACAGAGAACTGCTTATCAGTGGCTCTGTTTACATTTCTGGTTGGGACACACTGCTATAATGATGTGCAGTAAGTTGGAGCAACCCACCAGATGACAAGAGTGTTTTAATTATGCTCAGCAGGGCCATTTAACACGTAACTGTAAATGCCCAAGTACCAATACCTTAGTATTGATATAGATCAAATTATTTGATTGGTTATTGATTATATTTGATTATGATTATAGGGATGATTATTGAGGAAACTTGATGATTAGATCCTCCATTAAAGGAACCGTATGTAGGATTGTGGCCAAAACTGGTCCTGCAATAATCAGACCAAAACACAACATGACAACACCAACATCAGTTGAGGGCTGCAACTTCACTTTTTAAATGACAATATCCTGGCCGGACTACTATTGTCAGTGATATAAGTATTTGAAATGAACATGATTTCTTAAAGGACAACTCCGGCACAAAATGAACCTTTGGTCTAATTACACATTTGTACCATACACATCAACCATAGTTCTCTGAGATTTCACAAGTTCACATTTACATCAATTAAACAGAGTAAAGATTATGCGTATTTGGCGTGCTGTCCAGGGGGAGGGCTCCGAGCTCGGAAATTTTTGCCCGAACCCAGAGTGCTCCCCCAAAAGCAAAAGAGCAAAGGACAGCCGCCAGACTAAAGACCCCCCCGAACGCAGAATTTGGCGGGCTGGGTCCGTTTGAATTTGCACTGTTCTTAACGAGAGCCTCTTACTGCGTCGAACGGGCGAGCCCTACTGGCCTATGGATAAGGAACAGCTTGATTTATGCCGCCTGACCAGGAGGGCCCGTGTTGCCTCTGGCGGGAGCAGCTCACTGCGCTGGGAGGACGGGCCCTACTGGTTGACAAGATTTGGGAATGCCCAACCAGGAGGGCCCATGTAGCTTCCGACGGGAGCAGCTCACAGCGTCGGGCTGATGGGCCCTACCGGCTGACGGTGGAGTGGCGCGTTTTTTGGAAGCCCGGACTGGAGATTTCTTGCTGTCCGCTGGGAAATCGATACCTGTTGGATGGGAAAGAGAAAACATAGATGCATGCAAAGTCCGCTGGGAGACCAATGCTCGCTGGACAGAAAAAGAGAAAACATAGATGCATGCAAAGTCCGCTGGGAGACCAATGCTCGCTGGACAGAAAAAGAGGAAACATAGATGCTTGCAATATCCGCTGGGAGACCAATGCTCGCTGGACAGAATTATGCAATATCCGCTGGGAGACCAATGCTCGCTGGACAGAATTATGCAATATCCGCTGGGAGACCAATGCTCGCTGGACAGAATTATGCAATGTCCGCTGGGAGACCAATGCTCGCTGGACAGAATTATGTAATGTCCGCTGGGAGACCAAAGCTCGCTGGACAGAAAAGAGGAAACATAGATGCTTGCAATGTCCACTGGGAGACCAATGCTCGCTGGACAGGAAAAGGAGAAAACATAGATGCTTTGCAATGTCCGCTGGGAGACCAATGCTCGCTGGACAGAAAAAGGAGAAAACATAGATGCTTGCAATGTCCGCTGGGAGACCAATGCTCGCTGGACAGAATTAAGCAATGTCCGCTGGGAGAGTTTTGCTTTGTCAGTTGGGAATTTAGATCACTGGAAAAAGGAAGAACACCCAGGTGGACGACCCGGAGGGTTTAATTCGATGAGGGTTTGGTGGGCTTTTTTAATGTGGAACCGGTTGGTCCTGATGTAGCTTTGGAAAGCGTCTGAGGACCATCTTCCGAGAGCTTGTATCTGCTGCTGGGAGAGGCCTTTTTGGGCAGCTGAAGTTGCTGCTCCGATGCGGAAAGAGTGACTGGAGAAGTGTTTTGCTTGGATGCCTGACTGTTGAAGAACGGATTTGAGATGTTTCTGGAACCAAAAGCGTGTCACAGGTTTGTTGGAGTCATCTATAAATAGGGGATCAAGAGGGGATTTAGCCTGGGAGCTTCTCCAATGAAGATATGCCTGAATGGATTGGTATGGTTGGATTGGCGATGAGAGTTTGAAGATGTAGATGAAATGGCCTTTTTTGGATTGGTCTGTCTTGCTTTGCTTAATCAAGTATGAGATGGTTTCACTATCCAGTACTGATAAGTCTGAGATGGTGGGGTGGACTCTTGGGTCGAATTTGGAAGTGATGGCGAGTTCCGAGCATCTAAGAAAGCCGAAAAAGGCTAGAATAAACATAGCATCGAGTGTACGGGCTGTCTCGAGAGGCTGGTAGACTGTGCGGAGGGCATGAATACATTTTGTGAGAATATCTAGTGTTATGGGTTGTCTGGTGTCGGGATGGGTGGGATGAGATCGTTGAATTCCTTTGACCAGAAGGGAGGTTTGTGAATTATTTATCTCTGGGGAGGGAGCGCCGTACATCAATTTGTGGAAAAACTGGATGCCGCTCAGGTAACCTTTGATGGTTCCAACTTGGAGGCCCTTAATGCTGTTAAGGTAGGAGATGAATGAGGTGATTGAAAGGAGAGAAAAATCAGGGAATGGCAAGGTGTATGAGAAGTGGAATGCTTTAAAACACCTCCAAGCTGTCACATAAGATTGGAGGGTCCTGGGAGAAACTGCTTGGAGGATGGTGTCCAGTGATGTGTCGAGGAGTAGTTTTAGAGGGTGGGTTACGGGAATATTAGTTCTGAATAGTGAGGTACTGGAGTTGGGAATTGGTCTGCCTCTGGAGCCAGCATCCTGAATTTCTGACAGGATCTGTGCTCGGATGTTGTGGGACACTGGGGGCGGCTCCGCGGCAACGGCGTTCGATGGGACGGGCATCTGAGTTGCTGTGAAGAGAGAGTGGAGAGATTTTGCCTGGAGAAGAGAGCTGAAAGGAGCCGAGGCGGCATGGACTTCGGAGAGAGGTTAGTTGATTGCAAGGATACATACAAGGCGTATAGTTCCGCTTTGTTCATCCTTCGCGAGAACTGAACATCTGAATTGATCAGCGCTTGCCTCAATCCTAAAACTGTCCACTTTCCAATTGGTGGAATTGTTGGGACGGCCGAGCGATAGGAAGAAGCAGGGGAGGGATTGTGATGTCTCGCTGGTGAAGGCGAGGGCTGGCCTCTGCGTCTAGGCGAGCGTGTAGCTGTTCGGGCGGGCAGGCGGCCGTGTGGAGAAGCCTGAGGATCAGTTGAAATGTTGGGCAGAGAAGGAGTTGTCCTAGGGTCAGCTGATTGTGGCTGAGGATCCGGCGAGAAGTTAGATTCCTCATCGGATGGGAAGAGCTGGAGTTGAGACATGGTAGCAAAAAGGTCGAACCAATATGCTGTTAGACTGTCAAAGAACTGAGTTAAGTTTGCTGAATATATACCTCTTACCTCATTGATTGGGAGTGTGCTCCACTCGTGTCTAATTAGGCTTGATTACCTGAATGTGCTCCACATGTGTTTAATTATCTGAACATGCTCCTCCCGAACTTTGTTAGGAAACATCATTTGTTTTCATGATTATCGAATGTAAAGAGTTTTTTCTCTAAAAACTGTTTAGCTTATAACGCTAGTATACAGGGCATAGATTAATGAAAATAAAAATCGCTAGTTAATACCACTAACAAGGCTCAAAATAGCCCAACACTAACACGGTAGCATAAATGAGGGTCCCAACATGCAAACCGAAGCATTGAGAACGTTGTAAGTGTACAGACAGTTTAATAAGAAGATATTTTATATGAGATTCCAAGACAGTTCAGCGCACTTGGCTCGGCGTTCATGTTTCGACTGGTCGAGACTGTTTTCCCAAAAATGGCTCCTACCTGTATGCGCGAAGTGGACTGTCTTTATAAATATCTTCTTATTAAACTGTTCTTATTTTGTGTTTTATCTACAGAAGACATAGGACACCAAAAACAAAGCACAAACACATGGTCAAACAAAAAAAGTACACAATAAGACGAATATACAAATTATATACCCAGTGCTTTAATGTCTACTGACATTACTGTGCAGGTGAGTAATATGGGCTAAAAAGACATCTAAAAAATAATTAAATGTAAAATAACACTGCATAGTTTATCATAGCTTGATTAAAGCTTATTAAAGGCAAAATTATTCATTCAAGAGCTGCGACTGATTTTTTCTATGCCTGTTGTTGTTTGATTCACATTAATGGAGCAACCGTCGGCAGGTTTATTAGACTGCTGCCTCTTTAAGACCAAATGCAGATCTAATCATTATTACACAAAGAGCTAAAGTGTAAACATACGTTTGAATGTTTAGTTCTGTCCTCATCGTCACACAGTTTCGGTACTCCTTAAAAAACTTCAAGCAACATTTTTTTCTTATGTCGCTGTAGATTAGATAATTGGCTGAAATTTGTATGGTTTCTCTCCAGTATGAACTCTGGTGTTGTTGTTTTAAGACAGTGTTCTCTGGTGTTGTTTTGAATTTAGTGAAGGTCTTTCCACAGTCAAAGCACAATTAAGGTTTTACAGCCTTATGAATACGCTCATGCACTTTTAAAGTCTGCAGTCGTACACAACTCTTTTCACAAAAAGAACAAAAGTGAGGCTTCACAGGAGTGTGAACTTTAAGGTGTGTTTTTAAGCTTGATGCCACAAAAAATGTTTTCTCACACTGATCACAGCTGAATGATCTCACTCCAGAGTGACGGCTCAGATGATCTCTGAGAATGCTTTTTTGAGTGAAACTCTTTCCACACTGAGTGCATGAGAACGGCTTTACTCCTGTGTGAACTTTAAGGTGTGTTTTTAAGTTTGATTCCACAACGAATGTTTTCTCACACTGATCACAGCTGAATGATCTCACTCCAGAGTGACGGCTCAGATGTTTGGTGAGACCGAATTTCTGAGTGAAACTCTTTCCACACTGACTACATGTGAACGGTTTTTCTCCAGTGTGAACTCTCGTGTGCTCAGTTAGGTATCCTTTTCGAGTGAAACTCTTTCCACACTGAGAGCATGAGAATGGCTTTTCTCCGGTGTGAATCCTCATGTGTACATTAAGGGTTGATTTATGTGTGTAAGTCTTTCCACACTCAGAGCAGGTGACAGATCCTTTTACTCCAGATTTTACAGCTTGTTTTTGTGTGAAACACTTTTCAGTCTGTGAAATGATGTTTCGATCTTCATTTGAGGAATAGTGAGGGTTTTGAAACTGAAGTTGCTTGTCTTCATTCACCTCCATTGGGTCTAAAATAAACAACATTTTCAGGAGAAAAGAGAACAACAATAATTATCTAGGTAATTTTTTCAGTTTTCATCTTAATGTTCCTCATCAGTCATTAAAGAGAATGAAGGAAAGCACCAACCTATTTGTTCCTCTGTATCTTCATCTTTTATTCTGCAGGGTTCTTCCTTACTCTCCATCTTTACAATAGTATGTCCGTAGTTTCTCCTGGAGTAATTCCTCCTGCTTGCTTCTTCTTCTCCTGTGGGAAGATGGGAATATTCCCAGCATTTAAACTCTCATGAACGGCTGTGGAGCTTCACTGACTGAAGGAGTGAATTGTGGTCGTTGTTGCTCATTTAGCAAATGATCATCACACTTACAATCACTCTAAATTTATTCAGGTGCAAATGTTTGCCCAATTAGTCATTAAAAAACTATTCATGATTTAAAATTTAACTTCAACTTTCAACTCACCTGTAGCTTAACATAGATTGATTAAAAACCATCGTGAGCTAAGCTGATCTTAAAGTCCAGAGATGGCCATGTTCTCTAAAATCAACTAAAGCTCATGAAGGTTTTGGGAAACTCAGCGCTGGTCAGTGAAGATCCAACCCACATTAAACACACCTGAACCAGTTAATCAAAGTCTTCAGGATTACTTTAAATATGGGGCAGATGGTGCTAAACTCTGCGGGACACTGGATGTTAGTGCAAACACTTTCTGCAACAGAACATCATTCAAGCTCTAAATAATGGCACACATCAAATGAGTGCTTTATTATACTGCAACAGTTACTTCTTTATGTTGTTTTTATCTATTTCAATAACTATGACTGTCAGTTTTTGATTCATTAAATTTAGCAAATGTACAACGTTTGTTCATTTCAAATCACACATGAGCTTCAGGATTCAATCTCTGAGTCGAATTGATTCTGTAACTGCTCCGGCCGGTGTAAAAGGCTCCGTTCGAAATCGCATACTTCCCTACTATGGCGAGCAAATAAGTATGTAAAATTTTTTCATAAAAAATTAGACGAGAATTACCTAGGTGACGTACTAATTCTCGCGAGATTTGGACATGCGTATTAATAGTGCATTAGAATATGCCTACTATATAGTAGGAGAAAACAATATGTGAAAGGAGTAGTATGTCCGAAACATCAGTATTAATAAAAGAGTAGGCGAGAAGTTCCCGGATGACTTATTGCTTTCCGCCCTGATTCTCGAGTGCTAATCCGATGGAAACTTTTCTATCCCAGGAGGCTACGGGAGAGGAGAAGTCATTATCAAACATTGCGGAGATCAGCAACGCGGGTGTTTTTTAAATGTGAGTAAATGTGCTGAGTGTGAGGTAGAAGCGTTCCTTCGGTGTGTGTGATTGGCTGAATGTGAGGTAGAAGCGTGTCTTCGGTGTGTGTGATTGGCTGAATGTGAGGTAGAAGCGTGTCTTCGGTGTGTGTGATTGGTTGAATGTGAGGAAGAAGCGTTCCTTCGGTGTGAGTGATTGGCTGAATGTGAGGTAGAAGCGTGTCTTCGGTGTGTGTGATTGGCTGAATGTGAGGTAGAAGTGTGTCTTCGGTGTGTGTGATTGGCTGAGTGTGAGGTAGAAGTGTGTCTTCGGTGTGTGTGATTGGCTGAGTGTGAGGTAGAAGCGTTCCTTCGGTGTGAGTGATTGGCTGAGTGTGAGGTAGAAGTGTGTCTTCGGTGTGTGTGATTGGCTGAATGTGAGGTAGAAGTGTGTCTTCGGTGTGTGTGATTGGCTGAATGAGGTAGAAGCGTGTCTTCGGTGTGTGTGATTGGCTGAATGTGAGGTAGAAGCGTGTCTTCGGTGTGTGTGATTGGCTGAATGTGAGGTAGAAGTGTGTCTTCGGTGTGTGTGATTGGCTGAATGTGAGGTAGAAGCGTGTCTTCGGTGTGTGTGATTGGCTGAATGTGAGGTAGAAGCGTGTCTTCGGTGTGTGTGATTGGCTGAATGTGAGGTAGAAGTGTGTCTTCGGTGTGTGTGATTGGCTGAGTGTGAGGTAGAAGTGTGTCTTCGGTGTGTGTGATTGGCTGAGTGTGAGGTAGAAGTGTGTCTTCGGTGTGTGTGATTGGCTGAGTGTGAGGTAGAAGCGTGTCTTCGGTGTGTGTGATTGGCTGAGTATGAGGAAGAAGCGTGTCTTCGGTGTGTGTGATTGGCTGAGTGTGAGGCAGAAGCGTTCCTTCGGTGTGTGTGATTGGCTGAGTGTGAGGTAGAAGCGTTCCTTCGGTGTGTGTGATTGGCTGAGTGTGAGGTAGAAGCGTTCCTTCGGTGTGTGTGATTGGCTGAGTGTGAGGCAGAAGCGTTCCTTCGGTGTGTGTGATTGGCTGAGTGTGAGGTAGGAGCGTTCCTTTGGTGTGTGTGATTGGCTGAGTGTGAGGCAGAAGCGTTCCTTCGGTGTGTGTGATTGGCTGAGTGTGAGGTGTGTGATTGGCTGAGTGTGAGGCAGAAGCGTTCCTTCGGTGTGTGTGATTGGCTGAATGTGAGGTAGAAGCGTTCCTTCGGTGTGTGTGATTGGCTGAATGTGAGGTAGAAATTTTCCTTTGGTGTGTGTGATTGGCTGAATTTGAGGTAGAAGTGTGTCTTCGGTGTGTGTGATTGGCTGAATGTGAGGTAGAAGCGTGTCTTCGGTGTGTGTGATTGGCTGAATGTGAGGTAGAAGCGTGTCTTCGGTGTGTGTGATTGGCTGAATGTGAGGTAGAAGTGTGTCTTCGGTGTGTGTGATTGGCTGAATGTGAGGTAGAAGCGTGTCTTCGGTGTGTGTGATTGGCTGAATGTGAGGTAGAAGTGTGTCTTCGGTGTGTGTGATTGGCTGAGTGTGAGGTAGAAGTGTGTCTTCGGTGTGTGTGATTGGCTGAGTGTGAGGTAGAAGTGTGTCTTCGGTGTGTGTGATTGGCTGAGTGTGAGGTAGAAGCGTGTCTTCGGTGTGTGTGATTGGCTGAGTATGAGGTAGAAGCGTGTCTTCGGTGTGTGTGATTGGCTGAGTGTGAGGCAGAAGCGTTCCTTCGGTGTGTGTGATTGGCTGAGTGTGAGGTAGAAGCGTTCCTTCGGTGTGTGTGATTGGCTGAGTGTGAGGCAGAAGCATTCCTTCGGTGTGTGTGATTGGCTGAGTGTGAGGTAGGAGCGTTCCTTTGGTGTGTGTGATTGGCTGAGTGTGAGGCAGAAGCGTTCCTTCGGTGTGTGTGATTGGCTGAGTGTGAGGTGTGTGATTGGCTGAGTGTGAGGCAGAAGCGTTCCTTCGGTGTGTGTGATTGGCTGAATGTGAGGTAGAAGCGTTCCTTCGGTGTGTGTGATTGGCTGAATGTGAGGTAGAAATTTTCCTTTGGTGTGTGTGATTGGCTGAATGTGAGCATATTTCATAAACTCTAGTTCTCTAAAGATGAACCATCTCCGTGTGTGCGCACGTCTTCTTCTTCAACTTTGAGCAATACCTTTTCATACGTCGCAGTAGAGTAGATGATAGGCTGAAAGTTTTCCCACATGAAGAGCACTGATACAGCTTCTCTCCAGTATGAATTCTCTCATGAGATTTCAAGTCTCTTGACAGAGAGAAACTCATTTCACAGTGTGAACACTTGTGTGGTTTCTCTCCAGTATGAACTTTCTGGTGTGATTTTAAGGCACTGCATGTAATGAAGGTCTTCTCACAGTCAAAGCACAAATAAGGTCTCACACCAGCATGAACTTTAAGGTGTGTTTTTAAGCTTGATTTCACAACGAATGTTTTCTCACACTGATCACAGCTGAAATATCTCACTCCAGAGTGACAGCGAAGATGATTGTTGACAGCGAATTTCGAAGTTAAACTCTTTCCACACTGACTACATGTGAACGGGTTTTCTCCAGTGTGAATTCTCATGTGCTCAGTTAGGTATCCTTTTTGAAAGAAACTCTTTCCACACTGAGAGCATGAGAACGGCTTTTCTCCGGTGTGAATCCTCATGTGTACATTAAGGGTTGATTTATGTGTGTAACTCTTTCCACACTCAGAGCAGGTGACAGATCCTTTTACTCTAGTTTTTCCAGCTTGTTTTTGTGTGAAACACTTTTCAGTCTGTGAAATTATGTTTCCATCTTCATTTATGGAATAATGAGGGTTTTGAAACTGAAGATTATTGTCTTCATTCATCTCCATTGGGTCTAAAATAAACAGGGTAAATGAGAACAATAATTTTCTAGGTCCTTTTTCAGTTTTCATCTTAATGTTCCTCATCAGTTATTAAAGAGAATGAAGGAAAACACCAACCTATTTGTTCCTCTGTATCTTCATCTTTTATTCTGCAGGGTTCTTCCTTAATCTCCATCTTTACAATAGTATGTCCGTAGTTTCTCCTGGAGTAATTCCTCCTGCTTGCTTCTTCTTCTCCTGTGGGAAGATGGGAATATTCCCAGCATTTAAACTCTCATGAACGGCTGTGGGAGCTTCACTGACTGAATTCACTGACCCTGTGTCTCAATGTCCATACTATCCATCTTAAACAGTATGTTTTATAATTAAAGTAAGTGTGTACCAAAGCATAGTGTATTAAAAAGAGTATGCCAGAAAGTCCCCGGATGGTCTACTATTTCTGGTGGATTTTTGAAGTGTGGATCCATGCTCACTCTAAAGGCTAATATTGCTCACAACCCACTGCACTTTGGAGGAAAAACTACAAACACGAGTAAAAAGTGTTAAAAGTGTAAAAAAAAAAAAACCCAACAAAACATGGTGGATATGCGCGACCGACGGTGAGAGGTTCAGATAAAGGTTTGAGTGAATATTCTCCGCATGAAAGACCCACGACTGCAGATCAACGTGCTCCTGCATTTCTCTAATATGGTAGGGAATTAAAATCAAATGTGGAGGATGTTTACTGTGACTACATGATTGACAGCCCAGTTGACGTGATAGTATGTCCCGAAGCTTGTCTACTTCTTGCTACACACTCAAAAGTATCTACTTTTTCTTCACAAAAAGAGTACATACTTTTAGGGCGTAGTATAAGTAGGTGAATTGTGGTCGTTGTTGCTCATTTAGCAGATGATCATCACACTTACAATCACTCAATTATTCATATGCAAATGTTTGCACAAATAGTCATTAAAAAACATTCATGATTTAAGTTTTTACTTCAACTTTCAACTTACCTGGCTGATTTTTTAGTTATTGTATCATGACTTATAGTTTGTCATAGATTTATTAAAAATCATTGTGAGCTAAGATGATCTTAAAGTGGGCCATGTGCTCTACATTGTTGGCACGTTGCTATTTTTGAAGCAACTGAAATGGATGGATTCAATGAACAACAAAAACCTGGCCTAAAGTCAATAGCAATTTATTTTTAAACATTTTTTTTAAAAAAATGTAAAGAGCGCGTTAGTAATGTGCATCTATAGGCGGGTCCACAACGCACGTACACATTGTCCCGTAGATGGTTTGCCTCCGCCAGCAGAGCATCTAGGTGACGAAGTGTACGCACTAATCCGTTTCCTCGTTAGAGAAGGAAATTCCACCATGTAAATAGAGAAAATGGACTCGGACACGCCATAAGAGCACATGCGCTGTGCGCTTTAGACCATGCGTTTAGATTGTTAAAATAGGGTCCCAAGTCACAAATGAGATTCAGGATTCAATCTCTGAGTCAAATTGATTCTGTAACCGCTCCGGCCGGTTTATTAGTGTTTTGATTCAGTATATAATTCAGTAAATGACTCGCACTCATTCAGGAATTGTGACTGCAAAATCTGTTTAAAATATGTATTAATTTGTATTTTATAATTTAACCAAAAAGTTTGTCAAAGGTATAAGATATAAACTAGTTCAAATCAAACTCAAGACCACATACATCTAGTTTGCTTTTCTTTCATATTGTATACAAAAAGAAACAAAAATGGTGTTGTTTTTTGTTTGTCTGTTTAGATGAATGATTCTTACTATACAGTTGATTAGCAATGTTGAATACAATGTTAAACCCCATTTTTAATGCAAACTAAAGAACTTATAATTAATGAGTCATATTAGTTCATTCCATTTTATTTAGTAAATGAAATATAAGCCTCAATTTAGCAAAAATCTAGTTTATTACTGAGTCTAATAAGTATAAACACTTATTATAGGCGTACTGTAGTGATTCAGGATAATACAAAACATGGTTTGGAAGATGGATTCATAATGTACTCACTCATTATATAAATATTGGTACGTTCTGAATTTTTTTTTTTTAATGTATGTTTGGTAATGAAGAACTCAACAGGATTCAACAGGATCACGTGGTTGAAATTAAAGCAAATGGCACCATCTAGAGGAACAACTGTGGCGCTGCCAAACTATTGCCATTACTAAATATAGAGAAGCTCATGCAAGTTATTCAGAGAATCGAGACGTCACAAAATCTGATTTAAACAAGTTCCATTTTATCACTTTTTAAAAACAAATTGGTTGTCAAAATACAAATAGAAGGACAAAATACAAGAACAAGGTCCCAGTGTAAGAACTTTCATCAGCTTAATTTTAAACCTTAATTCTACTAGATATCAGCTGCAAAACAAGTCGCTGCTAAATTGTTAGACGCAGAACACATTCACTTTTCCAGAGCAATTCCATCTTGATGTCTGTGAATCCATATTATGAAAGGGAATCAGAAACTTATGTATGTACAGCTGCTATTTAGTAGTTTTGAAATATTCTCATAATATCTCTCTGCACAATGTGGAAATATGAGAAATAAGAATATGAAACGTGATTGTAATATGTACAGTAAATATATACATACAATTGTGGTCAGAATTATTGGCACCCTGGTAAATATGATTAAAGATGACTGTGAGTTTGAGATCAGAATCTCTCCAGATTCCCAGCTCCATGTTGGTGCTTCTCCTCTTCAGTTCAGCCCACTCATTTTCTACAGGGACGGTCCTGGCAGAAGCTTCATTTTGTGCTCAGTGACACATTTTGTGTTGATTTTGATGTTTGTTTTTGATCATTGTCCTGATGGAAGATCCAACCACGGCCCATCATAAGATTTCTAGATGAATTTAGGTTAACATTTTTTTTATCTGTTGGTAATTGCTGGAAGTCATGATGCCATGTGTCTGAACAAAAAGTCCAGGACCTCCGGCATACTTTTTTTTTTTTTTCATTTGCTGCAAAAAAGACTTTTTTTAAAGTTGCATCTGACCATAGAACTAGGTCCCGTTTAAAGTTAGTCATGTCTGACAATTGGATATGGAGTTTGTTTATGGATGAGCAGAGGATTTTACTTTAAACCCTCCAAATGAACATGTGGTGATGTAGTGGCTGTTAGATTTTTTTTTTTTTAGGTTTTATGACCCCAAGACTCAACTAATCCCTACAATTCTCCAGCTGTGATCCTTGGAGAGTCTTTGGCCAGAGTCTTTCCTCCTCGCCAAGCAGTTGGACGATACAGACACTCGTCGTCTTCCAGGCAGATTCGTAACATCTTTAGTTGATATGAACTTCTGAATTATTGCCCTGATGGTGGAAATGGGACTTTTTTCCAATGCTTTGGCTATTTTCTTAATGCCACTTTCTAATTTGTGATGCTCAACAATCTTTTGCTGCACATCAGAACTAAATGTTTTAGTTTAACTTATTGTGTTGGATGATTAATTAATTAATGATTAATCAATTAATGAAAATAATTAAACTCAACAAAGAAACAAAACAAACCCCTTCATAAATCTTTTTAAGGTAACACTAGTTTTCTAAACCATTTTGACCTTCCACAAAGGTTCCCATTGACAATCAAAATTCACCACTAGTTTGAGCATATTACCCAACGTTTGATTAATCTGAATATCAAATTATTTACTTGTAAGTCTATTATTTGTAAGTGATGGATCTGAACATGACATATGCTCAGACAACTTCTGGCAACGTTTTTTCTTATGAGTCTGTAGACTAGATAATTGGGTGAAACTCTTTTCACAGTTTGAGCACTTGAACAGTTTCTCTCCAGTATGAATTATCTGGTGTTTTTTTAATGCGCCTGATGTAATGAAGGTCTTCCCACAGTCAGAGCACATATATGGTCTCACACCAGTATGAATACTCTCATGCTCTTTCAAATGTTGCAGTCGTGTAAACCGCTTTTCACAAAAAGAACAAAAGTGAGGCTTCACAGCAGCATGAATTTTAAGGTGTCTTCTAAAGCTTGATTCCACAACAAATGTTTTATCACACTGATCACAGCTGAATGACTTCCCTCCAGAGTGAAAGTGCAGATGATCTTTGAGAGCGCTTTTGGATGTGAAACGGTTTCCACACTGAGTGCATGTATAAGGCTTCTCTCCTGTGTGAATTCTCATGTGTCTTATAAGATTTGATTTTTGTCCGCTACTCTTTCCACACTGAGAGCATGTGAACAGTTTTTCTCCAGTATGAATTCTTATGTGTCTGTTAAGCTCTGATTTAGTTGTGTAACTCTTTCCACATTGAGGGCATGTGAACGGTTTTTCTCCATTGTGAGCTCTTGTGTGCACAATTAAGTCCTCTTTGCGAATGAAACTCCTTCCGCACTGAGTGCATGTATAAGGCTTCTCTCCTGTGTGAATCATCATGTGTGTCTTAAGGTGTGCTTCATGTCTGTAACTCCTTCCACACTCAGAGCAGGTGAATGGTTTTTCTCCAGTGTGAACTCTCAAGTGTCTGTTAAGGTGTGACTTAAATATGAAACTCTTTACACACTGAGAGCATGCATAAGGCCTGTCTCCAGTGTGAATCCTCATGTGCACATTAAGCTTTGATTTATGTGTGAAACTCTTTCCACACTGAGTGCATGTGAATGTTTTTTCTCCAGTGTGATTCCTCATGTGTCTCTGAAAGTTTGATTTACGTATGAAACTCTTTCCGCAATCACAGCAGCTGAAAGATCCTTTGACTCCAGATTTTCCAGCTTGTTTTTGTGTGAAATTCTCTTCAGTCTTTGAAACAACTGCATTTATATCTTCATTTTTGAAATGAGGTTTTTGAAACAGATGTTGCTTGCCTTCATTTTTACATGTCAGTTCTCCATATTCATATGTAAAATGATGGGGTTTGTCTCCATTCACTCCCATTGGGTCTAAAATCAACATTAAATTAAAAAAGGACAGTTGAGAAATAGTATAAGTTAGCCTTGGTCTCAGGAGGAAATGTGAGTTTTCATCTTAATGTTCCTCATCAGTCATTATAGAGAATGAAGGAAAACACCAACCTATTTGTTCCTCTGTGTCTTCATCTTTTATTCTGCAGGGTTCTTCCTTAATCTCCATCTTTACAATAGTATGTCCGTAGTTTCTCCTGGAGTAATTCCTCCTGCTTGCTTCTTCTTCTCCTGTGGGAAGATGGGAATATTCCCAGCATTTAAACTCTCATGAACGGCTGTGGAGCTTCACTGACTGAAGGAGTGAATTGTGGTCGTTGTTGCTCATTTAGCAGATGCTCATCACACTAACAATAACTCTGTTTTATCCAGCTTTAAAGGTGGGGAGGTCATTTTCAGAGAGGCTAGCAATAGCGAGCTAGCTTTGAAAGCATTTACTGATATTTTCCCTATTCAAGCAGTTACTCATAATGGGGTATAGTTTTTTTAACATCGAATTCACCGATAAATGATGCCATCTTGTGTGCATTTTGAGAATTGCACGCAAGACCGCCATTGAAGCACTGGTTTGGGGGGAGATGAGTCAACAAAGGTGTTCGAAGATTAAATAACTTGCCACCCTTAAAAGGACAGTTCACCAAAAAATGAAAATCAGCCCCTGGTTTACTCACCCTGAAGCCATCCTAGGTGGTCCGAAATTAATAATTGTTCTGGTGCGCACTTTTATGTAGAAACGCATCGGTCGACTGGCCATAAATCGGAAATGGCCGGTTTGCGAAAATTTGTGTGAAAATATTACGAAGTCTGTAAACAGGACGTTAACACAGGCCAGAGTTGGGACAAGCTAAAGACTGATGCAAAGAGGAGAGTGCAGACATGCAGCAAAGAAAATACCAGGCACAGCAAGATCACTGTACATGATTCTCAAAATATAGGAAAATAAAAATATTGAATTGGGTTGGGGGTTTACATGAATCTATCTCTGAAAGGTATATGTATCTCTGATTAGTCTTAAAAATAGTTACGATGGCATTTTCTTTTTATCTTATCTGTGTAAAACAACAATTTTTACCTCCTCAAAAACAGCTCTGTTCACAGCGACCCATCTCGGTGCATGTCTCCTTAAATGGTAATGAGCAGCTGCTCACCCCACCCCACAAAGTGCTGCCTTGGCAGACAGTAAACAAATGGCTGAGGGAGGAAATATAATATCATATTGCTCAGAAAATCCAAACAGCTTGATTATTAGACTAAGGATTTAAAAAAAAAAAGGAATTTTTTTTTTCATTGTACAGTGGTTGTGTCCCCACACTGCAAAGGCACATATATATGCAAACACCATATAAAAGTGAATTTTGCATCCAATGACCGCTTTAAAGAGATCAGCCTCCAACGCACTGCAGACCATGTAAGGCATCAAGCATTAGCTATAATTCACAAAGCAGTCCTGAGCATATGTCAGACACTTACAGCCTGGCAAAACAACCTTGCACATAGTTGAAAACTTCTGGACTGAATTTTATTGATCATCAACCTATAAATTATTGGGCTTAGAGATCTTCTTTCAAAAAAATCCATTGCAGACCTTGACCTCAAGCCAGATGAAGAGAAGAATTTGCTCATCAAATATCTTGGAAGAGAATCATCGGAATGGGTATGAAGAATTAAATCAGTTAATATTAGGCACCCATTTGGAGGTCTACAAATGGTTTGGGAGAGGCTCGAGAAAATGTATGGCTCATCGGAGGCAATTGAAAGAGCACTCTTCTCCAAATTGGAAAGCTTCCCAAAAATTTCAGGTAAAGATCAGCTTGCAGAGCTGGAGGCAAATCTTCCTGGATTGTCCTACCTTGACACCGCTCATGAAGTGAGCCAGATTTGAGGAAAAAGTCCTTATAATATCCAAGAAAATAGATATCGTTCAGAAGCTAAAACAAGAACAGATCCTAGACTTAATATTTTTTCTTCAGTACCACAAGAAAAGATAGACAGATCAGATAAATGCAGGCTAGCTTCAATAGCTGCACATATAACCCAAGTTAACATGTCTGTGACAAGAGATGCAAGTGACAGGATAAATCATCCAATAAAAACGTGCAGAGGCTTTAGAGCGAAAAGTCTTGAAGATTGCAAACTGCTTCTTAAGGAACTATCAGCATACTTTAGGTGCTGCTCCTCTTTAGATCATATGGCAAAAAACTACAAAGCTGAAATCCATTGCCGTGAATGTGATCGTGATCTTCATGTTTCAGATCTACATCCTGGCCCAGCACCCTGGAATGAAAACATCTCTTCTGTTTTTAGAAAATAGAGCAACCGCTCATTGGCAAGGACAGAATTCTTTGAAGCATTTCAAATCAAAGGATCTTCTTTTCTGTATTCACTCAAGACATGTGCAGAATTAAAAGAGAACAGGAAGAAAAGCAAGTGGCTACATTGTTGAGTCATTGGATAAGAATGCAACCCTTCATTTTCCTACACTGCTACAGTGCAATCCGATTCCCAATGTTCATTCTGAAATTCCTACCCCAGATTGGCACATCATTTCAGTCACCTCAGGGATATTGCTGATGAAATACCAGCCCCTGACCCAGATGCTAACATCCTCCTCCTCTTTGGCAGGGACATTATTAGGGTCCACAAGGTCCGTCAACAGATTAATGGTCCACACAACGCTCCATTTGCTCAAAGGTTATGTCTTGGATGGGTTGTTATTGGAAACGTGCATCTTGGAGGTGATCATCGACCTGGTCACACAGATGTTTTTAAGACCTCCTTGAAAGTGGTCACCACTTTCACCAGCTCACCAGCTTCTTCTGGCTCTGTGAAAGTCAGTAAGTAGTAAAAGAATAGTACGGCACCAAACTTCAGTTTCAAGAACATCTCACAACAGAAGCGGTAAGTGCTTTAGCAATGTGCAAGCGAGAAGCTAGGCCAATCAATCTTTGTTTGTACATCCAGAGATCACAAGCTTGCACTGTCAGTGGATGATGACAGGTTCCTTTGCATAATGGAGAAGTATGCAAGTTCTATCAAGATGAATCCAATGGCTGGGTGGCTCTTTTACCATTTAAAGTTCAACAAAGGAGCCAAGATGTAGTAGATGGCATCTCTCTAGTAACAGGCCCACAAATGAGGAGTTGGAAAAAGACAGGATTGTTATCTAAAGAGCTCTCAAAATGTAGCCTATCCAGAAGAGCTAAGTCAACCCTCTACAATGCGAGTGAATCATTCACTAGCAGCATATACAACTAAATAATGTCTTAGCCATTAGCTAATAAATTCTTAGATTTGACTTGCCAGTGTGTGTTAGAGGCTAAGTATAAGTTTAGCATAGATATTTCACTCACTGAACACTGACTGAGCACTTGAGAGTTTCACTCTGTCAAGCGATCTGTACGAGTATTTCAGCGTACCTGTATTTGACGTACCGTAAACTCTAATGTGAAAGTGTGACAACTCGCCGTTGCATTTCTCACACACACACAGAGAAAGAGAGAGAGCGAGAGAGAGTCTTACATACCATGCAGAATCGACGCGCTACATGTAAACGATATTATTTGTTGTATTTTCCTTTAAAAATACCAGAGTTCACTTGGAATTATTCAGCTTTTAAGAACAAGCAGAAAATATGCCGGCTTCTCCGGTAGTGGGCGCAACTAATGCGCAAAAGAAAATCTCCCTTTTTGATTTCAGCAAATTAGTTCAATCGAACGCTGACAGTGTGTTTAACATTCATGAACCCAGCAGCGAGCTCATCAATCCTTAAGTGTGTTGTATATTGTCATTATTAGTAGTAGAAATAGTAGTAGGATTATTATCTTTTAATAATAATAATTACTATCTATTACTATGATCAATTTTTTTTCCACAGAAAAACTGAATGACCAACAATGTCTTAAGCACCACCACCACACCACCATAAGCACCACAAATATGCATTCATGCATGGTTACCAAGTTTTAGTTCAAATGACTAAAGTTCTATCATTAAATAGTGCTTGATTCTTATATCATAATATAACGCTTGATTGTCTGATGTTAAGAGTGACATTCAGATATTTAAAAAGCTGTGCCACTTTACAAAGATAAGCTGATTTGGTAGAATTAATATCATATATATTAAATAAAACAGTATATGAGTCTAGCGAGCAACCAAAAAAATTGACTAGCCAATGGCGATTCTATTGCCAAGGTGTGCGTAGAGGGTTGTATGGAAAATTCATCCTATTCTGGATGACAAAGGTATTCAGCATGTTGGAGGCAGTATTGCTAAGTTTTTTTTATTTTTCCGGAGTGCGCTGCTTTAATAATTCCTAAAAAGCTCACATCTCAGTTCATCGCGATCTCACAAATCTCTGTTATTATCAATGAAGCTGAAAACAAAATGAATCTTTAATAATATCTACATTTCATTCGTTATAATCAGAGGATTTGCCAGCATGAAAAACTCAGTTTTGAGCCGTGTATTTTGTTTTAGTTTTTCTTGTTTGCTTTTGTGCAACAGATTAATAACAATTTATTTGTTTTTAGATGTTTTAGAGGGTTTATTTATAGACATTTCTATTTTGCCTAAGTCCTGCAAAACATTTTCTCCCGCAACCCACACACACACGAGCAATTTACCGCCCACACTTGGCCATCAAATCTAGTCGCTCACTCTGTTGCATTGGGTCCCGCAGGAGTGCAGTTCTATCCTACAGAGCTCCAACACAGGGCCTGAATTTCGTTTTGGAAAATGGGGGGGAAGTCCCCCCTTAGGTGTGTCACACACACACAGAAGGGAACAGACTGATGGTAATGTGAAATGATTTTATTATGAAAAATCAGAGTAATCGGATAACAGCGGGAACCCGATGATGGTGACTGAATGATAGATGGCTGACTGAGTGCAGGTGGGGACCAGGAGGGATGCTGGGAAATGTAGTGCTGACAGGTTACAGAGCTGGTGACGGGGGACCAGGGAGGTGCAGGCAGATCGGGGGACCAGGGAGGTGCAGGCAGATCGGGGGACCAGGGAGGTCCAGGCAGATCGGGGGACCAGGGAGGTGCAGGCAGATCGGGGGACCAGGGAGGTGCAGGCAGATCGGAAAGCCACGGCGGTGCTGGCAGCTGGGGAAGCCATAGGGCAAAATTCGGTTTTGCCAGGAAGGTCTTGGGACCTTAGGACGGGCACAGTGGTTGTTGTCCGCGGACGGGTAGCCCCCCCCAAAAAAAATTCTTGGGCAGAGCTGTGGGCTCTGGAGAAAGCTTGGGGACTGAACACCTCTTTGGATACAGGACCGGGACTTTAGACCTCTCTGGACGAAGACAGGGACTGGAGATTTGGCCGCAGCAGCCTTCTTGTCAGAGGGCTCTGGTGTGGCAGTGGTGGCCATCTCGGCAGTGGGCTCTGGTGTGGCGGTGGTGGCCATCTCGGCAGAGGGCTCTGGAATGGCGGCAGCCATCTTAGTAAAAGGGTGCTGGAATGGCAGCGGCCATTTTGGTAGAGGGCTCTGGAACGGCAGCGGCCATCTTGGGATGAGGCTCTGGAATGGCGAAACGAGGTAGTATCGACGTAATTCGGTCAGTGCCCTTAAAAGTACCAAGTTCGGTACCCAACCCTAGACGAGACACTTATATCACGAAACGAGACACGAGATTGGGTTTAAGAGAACGAGACGAGATTTTTGCACAATATTAAATAGAAATCTTCACTCACTGGAAAAATAGTATACAGGTGCATTTTGAACTAATAATCTTTTAATGAATGTCATTTCAGTTCTACTTTGAGTATGAATTATCATGTGCAGTAAAAGACAACAATATACTAACAATGTAAAAGGTTTTGCCACAAACTCTCCTGTATGATTTCACATGAGTCTCTTCAGACCTTACTGTACATAAATTATGAGCTTCCATAACTTCTGACTGAGGTTGTGTGTGACCTGCTAATTGAACTGCTCTCCACAAATTGAAAATAGAAATAAAAATATACAAAGTATAAATAACAAAAATAAATAACAGGTATTTACCTATTATAAATAATGTTATACTTATTAAGTGCAAGCAATAAGTGCAAGTGCAACCATAATCAAAGTACTCTCTCAATATTCAAAATGCAAACTGAGACCAAAACAGAGACCAGAGCCACAACTACACAGTGCAGAGATAGGTTTGATATTGGAAGACGGGCTATTGTATGCAGCATAATTTGCGCGCATCAGGGAGCTCGCGTTTACTTTCACTTTCAAATTCATGATTGCGCGTAGTCTTCTCCATAGTGGCGGTGCTGAGCACGCATTCACAAGAAAAGGAGCCGTTCACACAGAACGGGTTTTTGCTTTGTAAAACATAAGACAATGGCTGTGGAATAGGGAAAAAACGAAAGGTCTCGAGAGACGTTTGTTAAAAGTTAATCTGATTTTAATTTGAGAGCCACATTTTAGAATGCTGTGTCATGCGCGAGACGCTGCAAAAGATGCAAGACGCGAGTGCAACGTTATAAACATCCGTCGAGCATGTGTTGAAGCAACACCGTGGAGCTTTTCCTCTTCGGTCGCCCTACTGGTTGGAAACAAAATTGTCCATTACCGCTGTCGTAAATAATTTAGCCTAGCGCCGCACGCGCGCTCGCTGTTTATCCAGCGCCGGTGTTCTGACGATTTGTGCTGCCTTGTCGAAATATGCTACCGTAGCGCGAATCGATCACAGAATGTCGATTAATATTATATGAAATACAATTATAATACAATTCTAAGTTATGAGTAGCTACCAGTGATGCGCGGGTTGATCCAAAATGAGCGGGTGCCTGCGGTCACCCGCGGTTACCCGCAGTTACGAGTCATCCAAAAATAGTTTTAATGATATTCGGGTCGCGGTCAGTCGGGTCGTTTGAAATAAAGATGCCAATTAAACCTTTGTATATAGTACTAGACACAATTTTCTATGTAATACAAAGGCCTACACTTTATTGGCTGAATAACTGGCACGAAGATAACGCACGAGCTCAGTCTCGGTTCTGTACTGGTGGGATCCGAGAACTGTACCTGTGCGTTCGGAAGCACGCGGATGCGCAGTATCAGCTGCTCGTGCTCATCACTTCTCTCAGCAGTGGCACCAACATGTCTCAGTTTAGTGAACTGTTGGAGTTACTGGAGTAAAATATACTCCGGGATATTGGTTTATTCCGATTCGGAGGGACTGTCAGGCATGTCTGAAAGTGAGTAACTTTAGTAACTTGTGGATTAAGCACTGACGCAAGACACGAACTGTTTCGAACGATTCAGTCCGGTTCGACCGGTTCACTAAAAAGAACCGGTTCAAAAGAACGATTCGTTCATGAACCGGCCATCACTACAGTCTGCAGGAGAGATGGAGGCGGCAAGAGAAAAGGTGAAGACTGAGGAGTGGAAGCTCCGCAAATAGCTACACACATAGAAAGAGCAAAGTGTGGGAGACATTTGCCGAAATAATGAAAGATGATGACCAAAGTGCTGGCTTTGTCATGTGTACTTCTTGCGATGCTATTTACACATTTGTGTTAGACGTCTATGGCCCAATGACGCTACGATGAGCATTTACTACTTTAAAAAAATGCGGATCAGGAAGCGGGTCGGGTACAATATTTTCTCTCTTTTTTTTCTTTTTTTTCTTTTTTTTGCGGTCCGAGTTGCGGCGGGTTAGTTGAAAACGTCGGTCGGGTGTGGGTTGTTTATACATTGACCCGCGCATCACTGGTAGCTACTGTATAGCCTAGGCTACTGTTTTTATTTTTAAAACGGTGTGAAAAGTAAAAATTATCATCAAAAATTCATCTTTGACTTGTCAAAGCACACCTTTCCTTAGTAACTGAAACTTTCAGTTATTCTTGTTCAGCTGGCTGACCGTACAAACATTCATATGGTAGCTAGTATTTTTTAAAGGGAAATTACACGATAACACGTGAAAATTTACCTTTTGTTAAAAAAAACTGAGTCTGCACATGCGCATAACCAGTAAGTAGCAAATCTCGATGGGTAGCATGAATCGTCAGAACACCTGTTTTAGAATGACCGATGTTCACAGACAAGGTAGAGTATGTTACATGATTTCATGAAAGGATGATGTATTGCGACATCAGAAACGAAGAAAAACGAAATAATGACTATTGTAACGCTTGACGTAAAGCAAGTCAAATTGGTCGTTTTCTTATGTCTCATTCGGACTGCAGAAACGGCAAACTTACATAGTGTGGTTATAGCAGATATATAACCATATAGCGAATCCAGAAGTGCCGTTCACCGTTACGACTTGATGAACCACTGATAAGATTTTAGAAACATTATTTTAAGGAAAAATTTTTTTCCATTGTGTTGCTTTAGCAAAGAAAAACAATGGGAAAGTAGCACATTGGTATGGAAAAACACGTTTTGTGTGAACCGCCCCAAAACATGTATCAGACTTGTGCAACAAATCATCCGCCATCATCACGCGATCACTGAACTGTGATTGCCACTTCAACTCATGCTGGATGAGCAGAGTAGACGTTTACAATAGTTTAGAACGGTTTTTATTTTTATAAAAGCAGCAAAACGACAGTGGAGGCGGTGCTGCAGTGAGTACCGTAATGTATGTAATGTAAATGTAACAGTGGCATAGTCTTTGCTAATTTCACCCTCCGTTGTGAGGCAGACACCTTTCCACTTGACGAGAAATCTTGTCACATATTAGCCTCGCGAGATCTCATGGCAATTAATTGTTAATAAACTTCTTTTTAACATAACAGCCATTTAATGCTCAAATGAGATATGTTAGATAAAAGCTTGTTATGTAGTTTCAACTTGTTGCTAATAAATAGAGATGAACGTCTCCGGTTACTTTCGTAACCTCGATTCCCTGAAAGGCATGGAACGAGACATTACGGATGTCGTATATGGGAACTCCTCTCATCCTTCACTTCCGCTGAAATCTTATAGGCTAACGCCAGCAGAGCTGGCCAATTGACGCAAATATGCAAATACTGAACTTCGTAGCAGTAAAAAGCAAGTGCAGCGTCAATTCCCTTCAGAATCAAACAAAAAACGCTAAATCAATAGCGAACACGGCGGCGAGCGTAATGTCTCGTCCCTTGCCTTTCAGGGAACCGAGGTTACGAAAGTAACCGGAGACGTTCCCTATCAAGGCTACGGAACTCTACATTACGGATGTCGTATATGGGAACTGTATAGAATCCCGCCGTGACAGCAAACAACCACTGACAACAGACCCAATACCAAAACCGCCCCTCCCGAGTATGCAAGCGTCTGATAGGCCGAGATTGACCAATAGCGAACCTCTAACCTCTGATTGGCCCAAGGGGACCAATCACAAGCTCACAAACACTGCCAGAATTTGCATATCCCGAGCAGTATAAATAGGGGGAAGTTTGCACTGTCGAAAAACAGGGCAATAACCACAGTAAGAGAAGGTCAACGCATAGCGGTGACAACAGTACAAATACACAAATAGCACACAGAACAACTCATAAGCAAAGCGCAGAGCAGCTCTATCCAGTACTACGTGTGCAATCAACTCACCGAAATCACTCGAGACGCTACAGAGGGCAAATCCAACTTGTAAAACCTGGCAAACGTGTTCTGGGAAGACCAGCCAGCCGCAAGACATAAATCCTGAATAGACATACCCTTAGTCCAAGCCCACGAGGAGGCAATCGCTCTAGTCGAATGGGCCTTGACGTTAAGGGGGCATTCCTGCCCCAGGCAATCATAAGCCAAAACAATAGCATCCACAATCCAGTGAGCAAGCCTCTGTTTAGAGACACCCCGTCCCTTGTTGCACCCACCAAAGCACACAAACAGCTGGTCCGATTGTCGAAAAGCTGCCGAGCGAGAAATGTATTCCCTGAGCGCTCTGACTGGGCAAATAGTACTCTGAGCAACCGAATCCTGAGAGGTTGATGGCTCAGTGGACAGGGCAGGCAGAGAAACAATCTGCGCTCTGAACGGGGTATTGAGCGACTTAGGAACGTAACCCGGCCTCGGTCTGAGAATTACATTGCAGTTTCCCGGTCCAAAGGGAATACAATCTTCACTTACCGAGAAAGCCTGTAAATCCCCAACCCGCTTCGCCGAGGCGAGAGCGAGAAGCAGTGCCGTCTTAACCGATAGCTCCTTAATGGCAATCGAAGCTAAGGGCTCGAAAGGCGGTCGCGACAAAGCGTCCAAGACCAACGTTAAATCCCACGGCGGCACCGAAGGCGGCCGTGCAGGGCATAATCTCCTAGCTCCCTTGAGGAACCGTGTCACCGACGCATGTCTACCGATAGACTGCCCGTCAACAGGGGGGTGAAACGCGGCAATAGCGGCCACATATACCTTCAGAGTGGATGGTAGGCTCCCTTCGTCCATCCTGTACTGAAGGAAGCGTAGAATAACCGACACAGAGCAGTTCGCTGGGTCTATACCGACATTCTGACACCATTTCGAGAACACACCCCACTTCAAAGCATACAGGCGCCTGGTGGACGGAGCTCGCGCCCTCGCGATGGTATTCAAAACACGCGCGTGCAGCGTGTCCCGCCCGCTCAGCGACCCTGCAGCGGTCACACATGGAGGTTCCACAGCCCGGGGTTGGGATGCCAGATCGTTCCGCTCGCCTGAGACAGAAGGTCCCTCCTGAGCGGAATCTCCCATGGCTGTCCTGCCAGTAACTCTACCAGATCCGCGAACCAGGGCTGATTCGGCCAGTTCGGGGCTACCAGAGTGACCGCCGCCTTCTCCTCCCTGATTTTGCACAACACCATGGGCAAAATTTTCACCGGAGGAAAAGCATAGAGGCGGACTTTCGGCCATCGCGCGGTCAGCGCGTTTACCTCCCGGGGGGAACGAGACAGCGAGAAGAACATCTGACAATGCGCATTCTCGCTCGTCGCAAAGAGGTCGACCTCCGCTCTGCCGAAACGATTCCATATCAGCTGAACCGTCCCGGGGTGAAGCCTCCACTCCGATTGGGGAATCCCGCTTCTCGTGAGCATATCCGCCCTGCGATTCAGAACGCCGGGGATGTGCGCCGCTCTCAGCGAGAGGAAAAATTGGTCCGCCCAGAGCAGAAGGGATTCCGCCTGCCTGAAAAGGGCTCTGGAATGTACCCCGCCTTGGCGATTTATGTACGAGACCACAGAAGTGTTGTCGGTCCGAATCAACACATGCTGATGCTTCAGCCGAAACCGGAAGGCTTTAAGAGCTAGAGAGACCGCTTCTAGTTTCAAACGATTTATGTAGCACTCCATCTGCTTCCCTAACCACCGACCCGAGGCGGGCTTTCCCAAGCAGACGGCTCCCCATCCGGTGGACGAAGCGTCCGTCAGGACCTCCACGCGCCGCGTCACTATGCCCATAGGGATGCCTGAGCTGAAGAGATCTGGATTCCTCCACGGGGCCAGGGCGCGGGCGCACCCGCGGGTGATCATAATGCGCTTGTGGCCAGAAAACCACTCGCTCGGGCGGACGCGCGCTTTCAGCCAGTGTTGCAGCGGTCTCATATGCAGCAGCCCCAGGTGACACACCGAAGAAGCCGCTGCCATCCGTCCCAGTAGCCTTTGAAACTCTTTCAGTGGGACGAGTCTGCCAGGTTTGAAGAGACCGAGAGAGGAGCTCGGAGTCTCCGCTCGCTCGGGGGAAAGGCGCGCTCTCATTCTCACTGAATCCAAGCACACTCCCAGGAATGTTGTAGTCTGGCTCGGTGTGAGCACACTTTTCTGGACGTTCACCCTCAAACCGAGCATCCCCAGGTGTCGAAGGAGGGCTTCCACATGGCTGACCAGCGTTTCTCTCGACTGCGCGAGAACCAGCCAGTCGTCCAGATAGTTCAAGACGCGCATCCCGCTCGATCTGAGGGGTGAAAGTGCCGCGTCCACGCATTTCGAAAACTTTCGGTGGGCTAGGGCTAGTCCAAACGGGAGCACCGTATATTGGTACACCGAATTTTCGAACGCAAACCTCAGGAATCGCCTGTGACGCTTTACTATCTGGATATGAAAGTAAGCGCCCTTTAAATCCACTGAAGCGAACCAATCCCCGGGGTGAATTTGCGCCAGGATTTGCTTCAGAGTAGTCATCCTGAAGGCGCGCTTGTGAAGCGCTCTGTTGACCGGTCTCAGATCCAGAATGGGGCGGAGACCCCCTCCTTTCTTCGGTACAACGAAGTAGCGGCTGTAGAATCCGTCCTCCCACTCTTTCGGGGGAACCGGTTCTATAGCCTTCTTTTCGAGCAAGCTGCACACTTCTTGCCTCAGCACGTGAGCGTTTTGGGGCAAAGTTAATGACTGAATTACGCCGCGGAAGCGGGGTGGTCTGCGTTTGAACTGAAGTGTGTATCTGCGCCGAATTATATTCAACACCCACGGCGAAATGCCCGGAATAGCTTCCCACGCTGCCTGAAAACGACTGAGCGTGGGCTGATCTAAACCTGCGGTCATCGCCACTGCGGTCATCGCCGCTATGTGAGGGCTGGGAATATTTATTGACCGTGACTCTCCGCTGCTCGAAGGCAGGGCGGGGTAACACAGTGTGTGGTGCAAGAGGAGAAAAAAGCTCTGTTTGTGAAGTAGTGATCTGCTTTATTTCTGAAAAAGAAACAACATTGACAACATTCACAAAACGACTGCACGGGTCGCTCGCAGAACGCCGAGGGACCAAGTGCATTAGAGCGCGCCGCTTGGACGTGGGGCCGACCTGGCGCTCTCTTCTCCTCTTGCCCGAGCGGTCAGGACGACTGCTTAGGCCTCGCAGGGGACGCGGTGGGCTTTCTGCGCGGGCTCCTCTGCGTCCTCTTGCTGCCCGCTCCATGCCACTGGCCGCTACGGCCTCTACGGGCATCCGGTCCCGGGCGGGGCGCTGCCTGTCTTCCAGCCGCGGCCTGAGGTTGGCGGCCCGAGGCGGAAGACGAACGAGAGCGAGGCTGCGGCGGCGCCCTCCGAGGAATCACGTGGCTCATGGCTTTCGCTTTCTTCTGCGTCTCGGAGTAACGCTCAGTGACTTTCTCCACGGCGTCTCCGAACAGGTCTGCAGGGAGATCGGTGCGTTCAGCAGCGTCTTCCTATCGGCCTCCTGTACGTCCGAAAGGGTGAGCCATAGGTGTCTGTGGAGGACCACCAGGAATCGAACAGCCAATTGCTTGGGCCGAACGCTTCGTGGCCAGGAGCGCGAGGTCCGTGGCCGAACGGAGATCTCGGATGGCGTCAGCGTCGATAGAGGCGGCGTCATCCAGAGACTTGAGTTGCTTAGCCTGCAGCACTTGGAGAACGGCCATGGCATGCAACGCAGAAACCGCCTCCCCCGCAGCACCGTAGGCCTTGTTAGCTTGGTGGGCCGTAAATCTACAGGCCCGGGACGGCAGGCTGCGGTCCGAGCCCAGGGCGGGAGCCGACGGGCAGAGGTGCGCGGCGACGGTCTCCTCGACGGGGGGGATGCGGAGGTAGCCGTGGTCCCCCGCCTCGTCCACGGGGGCAAACATGGCTTGGGTGGAAGTGAGGGTGCGCACCGATTGCCGGGCCACCCATGACTTCACCACGTGCTCATGCACGTCAGGAAAAAACGGTGTTCCTCTTTTCGAAGCGGCCTGACGGCGGCTCGATTGGAGGAACCACGTATCCAGTTTGCTCTTTGAAGGTTCGTCGGGAGCCTTCCACGACAGGTCCAGTTCCTCGACGGCCTTCGAGAGGATACGGAAAAGCTCGTCCTGCAGGTCCGCCGGGGTCTCTTGCTCCACGGCCGTCCGTGATGCGGCCTGCTCCGCACCCCAGTCGTTCTCGGAGGCAGACAGAGACATGGAGTCGTCTTCCTCACTCGCCCCGAAGGAAACGAAGTCAGCGACCTCGCGAGGGGGCTGAAAGGTGGGGTCGGGAAAGCTCACCGGGGGACGAACCTCGACTCCGCGGTTGGGGGGGGGCTACCAGCGGCTCAGTGGCGGCGGTAGGCCCGATCCCCGCTGCTGCGCGAGCCTCATCCCTCCTGGCTTTGAGAGCTCGAAGAGACATGTCCGCGCAGTGGTCGCAGGACCCTCCGTCCCTGAGGGCTGACTCGGCATGGGCCAGCCCCAAACACGCGACGCAGAACAGGTGCGTGTCGGGGTGCAAGATGTGGCCCGAGCACGAGTTGCAGTTAGTTGCCATCGGATGCAGGAGACAGTGCAAGTATCTCGGCGCAACTTCAACGACGGCGAAATAATCCAAGTTGTAGTATCAGCTTTCTAGCACACGATTTAAGCGTGAAGAGAGAGATTCTGAAGGGAATTGACGCTGCACTTGCTTTTTACTGCTACGAAGTTCAGTATTTGCATATATGCGTCAATTGGCCAGCTCTGCTGGCGTTAGCCTATAAGATTTCAGCGGAAGTGAAGGATGAGAGGAGTTCCCATATCCGACATCCGTAATGTCGAGTTCCGTAGCCTTGATAGGGAACTCACATAGTCTTTGCAATTTGTTTTGCCTGTTGTTGTTATAAAAAGATGCAACTGGGATTATTAAGATTCACTAAAGCAGTAATGTTCTTTTATTCAAGCGGTTTAGAATGCTATATTATTATTTTATTTTTTTTAAATATATATATATATATATATATATATATATATATATATATATATATATATATATATATATATATATATATATTACATAATATATTCATTGCCAGTTTGTGCAGTTCATTGCTGTAGGCTAGAAAGGCTACAATAACAAAAATAAAACAATATATAAATATTGTTTCTGTAGGCTATATTGGTTATCAGGCACAGAAACATGCAAATAATTGGTATTGTTTATGAAAAAAATCAACAATGGTCAATCTTTACTTTCAACCAGCATAACAAAAAAATCTGGAACAAATTGCCTTCCCTGCCTTCAAGTACTCAAACAACTGTTTAGAAACAATTAAACTCCTCTAGCTAATTAATGTGTTGCTCTTACATTAGATATGGTTTATATTCATCACTTTTTTTTTGCCAGGTTTCATTATTAAATAAAAACACAACATAATCTTCACAAATTGCAATGTGAAAAACCAGTCTGTAAGGAGTGCAGGAGCGTAATGAACAACATCAGTCGATTCATTTCTGAGCGATTCACTAAATGAACTGACTTGTTTAGTCGTTTGGATTTAAATTTCTCATAATAAATGATAAAATGAATGTACTCACAGTCTGAAAACAGCAGATTTAGAGCAGAATGAACGGCTGTGTTCAACGTCTCGTGTTGATGTTCCCTTCCCTCGCTCACTTCTCTTCTTCTCCTAGACTCGGGTGTGTGTCATTGCTTCGGTTGCTCGAGCGCCTCTACTGGCGGAAACCATATTAAACTATCTAACGATCACAGATAAGAAAAGATACAAGACAATCAAAATAAGATCTGTTATCTTGTTTGAGATTATACAAACACTATCTATCTCCCCAAATATGTTTGATTTGGGATAAAGAATCAATCTTCAAATATCTAAGGAGTTAGCATCTGCATACTTCTGAACTCTTTCAACTGTTGTTAGTTACTGATGTTGACTTTAATATAAATCTTGGCTTCATTTTAAAGTTAGATGGTACATTAATAAAACATGTGAGAGAGTTATTAGATTATATGAATATTTAGGCTACCTAAAAACAGCTTAGTGTGAGTTGTCTGATTTAGATTTCTCCCAATAAAAATAAAATCACAGTCTGATAAACAGTGATTTAAATATTGTATCTAATCTATGCATGTTCGATAGTTTAATATGGTTTCCGCCAGTAGAGGCGCTCGAGCAACCGAAGCAATGACACACACCCGAGTCTAGGAGAAGAAGAGAAGTGAGCGAGGGAAGGGAACATCAACATGAGAAGTGGAACACAGCCGTTCATTCTGCTCTAAATCTGCTGTTTCAGACTGTGAGTACATTCATTTTATCATTTATTAGTAGTGGTGGGTAGATCGAGGATCACTGAAACAAGACCAATTTCGAGCCGACGTCACAAAACAAAGGGAAAACTGGAGGCGGCAAATACAAACCAGCACAGATTCGGCTACATAATAAGGAGCTTAAAAAATGTCATCTTGTTGTGTTGTTGGGTGCAAGAATAGATGAAAAAGAATATGCTGTATCTGGAATTTTTATTTCTAGAAAATATTCACATCATTAAAATTGCACCTTAATGTCATGTCACTCTTTACATTGTCGTCTTCTTGGCGCTGGCTGGGCAGTAGGGGTGTAACAATATATCGTGCCACAATATATCGCAATACAAAAATGCAACAATACGTATCGTGGATAGTGACAATATATATCGTGGATAGTCCCCCCCCCAAAAAAATTTTACTGTGTAAGAAAACAATTCAAGTTTTCAAGGTTTTAGTGTCAGTACTACATTAAACTACTATAAACTGTATAATGTTGATTATAATGTATGATAATGCAATGGGGGAATATTTGTGGGTCCTGATAATACCAAATGTCTTATGTTACCTGGCCAGTAAAAAGTGTCCAACATTATTTTAAATATATCTAGTCAGTGAAAAAGTGCAAGAAAATTCTAAAATAGTTCTGTATTTTCAGCTTCTGAATATTTTTATTCTGGTGTCAACATTGTCCTTGGGTTAAAAGCACAGAGTTCAAGCCTATTCATTTACACACACAACGTAATATCAAAGTTAGCATTTTAATCAACAGTACATTTTTTGTTAACCTTTTATCATATGTCTTGGAGTATCGCAATAATATTGTATCGTGAGTTCAGTATCGTGATATGTATCGTATCGTGACATGAGGGTATCGTTACACCCCTACTGGGCAGAACTGCGGATCGTACCACACAAGTCTTGTACATGAGTGACCATTCAGCACATAGTTAGAGGCATCTAAAGATTTATATGCCCTCAGTTTCTCTTCACGCTTGGTTTCTCTATCGGATAGGTGTATAAATCAGGCCACTCAACCCGAGGTAGCGTTAACGTTAATCCTGTCAGATCGTCCATCCATTGCAGCGTGTACGGGTCAGCCAATCTGGTTCCGTCCGTTAAAATTAACTTTTTACGGTCCTGGACAGTGAGTGACCTTGCACATTAAGATAAAATCGGATTTTCTCCAGTCATTGTTAAAAAACAAGCTAACAAAACTTGCAATCTAACGTTAGTAAAGCGGCCAGAGGGATCGTTCTGCCTCCACTTAAGCTCCGCCCACAAAAAACGTCACCATATTTACAACCCGATACCCGTCTCCACGGTGACCCCTAGTGGTCGGAGCAGTGTCAATGCAACAAAAACCCGGGCCAAACATGCATAGAAACACCAAATCTATTGCAAATTTTTTATTGGAAGTAAAATCTTTCAAATGCAATTATCTAATAAGATTATCAGTTGGATATATGTTCTTTTATCAATTGTCAGGGTTTGTTTAGTTAATTCTATGAATGGCTCAAATAATTATGCTATTACCTACCATTATTCCTTTTAATTATACTAATCAAAACGTCTACAAATGTATAAAACTGAGCAGAGATCAGGTAAAACCACAGACACTTGTTCATTTGCTTCTTATATAGTATATATAAGATATTTGATTCTTCTTATATATTATATGTCTTATATATAATAATAGTAATAAATAAAAGTGCATGACGTGCAAATCAGATAACGATCAAGCGCCCGAGCTGACATCAACACTCTCCATTTCAACATCCGCTTCCTCGTGCCGTCCGTGTCTGGCGTGATTTAACTTCTCCCCGGTTGTTCCATTAAAACCTGCAAAACATGGCCTGTAGTAGCTATAAGATATCTAAGACCGGACTCTCGTACAGGGACTTCATCCTCCGTGAAGTGCTTAGCACACACAAAGTGCCCCTCTTCTCTTCATATAGCCCAAATCCAACGCTTTTTCAACATTTTGCCCAAACAAAGCTTTAAAATGATTAATATGGTTGTTTCTTTTTTGAGTTGAAACATAAAAAGGTACGCAACAGGAATGACCGCTTTTAGTCTCCGCATTTGTTCTCCGGCTGCAAATGCTAGCGCTTTCATCGGGAAATAATTACCCCCACTTCTGGTCTCGGCCGCCATTTTTGTGATATAGGCGTGTTATGACGTAATGAAGACTCGTTTGCTGAAATCACGTGACTCTGTGCAGTTTAATACACGCTCCAAACCATAGATTCAGAACAAAAGATTTGTAAAGGTTTCGAAGCTTCATGAAGCAGTTTTTTTTAAATTGCCATCTGTATTTATTAGGAGAAATCTAAATCCAAACAACTAAACAAGTACATTTATTTAGTGAATGACTCAGAAATTAATCGAAATGAAGCGACTGATGTTGTTCATTACGCTCGTGAAACGTAAACTCGTTACTGACTGTTTTTTCGTATTAAAATTGGTTAAGATTATGAGTTCATTTTATTTAAAGGATAATTCCGGTATTTAACACTTTGAGTCTATTTTGTAGTTTGTTTTGGATAAACTAGAGTGGTGAACACAAAAATTGTGACAATGGTTCCTGTCTCGACTTTTTGACTCTTTAAGAATCGCCTCTGAGCGCTTCAGAGTGGAAGTCTATGGGCACGCACAAACATGTCCCTAAAACAACCCTAAACATTCATTTTCAAAACTACAATTCACCGAGTGGTTAGTGGTGCTCGTTGATGTTCCAAAACAAGTAGTGTAGTGAAATACAGTTTCTGTCGTGTTTTATTTGGCATTTTGTAAAATCCCATTGATTTCTGTTGGAGGACTCATTGCTCGCTGATATTACCGCGCTACCGAATGTTTACATTTGGTTGTTGTCTTTTTGCTCGGTTCTCCGTCTTTGTTTACTGTCTATGTGCTCGACACCGAGTGCTGTACAGCGTCCTTGTACGGCAAAGTGGTTGTCGCCGTCAAGTGGTCGGGAGTATGTCAGACTGAAATATCCAGCGGAAGTTTATACGCGGTTGTGAGGTATCTGAAAAAATAGTTCCACTATAGCAAAATAAACAGATTGGAATCATACATTGTGCCGATATATTTGTTTTTAATCATCAACGAACACCACTAACCACTCGGTGAGTTGCACAGTTTTGAAAACGAACGTTAAGGGTTGTTTAAAAGGAGAACTCCGTTCAATTTTAACATTGAGCTAATTTTTTTGTACATTTGGAGTGCTGTCAGCACAGACAAAACCGACAAAAATCGGTGTTGCCTACACCGTGTTATCCTCTTTTTAAAATTCGCACCCTGTTGACTTCAATGGGGCAAGTTCTAAACCTGCTTTTAGCCTCTTAACATCCTTGATTTCTCATTACAAGTGCACAGCCATGTGAGTGGTGTTATTAAGAGTGACCACGGTCAATCTGACTGCAGTAGATGTGAAAGATATTAATAAAAATGATGTTAATTCAGCCAGCTCACATACCTGTATTTCCTTCCTGTTTTCAGTCGAAGTCGACAGTAGTCGATTGTCGAGTTCGTGCCGCGATCATTGGTAACTAAGCAACAGTGGAGACTCAGACTGTCAGCTGTCAGCTGATGACGGTGCTGTGTGGTGTTCTGATATTATGATATTCTATGACATTATGAAATGATGTTGCTTAGTTACCAATGATCACGCGCGAACTCGACAATCGACTACTGTCGACTTCGACCGAAAACAGGAAGTAAATACAGGTATGTGAGCTGGCTGAATTAACATCATTTTTATTAATATCTTTCACATCTACTACAGTCAGCTTGACCGTGGTCACTCTTAATAACACCACTCACATGGCTGTGCACTTGCCCCATTGAAGTCAACAGGGTGCGAATTTTAAAAAGAGGATAACACGGTGTGGGCAACACCGATTTTTGTCGTTTTTGTCTGTACTGACAGCACTCCAAATGTACAAAATAATGAGCTCAATGTTAAAATTGACCGGAGTTCTTCTTTAAGGACATGTTTGTGCGTGCCGGTAGACAGCCACTCTGAAGCGCTCAGATGCGATTCTAAAAGAGTCAAAAAGTCGACACAGGAACCATTGTCAAAATTTCTGTGTTCACCCAAAACAAACTACAAAATAGACTCAAAGTGTTAAATACCGGAATTATCCTTTAATGAACAAATTAAACCTGGTAAACCGTTTTTAATGCATGTAAATTATATGTTAGAGCAAGATAAAAATCAGCTGGAGGAGTTGAATTGTTTCAGTTATTTATTTATTTTGATCATAACACTTTAAGCTGGATAATCGAGAGTGATTGTAAGTGTGATGATCATCTACTAAATGAGCAACAACGACCACAATTCACTCCTTCAGTCAGTGAAGCTCCACAGCCGTTCATGAGAGTTTAAATGCTGGGAATATTCCCATCTTCCCACAGGAGAAGAAGAAGCAAGCAGGAGGAATTACTCCAGGAGAAACTACGGACATACTATTGTAAAGATGGAGATTAAGGAAGAACCCTGCAGAATAAAAGATGAAGATACAGAGGAACAAATAGGTTGGTGTTTTCCTTCATTCTCTTTAATGACTGATGAGGAACATTAAGATGAAAACTGACATATAACAATAACATCTAAAACGAAATATTAGTAGACTGTATTTGTGCTAAATTACTAATTACCTTTGTTTCTCCTTTGCTCTTTTTTGGGGGGGTGGGGGGGTAATGTTGATTTTAGACCCGGTGGAAGTGAATGAAGACAAACAGCATCATTTCACAAATGAAGATGGAGAACTGAAATATAAAAATGAAGACAAACAACATCTGTTTCAAGCATCTCATCATTTCCAAAATGAAGATGGAAATGAGAATTTCACACAAAAACAAGCTGGAAAATCTGGAGACAAAGAATTTTTCATCTGCTCTGAGTGTGGAATGTTTTACGTGCGCGAATCAGACCTTAATAAACACATGAAATCTCACACTGGAGAAAATATGTTCACATGCACTCAATGTGGAAGGAGTTTCACTCAGAAAAGGTCTCTCAAATATCATCTGCTCACTCACTCTGGAGTGAAGCCATTCAGCTGTGATCAGTGTGATAAAACATTTGTCGTGAAATCAAACTTAAAAACACACCTTCAAATTCATGCTGGTGAGAAGCCTCAGTTTTGTTCTTTTTGTGGAAAGAGTTTTGCACTACTGAAGTATTTAAAAGTGCATGAGCGTGTTCATGCTGGAGTGAGACCTTATATGTGCTTTGACTGTGGGCAGAGCTTTACTACAAACACACAGTTAAAAAGACACCAGAGAATTCATACTGGAGAGAAACCGTACAAGTGTTCACACTGTGGAAAGAGTTTCTCTCGGTCAGGAACCTTGAAACATCATGAGAGAATTCATACTGGAGAGAAACCGTATCTGTGCTCTTCATGTGAGAAGAGATTCACCCAATTATCTCATCTACGGGCTCATGAGAAAAAGGGTTGCCCAAAGTTGGCCATTGCCCAAAGCTAAGTATTTTCCATTTGCTTTTCTGTTTTATCTCGGGATGCCCATCGTGAAGTAACTAGAGTACGTCCGCTCCAGTTTGGATCCAGCCTCTTATGAAGACTTCAGATGAAGCATCTCTGAATAAACATGCACCAATGCTACAATTTTCAATACAACAATCTCATTGTTTCTGCTTTAAATTAATACATTGTTAGCTAACTTCTGGAATGCATAACTTGGTCACAGACACCTCTAATAACAGATCACTCTAAATTGTAATGTTTTGTAAAGCTGCTTTTGAAACTTTATGTATTGTGAAAAGTGCTATACAAATAAATGTGAATTGAGCAAAGTTGACATTCGCATCCATGATTTATAAATATTGCACTTACAAATGATTTGACATTCAGATTGTTTTAATAGAGTGATTCAATCTAAGGGTTACATTAGTGAAGTTTGAATCTGGTGATAGTTGCCCTTCTCTTTTCACAACCGCTGTAACGCTTTATAATGATATGATTCCACTTTACTAACCTTCAAACACTTGTTTTGCATTAAAGTAAATCAGACATCGATTAAAGGATAATTCCGGTATTTAGCACTTTGAGTCTGTTTTCTAGTTCGTGTTGGATGAGCTAGAGTGGTGGACACAGAAATGTTGACGATGGTTCCTGTCTCGACTTTTTGACTCTTTTAGAAGCGCTTCAGAGTGGCTGTCTACCGGCACGCACAAACATGTCCTCAAAACACCCTTAACGTTCGTTTGCAACTCACTGAGTGGTTGGTGTTCGTTGATGATTAAAAACAAGTAACGTAGCGAAATCATAGACAGTAAGAGAAAAGGACACAGCGACCCCCTTGATTTCAACTGAGAGAATTGAAGCCCTTCAGACTTCCAGAGTTGGGGCCGCGGTACAAAATGCCCTTCCACCAAACGATGACAGTTTGTGCCGTGGGATCGTCAACAGACCGGCATCAGAAGATCTAAGTGTGCGGACTGGGGAGGAGGTATGGATGAGATCAGAAATATAGTTGGAGGCAAGACCATAGAGTGCTTTGAATGTAATAAGGAGTAGCCAATGTAGACTGTAAAATCTGAGTAATGTGGGAAGATGTCTTCGTGTAAGTGAGGACTCTGGCGGCAGAGTTGTGGATATATTGGATTTAATTTAATGATGAATTGGGTAAGCCATAGAAAAGAGAATTGCAGTAGTCAAGCCGTGAAGTGATGAAAGCGTGAACTAGGGTCTCGGCATCAATGATATTAAGAAAAGAACGTAAGCGTGCAATATTACAAAGGTGGAAGAAGGCAGACGTAGTGAGCGAGGAGATGAGAGGAAGGAAGGAAAGAGAGCAATCAAGATTATACCCAGGGTTTTGACAGTGGTGGAAGGTTGAACCAGAACTCCAGCAATATTATACGGGATGTAGTTTGAGGTGAACCAATAAGAAGTAAATCTGTTTTATCTGTGTTAAGTTTGAGAAAATTCCTGGTCATCCAAGCATTTATTTCATCAATACAAGTTAGTTGTATAGGCTACGTTCTCATGTCCATTTATTTTGTTCTAATGTCACAAGTAGCCCTAATAATCTCAAGGTGCTTTACATGATTCTTTTGTAGTGTGGTTTTGGCAGAGGTGTCAAGTAGCGAAGTACAAATACTTTGTTTCCTTACTTAAGTAGAAATTTTGGGTATCTATACTTTACTGGAGTAATTATTTTTCAGCTGACTTTTTACTTCTACTCCTTACATTTTCACGCAGTTATCTGTACTTTCTACTCCTTACATTTTAAAAATAGCCTCATTACTCCCATTTCATTTTTGTCATCTTCAAAAAAAAAAAAAAAAAAGACCAATAACACACATGGTTAATAGATCTGAGTCCCACCTCCTGAACACACATCACTAAACTGATTGGCTTTGTATTTTCTTTCTAACTTGTGAGAGAAAGTTCCGTAGTTACATTTGGTTGTGCAAGCGGAAAAACTCTTTAACTACATTAAAACTTTAATGTAAAAATGCAGAAAGTTTGCTCAGTACACATATATGGTTTCTTTAATGTATTTGCATTGTACTAAAATTGAAATAAAACTGAAATTAATTTTCTATGGGCATATATGCGGCTGAAACAGGGAGCCTAGTGCATCCCACATTTTTCAACATTAACATTATAGTCATTATGGCCTTTAGAAAAACACTATTTTGAGGAGGTGGGAGTGCACTATTGCCCGTGCCGCGGCCTAAGCTTTTGTCCTTAATGGCATTTTTTTCCTTACATTACTTTTATACTTTAAGTAGTTTTGAAACCTGTACTTTTACACTTTTACTTGAGTAAAAAGCTTGAGTTGATACTTCAACCTCTACAGAAATCTTTTTAAACCCTAGTATCTATACTTTTACTCGAGTAATGAATGTGAATTCTTTTGACCCCTCTGGGTTTTGGTGAAGCGTACTAAAATAAAGATTCACGTGTGTACCTTACATCTTCTCACAGCGTATTCCTGATGGTTTAGAGGGCAATTACTCCGAGTCTGTCGATTCAAAGAGTAATACAACGGCGATGCCAGACGTACGATAATTTCGACCTATGTACGATTAATAATGAAAAACAATCCCATAATGTACGACCATTTCAGAATTTGGTGACACTTCAAATTATGGTCGTTGTAATCAGGGATTCAATACGCATTGATCTAGCTTTGGATCCTACATCTACTTTCAAGTCTGTGAGGAGAACGTGATTGTGGTGTTAGCATGTACGATGACTCTCTCACGAGCACCAGTTAACGTTCCTGCCGCGGCGCTTCGGCCAGTTGTTTACAAGCTGAGCTCGATATTTTACAATAAAGTAATTTGCTGTTCGTGTCATAAAGTTGTTGGTCTTCTAGATAAATAGTGGTATTCTGTACGTTCGACTCGTAAAATATAATTTTGAGCTTCTAGTGGGACATTTCCAATCTGGCAACACTGCGTATTAATGCCTCGTCCTTTGGGAGAGGCTCGCGATGCGGAGCCAGGCAAAGTCATAAACAAGGCTTAATGTCTGAAGAACGACAGACGAGGAAGGATTTGTTTCTGGACTTTTAATCGGAACGCAAGTGTAATGTTATGTTTACGATTTATAACATGTGACGTTATTTCAACATGTGATGTTTTAGTTTGAAAGCAGACAATGTTTATCCAGTCCACAAGGGGGCGTTTTAGTTTCATAGTGGGGTTAAGACTGCGTAAGCAGCGGGGGCGCTTTAGAAGTGAAGAACAGAAAAATGGATTGTAACGGAGATTAAGAAGATTACTAAAAAGGTCTGAAAAGCTACTTTGCTGTGTCGGAGTCTTATTCAGAAACTTTACAGCAAGAACAACTGTACACAAAAGCACTATCCTAACCCACTCGCTCGTTTCTCTCTCCCCGGCATTATGAACTTCCGCATTAACCCTATAACTGTCGGTGCAAATTAAAACAGAAATTTCTCAACAATTATTAAGAGTCTGTGCGCTTCAATATCATACACAAATGGGCAGGTTTAGGGGTGGGTTACATGTTCAAACGTGTCTGGATAAAAAGTAAATAAAATTATGCTGGCTGATTAAATTGAGAATCACACTCCAACATTTCATAATTACAAAATTATAACCCAATATTTAATTTCATGACAATAACATTCCTATGTCCAGGTATGATTTTATCATCTCATACATCTATTTTGTAACTATTTCAAGTGTAACGATAACCAGACATTGTCATGAAACCCATTGAATTACAATTTATGTGTGTTAACTATTTTTGATTCAGTGCCTATTGCAATACAATATAGTCACACTAGCAATGCTCTCCCACATATTTTGCTATTCTAACTGAGCTTTTCTTAATTGTTGGTATAGTAGTTGGTGGTAATAGACAAGAAATGTACAGTTTTACATCATCATGCTGATAATGTTTCTTTAGTCATTCAGCAATCCTGCAGCCTGAACCACTGTAGGAAATCCACTCTTAAAATAAATGTTTACTTAATCATTGACCAATAATAAAAGTTAGTAAATCCATTTACCACTAGATTTTACTTTGCCACAAATACAGAGCATGTGCATTTCATTTTCATAACCAATTTCCATTGTTAATGTCTTATATATCATATATCTTATATGAACTGAAATACAGATGGTGCAGTTTTAGTTTTATTAGCTTTCCTGTAGCTCGAACAGTAGAATATGACATGAGCAAAGCCAATGTCATGAGTTTGAATCCCAGGGAATGCATGAACTGATATCATGGTAACGTTTAATGCAATGCAAGTCTCTTTGGATAAAAGCACCAGTTGAATACATAAATATAAAGTATGATTTATTACTACACACTCTGTAAATGTTGCACAATGTTTATTTCTTTGTCTCAAAAATTTACAGATCATTTCTTAGAATGCAAGAAAGTATTTTTAATATGTTCTCAATGCATTATTTCTATTTGTGCTCAGGCACAATTAATGCAAATAATTGAGCTCTCTGCATAAATCACAGTATTGTACTGCAACACTAGTTTCATTAACTATAACCGACCCAGCAAAAATGTAATAATTTAATTTGACAAATGATCAAACTTCATACTATTTTAGAATATTACCCTCTTAGATTAATGAAACCAATTCTGATCATGTACATTTGCTCATTTAGGCAACGTCAGGCAATGCTTTTTCTTATGATTCTGTAGATTAGATAATTGGGTGAAACTCTTCCCGCATGAAGAGCACTCATAAGGTTTCTCTCCAGTATGAACTCTCTCATGATCTTTCAGGTTTCCTGACTGAGAGAAACTCTTTCCACAGTGTGAACACTTGTACGGTTTCTCTCCAGTATGAACTCTCTGGTGTGATTTTAAGTGGCTGGATGTAATAAAGCTCTTCCCACAGTCAAAGCAAACATGAGGTCTCACACCAGTATGAATACTCTCATGATCTTTTACATTTTCCGGTCGTGAAAAACACTTTCCACAAAAAGAACAATAGTAAGGCTTCACAGCAGTGTGAAATTTAAGGTGTCTTCTTAAGTTTTGTTCAAAAACAAATGTTTTATCACACTGATCACAGCTGAATGATCTCACTCCAGTGTGAGCGCGCAGATGATCTTCAAGAGTACTTTTGCACCCGAAACTCTTTCCACACCGAGTGCACGTGAACGGTTTTTCTCCAGTGTGAATCCTCATGTGTTTCTTAAGGTTTGATGTATTTGTGAAACTCTTTCCACACTCAGAGCAGGTAAATGATCCGTTGACTCCAGCACTTTTCTGCATGAAATTCTTTTCAGTCTGTGAAATGACTCCATTTCCATCTTCATTTGTGAAATGAGGTCTTCGAAACTCATGTGTTAAAACATTCACATCCATAGGATCTAGAATAAATTCCCATGATTCAAAAAAGGACAAGTTAGATACAAGAAATAAGTTCGAAAATAAAATATAATACCAACATTTTAGGAGTCAGTACCAATACAAGTGAATAAGTGAAATTAGTAAATTATTATCAAAGACCAGACGAATCCGAATCAAATTAAATCCGAGTCATTGTATATAAATAAAAACATGTTAAATGCAAGTAAATTAATTAACCCATTCATATTTTGAATAAGATTAATTTAAATTATAAATGGGTTAATTATATAGGCTAAAACTAAAGAGCCCTTCCTTTTATAAACAGTGCAATGAAACTTCAGCTCAGCCGCAGCACAATCTCTCTGATTGAAAGGCTTTTATTGGGACTTTTTGCATGGGTTTGTTAGGAATTCTGTGAAGAGGTTGCTGTCTAGTAGCCTGGTCCCTCCAGACTCTCGTATATTTCATTTCATTTGTACATAGAGGCTGGCACCGCTCCGTTGACAAGCGTTAGCTTCCTTGTAGGCGGGAACTCTATTGAAGTCTAAAACTATTGGATCTGCCCAGAGTCACTCTATCTGCCTCAACCAATCGCTAATGTTTGGTCGTGATGTGTGTATTTTCCCGAACCCCGTGGGGAGGATGGCCACCAACAAAACTAAGCAAAGATTGTTCTTGCTCCGGCTTTAACTTCTTGATATTCGGCAGCGTCGCCACAACGGACCGAATGGCTTTGCTCGCATCTTTCTCCGCTGCCATTACTGAACTACAACTCAAAATAACGCGCGAGTCGACATCAACGTCATTGTTCTCAGCCACTCCCCCTGTTCGCTGATTGGCCCGGTAAAAAATTGATCGGAGAAAACCAAAATCTACAGCAGAATCCCAGACTGCTGTACTAGAACTGGAAGGAAAATGAAAATTGAGCGGAAGTACGTAGGAGGGCGGAGTCAGGCTGGCTGTTTCGTCCTCCATTCTGCAATGTTTCCGTCTCCCACGTGTGTGTGGCGAGCTGTACCTCTGGGAACGGTGCAAATAAATAAATAAAGAAGTGTCGGCGCAAAAAAAAATGACGTCATCGACATCGAGCCGCTACAGGCCTAACGTGCATCAAATAAGCAATTTTTAGCGTACATATGCTACGAAATTTACATACACAGCCAATTCAATTTAGTACGCAAATTTTCTAGACTCACATATTAATTAATAAAGTATTCGTGCTATAGATACGCAGTGCCAGGAGCGATCGTGAGGCTCTCCATTACTTGGGTCTTAAGCACTCACAAAACTCATTTTACCCTGTTAAAATAAACTGACAACACTGCGACATGAATCTCTTACATCGAGTCTTAGTTGTTTATGATGGGAGAATTCGTGAGTATCAAGTCAGAATTCAGTCAGAGAAAGCTCACACTGAACAAAACTTTTCGGTTCAGCGACGATGACTAATCTGAATTGGTCCTCTGATTGGTCATCACACCCATAAACTCAACAGAAAAGTGTGTGATTGGTTATAATGCTCAACGCTGCAAAACTAAATCTGATGGATTTGGTACAGTCAGATGGATCGAATGAACATTAAGTATTGTAGTTTATTTAACTAATTTTATCACTTAAACATATTCTATTATATAAATATTTTGAAATAAATTACCATGACTTTTCCAAACCCACAAGACGGCAGGTCAAGTCAGTTTCGGTGTAAGATGGAGGTGTACTTTCTTTTAATTACACAAAAATACAGTAAGGTTCTTAAACTCTAGTTCTAGAAAATGAAGAACAAAGAAATGTGCATCAGGTGTACTTTGTTTTTTTATGTTTATAATTAATTTATGAAGCCACTGCAAACTGTATCGTTACATATTGCATTGTTATATTATAATGCCATCATATTCTGTGTAGGCAATTAGCTTACTTCGCTGTAAATAGAAAAGCCTGACAATATTACTGCTAAATACTTTAAGTATTGTGGTATTCCGCCATGTTTCTCAACTCATAAAGATCTGGGCTTAAACAAAATCCTGAGCTTCCCACTCGTATTTACGACATTGTGGTGGCGTTCATGTGCGTTCAACTCGTATTAACAATCTTTACGAGATGACTTGAATGCACCATTAGACGCCTGATTGGCTATTGCATTCACATGCTCAGCAAACATGTTCCTCAACTAACCTATTTGTTCCTCTGTGTCTTCATCTTTTATTCTGCAGGGTTCTTCCTTAATCTCCATCTTTACAATAGTATGTCCGTAGTTTCTCCTGGAGTAATTCCTCCTGCTTGCGGCTTCTTCTCCTGTGGGAAGATGGGAATATTTAGCAGATGATCATCACACTTACAATCACTAAATTATATTCTCTGAATAATATTCAGCTTATATCTAATTATCTAATATCGTTCATCATACTGATGACCCATATCGAGTTTCGTAACGATACGTTCATAAAATTCAGCATTTTGGTACAAAATTCAAAATGGTCGACGCCTAAAATGGTCGATATGGAAAAATTGGATGTGAGTCGACTCGGCATGATGCCTTGAATTTAACGAGACCACTTTTATGATTTTTGGACAAACTGTTCAAAATTAATTAGCAAAACTAGCCATTTTTCATATTTCCGGACCAGTAGGTGGCGCTGCACCAAAACGCAGCATGTAGCCTCAGGTCATGCTTGTGGTGACATGTACCATGTTTGCTCTAGATACGATAAAGTGTTGCGGAGATACAGCCTTACGTCTGTTTTCGCAAGAGCTACGTAAAATTAGTTTGCGGTATTCGAGAGCGGTTTGATGAATCGACATAAATTCCGTAATTTTAGGTCGCCATGGTCTAAAGAGGATATGGTTCAATTTTTGTGAAAATCGGAGAGACGGCCAAGGAAGAGTTAAAAAAAAGTATGTTTTTATGAGAATTCAAAATGGCAGACAGATATTCATGACGGAAAATGATGTGCAATCGAATTGTCTTGAACTAAGGAATCAGAGAGAAATAATTTTTCTATTTAAAGATGGCCATCTATTGGTCGACCTCTAGTTCTTAGTTTGAGTAATGATAAAAATAGAGAAAGATTTGTTTGTACAAACTTTAATGTTTCATCAGTCATTCACGTTAGTGCTCGACTAATGTATGTGCTGTTATTGATACAGTTCCCGCATGTGCGCGGCAATAAATTAGAAATATATTTATATCGGTTTGTTGATAAACATACACTTGTAAATGCGGATGGTGAAGAATTACAGTTCCAACCTCATAATGTACCTCAAACTGAGTAGTGTTTCATTGAGAAACGTCCTGCTCAAGTCGTCCTTGTGATGGAGGTTCGGGTTGAACAACTAGTTCTTCCATTGTTTCATCATCGGACTCACGCTCGGATTGATATGGTAAAATCAACGCCATTATTACTGTCTTTACAGTGTGTACAATCGCCTCCTGAGCTCAAGTTCAGTTATGGTAATAACATAAATAATAAGATAATTTCCAATATGCGCTGTAAGAGGTAGACCAATCACAACAGACTGGGCCATCTGACCAATCAGAGCAGAGTAGATTGCGGAAAGGAGGGATTTAGAGAGACTTAATAATCAGAGAGTTATTTGACAATTGAAAAATGTGGTCATGATGTGCAATGCATTTTATGAGAAAATAACTTTTTTTTTTTACCTTTGATGCATGTAAACCTGCTGTAAGAGACTCCAAGACACAACTAGGAGCCTTTAAAATATCATAATAGGGGCACTTTAAGAGAATGAAGGAAAACACCAACCTATTTGTTCCTCTGTATCTTCATCTTTTATTCTGCAGGGTTCTTCCTTAATCTCCATCTTTACAATAGTATGTCCGTAGTTTCTCCTGGAGTAATTCCTCCTGCTTGCTTCTTCTTCTCCTGTGGGAAGATGGGAATATTCCCAGCATTTAGCAGATGATCATCACACTTACAATCACTAAATTATATTCTCTGAATAATAATTCATCTTAAAGTGTTTTGATCAAACTATTTAGAAACAATTACTTCTCTAGTTTATTTTTAGTTTGCTCTTTCATCTAAAATTCTGTTTACCATGATTAAATCGTTCATTAAATTAAATGAAAACACAAATCATAATCTTTACAAATTGTAATGTGAAAAAGCAGTCAGTAACTTGTTTACGTTTCTCGTAACAACATAAATCGTTCATCTCGATTCATTTCTGACTGATTCACTAAATGAACAGACTCGTTTATTCGTTTGGATTTATATTTCACCTTGTAAATTATTAAATGAATGTACTCACAGTCTGAAACAGCAGATTTAGAGCAGAATGAACGGCTGTGTTCCACTTCTCATGTTGATGTTCCCTTCCCTCGCTCACTTCTCTTCTTCTCCTAGACTCGGGTGTGTGTCATTGCTTCGGTTGCTCGAGCGCCTCTACTGGCGGAAATCATATTAAACTCTTTAACCTTCATAGATTATCACTGTTTTATGGCTGCCAGTTGATTAAAACAATGAATAATGATCTCTGTATTAATTATCTTGAGCATTCTGAATAATAAATAGGCTAAATATATTTATCCACGAAGCTGCAGCAGTCTTATATGCTCGTCTTCTCATTAACCTTTTTTTTTCTCTCTTTCTGATATTTCATTTGGTTTACATTTTTTAATTAAATTGACTATTAAAATGATCGCTTGTGTGCGCTGGTGTTAATTCCAGTCTTTTAAAATAGTTGAATGAATGCTCGGGAGGTGCCTGTAACGATGTTAAATAGGCTAGGCTATTTAGTCAATAACGTACAGTGTAGAGGAGAATGACAGTCAACTACATTGAATATTATAGCATTTTGGGCATACACGTCTCAATAGTGAAAAAATGACACAGAATGATTACAATATTTAATCCAAATAAATAAATGTTCGTGGTTCGTACTGATGTTATGACTTAACCAGTGACAACGTTTAAACTAAAGAAATTACAGTTTCATGTTTGGCATGTAAATGCAACACAAGAGAAAATAAATCTGTGTTTATGTGTTATGTTATTATAAGGAAATTTCATCTATAATGATATTAAGATGTTTTAATATGAGTTACAGGCCATTTTGACATGAATGATCCAAATGTGTATTTGTATGAGAACCTTTTATTGATATTATATACACATACTTAACTGTAGACACTGAAATGGCATATGCTGTGTGGAAAAGTACAAATATTTTCCTTTACAGAATTTGGCAAAAGTAGATTTAAAGCCGATTCTTCATCCATGAAACCTTGAAATGACCGAGAATGACAACAAAAACCGCCATCTAGAGTCACATCTGTGGAATTGTACATGTTCACTTTATATAGAAACACAGATTTATCCTGGTGATGAGACACAGAATCTGCTTCGAAAGAAGAGGGAGAATAAAGACAATACAACAATTCACCTTTATTTCTGCTTGTTGAAAATGATAATTTAGAGATATTCAGTTGAATGCTTTTTCTTATGATTCTGTAGATTAGATAATTGGGTGAAACTCTTTCCACATGAAGAGCACTCATAAGGTTTCTCTCCTGTATGAACTCTCTGATGATCTACACATGATGATAAATAAGCGAAATTCTTTCCACAGTGTGAACACTTGTACGGTTTCTCTCCAGTATGAATTCTCTGGTGTTTTTTTAAGTCACTCGATGTAATGAAGCTCTTCCCACAGTCAACACACACATGAGGTCTCACACCAGTATGAATACTCTCATGATCTTTTAAACTTTGCAGTAGTGAAAAGCTCTTTCCACAAAAAGAACAGAAGTGAGGCTTCACAGCAGCATGAGTTTTAATGTGTGTTCTTAAGCCAGATCCAAAAACAAATGTTTTATCACACTGATCACAGCTGAATGATCTCACTCCAGTGTGAGAGAGCAGATGCTCTTTCAGAACTCTTTTAGTTGTGAAACTCTTTCCACACTGAGTGCATGTGAACGGTTTTTCCCCAGTGTGAATTCTCATGTGCACATTTAGGTTTCCTTTATGTACGTAACTCTTTCCACACTCAGAACAGGCGAAAGATCCTTTAACTTCAGTTTTTCCAGTTCGTTTCTGTGTGAAATTCTTTTCAGTCTGTGAAATGACGCTGTCATCTTTATTTGTGAAATGGTGTTTGTCTTCATTCACTTCCATCGGGTCTAAAATCAACATTAAATTTGAATTGCTCAATTAAAGACGGACAAATTAAAAACAAAATCAGAAAAGCAAAGTCTAGTTTACTACTGAGTCTACTAGTTTTAGATGTTATTGTTATATGTCAGTTTTCATCTTAATGTTCCTCATAAGTTATTAAAGAGAATGAAGGAAAACACCAACCTATTTGTTCCTCTGTGTCTTCATCTTTTATTCTGCAGGGTTCTTCCTTAATCTCCATCTTTACAATAGTATGTCCGTAGTTTCTCCTGGAGTAATTCCTCCTGCTTGCTTCTTCTTCTCCTGTGGGAAGATGGGAATATTCCCAGCATTTAGCAGATGATCATCACACTTACAATCACTAAATTATATTCTCTGAATAATAATTCAGCTTAAAGTGTTTTGATCAAACTATTTAGAAACAATTAGACTTCTCTAGTTTATTTTTATGTTGCTCTTTCATCTAAAATTCTGTTTACCATGATTAAATCGTTCATTAAATTAAATAAAAAAACAAACATAATCTTTACAAATTGTAATGTGAAAAAACAGTCAGTAACTTGTTTACGTTTCTCGTTACAACATAAATCGTTCATCTCGATTCATTTCTGACTGATTCACTAAATGAACAGACTCGTTTATTCGTTTGGATTTATATTTCACCTTATAAATAATAAAATGAATGTACTCACAGTCTGAAACTGCAGATTTAGAGCAGAATGAACGGCTGTGTTCCACTTCTCATGTTGATGTTCCCTTCATAGACATAATATATACATAGACGCCCTATTGGCCGCTTTGGAGCGTTGCTGCGATACGTCAACGCGTCCGCCATTTTGCGGAGGGCAAGACTGCGCTGTAATCAAATGCAAGTTAACACGTGAGCTGCCGTTTTTCTTGATAAAAACAAAATAACGTTTATATTTATCAACTGACTTCAGTGGTTCGTACATGGTGCACAAAAAGTTCCATCTTTAGTTATTTAAAATCTCGATAGATTTTTTTTTTTAATAAGGAATTGTCAAAGCTCAGGCTTGTCATGTATATGGCTTTTTATTCTTGGATAAGAATTGTGAAGACCCCCATACTGAGATATAATTTAATTTTCATATTAAATTAAATCGTTTTTTTTTATTGTGGAACAAGCATTTTCTGTATTTGATCCGATTTTAGCTTCTCTTGTGCTTAGAATTGAGCCATTGAGAAAATAAAACAAATCAGCAAATCATTTCGAGCCAGCTTCAACATGTGGCAAGCATCCGTCATCACAAACACCTTCTCACCAGTCACTGGATGTGCAAAAAATGTTTTTAAGGGCACAAGAGAGTTTGCCTTTGGGTGCACATGCTAATATTAGAAGCATGTCCATCCATTGTGACACACACCACTCTTATTCCACGCTCATGCAGTTCCTCCAAGGCATGCACAATTAAGACCTTCTGTGTATCTGGTGACAGAGATTTGGTCAGGTAGTAGGCAACTGGAGCCTACAAAATCAATTGTGCGATCAAATAAGAATACCTCTGTAATGTATGTGGATGTGGGAGATGGAGAGACTTTCTCAAATAGTTATAGGCTTTTGGGCCATGTAAGTGAAGAGTGAGGGCAAACTCCCTCTGCTCCTTTGTGTACTCGTGGCACTGTTTTGACAAGAGGTCTAAGATCTGAAATTCAGTTATAACAGACTAACTAATAAGTGTTCTTGCAATAATAATGGAAATAATAATAATAATAACAACGGGAAAGTGTTCTCATAAGATATGCATCTTATTTTTTTTACCAGAGTAGAAATTGAGCCTCTCTTTCAAGTCTTCATTTATGAGGTTTTTCCCCTTCAGATCCTCCAGAAGATCATGCACAGTGCTCTTTGCCCTCCGTTCTCGGTCCTTCACATTCCTCTTCTCTCGCTCCAGACTCTCCACTCTAGCCAAGGCTTCACAGAGTCTGGCCTTTAAACCAGTGGGAGATGCAGGCAATGCATAGGTGTGGTCCTAGAAAGAAGGATGAAAATGTTTAGAGTAATGTTTATATCACCTGACACACATTCTCAGTTGGTTGGTGAATAGCTAGTACAATGTTATACTTGCTGGCTTGCATTCTTAAACATGCTGTGTTGAATATGCTTACCTGACTGACACACACAAACACAGAAATACATACACATACATAACAGGTATACAAAGTGTACTGTTATATGCATGTATTGTTTTATAATTCATCCAAACTTGTTCTTTTGTTATATACCTGATGTGACTGTCTGATTGAAAATGTGAGTGCTTTCCTCTTTAATTGATGTGATGGCAGTAAATTGTGACAAAATTGTTATTCATTTATCAAAATGTCATTTTCGGTGAGAGAGTGGTTTGAATATGAACAGGGCCATAATGCTCACAGCTCTTCTGGGTTTAAATAGAACAAATGCTCACAGCATTAGGCAGAGGAGGATCAGTGTCTTGGAAATGCTGAGAACAGTCCACTAACAGGCTTTCCTCAGCTTTCTTTGAGGCTTGTGTAGTCCTGGTTGCAACGGGCTAAAAAGGTAATAAAAATATAAACAAATAACCATTTAATAGCAAGCTATTAAATCATTATAATCTAGTGATGAAAAACTTACTCTTTGTAGATGAGTCGGGAAACTGAAGACTGATGGTTTAGCTCCATCCCTAATCCTGACAGTCTGACCTGTCCTGTCAAAGTGATCCGACTTGAAGTGCTCACTGCATAGCATAGAGAAATCGCTTGCGGAAAAACCTTGCCTTCGTAAAGCTACTTCCCACTGTCTCCTCGACTCTTTGTCTTTGGGAAACCTTCAATGTGTGAGAAAAGTGAGCTAGCCAACTATCTATCTAACTTAACTAACTAACGTTACAGTAAGATTCACAACCGCAAGAAACGAGTAGCCTACTTGTCATAGAAGTAGGTTTTAAGAAAATATTTAAGATTCTCAGGAAATTTATTTTATAATATAAAATATAATATAGCCTAAACTAAAACTATACAATAAATCATGTCAACTCATGTCTTCACAGGAAGCAAGCTAACGTTATTTTAGTCTGACTTAAGGTCCTTTCACACTGGACCCGATTTTGACGCACGAATAATTCGCGCGATGGTTGTATTTTTTGATCAGCTGTTTGTGTAATGAGTGCTTCCACACCGAACGCGAATGTGCTGCGGCGAAAAAACGACTTTTATTTTTTTCACTTCGATGTCGATTTTTTTGTACTTTTGCGGCGACAGAAACGGCTTCAGCCAATCACATACAAGGAGACAAAGGCGAAGCTGTTGACGCTTTGGCCGCTCTGACGTAGAGAAGTGTCACACTCACAACATGAAATGTAAACTAAAAACAAGCAATACATTGAAACTAGAAACCTTTCATAATGACAGCATTTTTAGATAGCCTATTCCGCATCTCAACGCACGCATGACATGACGTTGTTTGCTTATAGGGACCAGTTACAAAAGAACGAGGCATGGGATAAAATAGCTGGGATAGTTGGTGTCTCTCCGGTGAGTTGAAGTGAGTATTTATGCATGTCACACACCAGAGCATGTGCGTGAAGTGGAGCGGGGTGACGCAAAATATAAGTTACAAAACTTAAACATAGGCTACGTTTCATATATGTCTTTAAATAATATAATGTTGTTGTTTTTTTAATTTCATCTATATGAAAAGGGAACCGCATGAGATGAGTAAGAGGATCAAGATGCCCAATATATCGAAAACATTTGGAATGGGGTCAGACATAATTTTGGCCACTTATTAAGTTGTGTTTTGTAGAAAGCCTTTCTTTAAAGTGAATTTCGTTTTATATAAATTGTATCTTAATTTTAATCAATGTTTCATCAACAAATAATTGCCTAGATTAATAAATAAGAAGCAAATATAGACAATTTAGGCTAATCGAGGCGCCTGCGCGTAAACTGCAGCGCGTCTCATACCGAAAACTGACAGAAAACACTAGTTTATTAATAAACAATTCAAATGTTTAATGCATAATCCTTACTGTGGCCGGTTCTTTGTGGTAAAGTTTTAGCTTCTTTACAAGATTAGCACAGGCGTACTCCCCTTCAGACTCTCTGTTCTTTTATTGGGTGATTGGGTGCACACAAAACCTTCTTTTCTGTCTTTTAAAGAAAATGAAAAGCTTGTCTTCACTGGATGATGATGATGATGATGATGAAGTGTCCATGTTTTCTCAGCTGTCGGCGCGAAAGTTTTGGAATGTTGAAGCTCTGAACGTCGCAAATTCGCGTCGCGGCTGATGTGAATGGTCTTGACGCGAACTATTCGCTTTTCCGTTTCGCTTTTTCGTTACGCGTCCGGTGTGAAAGGGCCTTAACTCCGGTGGCCAACTAACGCTATTAATAATTATATAATGACCAAATACAAGCAGAAACAAATGTTCAGTCTTACTTGTGAAAAGTAATTCCCCGAGACCTGTTTTCAATAGTGCGGCGATTTGTACAGCCCCAAGCAGCGCATGAAGCAGGCATTTTTCTCAACTACTGTTATGAGAGAAATGAGAATGTTGCCCTCCACAAAATGGCGGCCCGTTGACGTACGCTCCAGTGGCCAATGGGGCGTCTATGTATATATTATGTCTATGGTTCCCTTCCCTCGCTCACTTCTCTTCTTCTCCTAGACTCGGGTGTGTGTCATTGCTTCGGTTGCTCGAGCGCCTCTACTGGCGGAAACCATATTAAACTCTTTAACCTTCATAGATTATCACTGTTTTATGGCTGCCAGTTGATTAAAACAATGAATAATGATCTCTGTATTAATTATCTTGAGAATTCTGAATAATAAATAGGCTAAATATATTCATCCACGAAGCTGCAGCAGTCTTATATGCTCGTCTTCTCATTAACCTTTTTTTATTTTTACTCTTTCTGACATTTAATAACTGTTTGGTTAACATTTTTTAATTAAATTGACTATTAAACTGATTGCTTGTGTGCGCTGGTGTTAATTCCAGTCTTTTAAAATAGTTGAATGAATGCTCGGGAGGTGCCTGTAACGATGTTAAATAGGCTAGGCTATTTAGTCAATAACGTACAGTGTAGAGGAGAATGACAGTCAACTACATTGAATATTATAGCATTTTGGGCATACACGTGTCAATAGTGAAAAAATGACACAGAATGATTACAATATTTAATCCAAATAAATAAATGTTCGTGGTTCGTACTGATGTTATGACTTAACCAGTGACAACGTTTAAACTAAAGAAATTACAGTTTCATGTTTGGCATGTAAATGCAACACAAGAGAAAATAAATCTGTGTTTATGTGTTATGTTATTATAAGGAAAGTTAATCTATAATGATATTAAGATGTTTTAATATGAGTTACAGGCCATTTTGACATGAATGATCCAAATGTGTTTATGTATGAGAACCTTTTATTAATATTATATACACATACTTAACTGTAGACACTGAAATGGCATATGCTGTGTGGAAAAGTACAAATATTTTCCTTTACAGAATTTGGCAAAAGTAGATTTAAAGCCGATTCTTCATCCATGAAATCCACCGCCATCTAGAGTCACATCTGTGGAATTGTACATGTTCACTTTATATAGAAACACAGATCTATCCTGATGATGAGACACAGAATCTGCTTCAAAAGAAGAGGGAGAATAAAGACAATACAATAATTCACCTTTATTTCTGCTTGTCGAAAATGATAATTTAGAGATATTCAGTTGAATGCTTTTTCTCATGAGTCTGTAGATTAGATAATTGGGTGAAACTCTTTCCACATGAAGAGCACTCATAAGGTTTCTCTCCTGTATGAACTCTCTGATGATCTACACATGATGATAAATAAGCGAAATTCTTTCCACAGTGTGAACACTCATAAGGTTTCTCTCTAGTATGAACTCGCTCATGTGTTTTCAGGTTTCCTGACAGAGCGAAACTCTTTCCACAGTGTGAACACTTGTACGGTTTCTCTCCAGTATGAATTCTCTGGTGTTTTTTTAAGTCACTCGATGTAATGAAGGTCTTCCCACAGTCAACACACACATGAGGTCTCACACCAGTATGAATACTCTCATGATCTTTTAAACTTTGCAGTAGTGAAAAACTCTTTCCACAAAAAGAACAGAAGTGAGGCTTCACAGCAGCATGAGTTTTAATGTGTGTTCTTAAGCCAGATCCAAAAACAAATGTTTTATCACACTGATCACAGCTGAATGATCTCACTCCAGTGTGAGAGAGCAGATGCTCTTTCAGAACTCTTTTAGTTGTGAAACTCTTTCCACACTGAGTGCATGTGAACGGTTTTTCCCCAGTGTGAATTCTCATGTGCACATTTAGGTTTCCTTTATGTACGTAACTCTTTCCACACTCAGAACAGGCGAAAGATCCTTTAACTTCAGTTTTTCCAGTTCGTTTCTGTGTGAAATTCTTTTCAGTCTGTGAAATTATGCTGTCATCTTTATTTGTGAAATGCTGTTTGTCTTCATTCACTTCCATCGGGTCTAAAATCAACATTAAATTTGAATTGCTCAATTTAAGACGGACAAATTAAAAACAAAATCAGAAAAGCAAAGTATAGTTTACTACTTAGTCTACTAGTTTTAGATGTTATTGTTATATGTCAGTTTTCATCTTAATGTTCCTCATTAGTCATTAAAGAGAATGAAGGAAAACACCAACCTATTTGTTCCTCTGTATCTTCATCTTTTATTCTGCAGGGTTCTTCCTTAATCTCCATCTTTACAATAGTATGTCCGTAGTTTCTCCTGGAGTAATTCCTCCTGCTTGCTTCTTCTCCTGTGGGAAGATGGGAATATTCCCAGCATTTAGCAGATGATCATCACACTTACAATCACTAAATTATATTCTCTGAATAATAATTCATCTTAAAGTGTTTTGATCAAACTATTTAGAAACAATTAGACTTCTCTAGTTTATTTTTATCTTGCTCTTTCATCTAAAATTCTGTTTACCATGATTAAATCGTTCATTAAATTAAATGAAAACACAAATCATAATCTTTACAAATTGTAATGTGAAAAAACAGTCAGTAACTTGTTTACGTTTCTCGTTACAACATAAATCGGTTCATCTCGATTCATTTCTGACTGATTCACTAAATGAACTGACTCGTTTATTCGTTTGGATTTATATTTCACCTTATAAATAATAAAATGAATGTACTCACAGTCTGAAACTGCAGATTTAGAGCAGAATGAACGGCTGTGTTCCACTTCTCATGTTGATGTTCCCTTCATAGACATAATATATACATAGACGCCCTAGTGGCCGCTTTGGAGCGTTGCTGCGATACGTCAACGCGTCCGCCATTTTGCGGAGGGCAAGACTGCGCTGTAATCAAATGCAAGTTAACACGTGAGCTGCCGTTTTTCTTGATAAAAACAAAATAACGTTTATATTTATCAACTGACTTCAGTGGTTCGTACATGGTGCACAAAAAGTTCCATCTTTAGTTATTTAAAATCTCGATAGATTTTTTTTTTTAATAAGGAATTGTCAAAGCTCAGGCTTGTCATGTATATGGCTTTTTATTCTTGGATAAGAATTGTGAAGACCCCCATACTGAGATATAATTTAATTTTCATATTAAATTAAATCGTTTTTTTTTATTGCGGAACAAGCATTTTCTGTATTTGATCCGATTTTAGCTTCTCTTGTGCTTAGAATTGAGCCATTGAGAAAATAAAACAAATCAGCAAATCATTTCGAGCCAGCTTCAACATGTGGCAAGCATCCGTCATCACAAACACCTTCTCACCAGTCACTGGATGTGCAAAAAATGTTTTTAAGGGCACAAGAGAGTTTGCCTTTGGGTGCACATGCTAATATTAGAAGCATGTCCATCCATTGTGACACACACCACTCTTATTCCACGCTCATGCAGTTCCTCCAAGGCATGCACAATTAAGACCTTCTGTGTATCTGGTGACAGAGATTTGGTCAGGTAGTAGGCAACTGGAGCCTACAAAATCAATTGTGCGATCAAATAAGAATACCTCTGTAATGTATGTGGATGTGGGAGATGGAGAGACTTTCTCAAATAGTTATAGGCTTTTGGGCCATGTAAGTGAAGAGTGAGGGCAAACTCCCTCTGCTCCTTTGTGTACTCGTGGCACTGTTTTGACAAGAGGTCTAAGATCTGAAAGTCAGTTATAACAGACTAACTAATAAGTGTTCTTGCAATAATAATGGAAATAATAATAATAATAACAACGGGAAAGTGTTCACATAAGATATGCATCTTATTTTTTTTACCAGAGTAGAAATTGAGCCTCTCTTTCAAGTCTTCATTTATGAGGTTTTTCCCCTTCAGATCCTCCAGAAGATCATGCACAGTGCTCTTTGCCCTCCGTTCTCGGTCCTTCACACTCCTCTTCTCTCGCTCCAGACTCTCCACTCTAGCCAAGGCTTCACAGAGTCTGGCCTTTAAACCAGTGGGAGATGCAGGCAATGCATAGGTGTGGTCCTAGAAAGAAGGATGAAAATGTTTAGAGTAATGTTTATATCACCTGACACACATTCTCAGTTGGTTGGTGAATAGCTAGTACAATGTTATACTTGCTGGCTTGCATTCTTAAACATGCTGTGTTGAATATGCTTACCTGACTGACACACACACAAACACAGAAATACATACACATACATAACAGGTATACAAAGTGTACTGTTATATGCATGTATTGTTTTATAATTCATCCAAACTTGTTCTTTTGTTATATACCTGATGTGACTGTCTGATTGAAAATGTGAGTGCTTTCCTCTTTAATTGATGTGATGGCAGTAAATTGTGACAAAATTGTTATTCATTTATCAAAATGTCATTTTCGGTGAGAGAGTGGTTTGAATATGAACAGGGCCATAATGCTCACAGCTCTTCTGGGTTTAAATAGAACAAATACTCACAGCATTAGGCAGAGGAGGATCAGTGTCTTGGAAATGCTGAGAACAGTCCACTAACAGGCTTTCCTCAGCTTTCTTTGAGGCTTGTGTAGTCCTGGTTGCAACGGGCTAAAAAGGTAATAAAAATATAAACAAATAACCATTTAATAGCAAGCTATTAAATCATTATAATCTAGTGATGAAAAACTTACTCTTTGTAGATGAGTCGGGAAACTGAAGACTGATGGTTTAGCTCCATCCCTAATCCTGACAGTCTGACCTGTCCTGTCAAAGTGATCCGACTTGAAGTGCTCACTGCATAGCATAGAGAAATCGCTTGCGGAAAAACCTTGCCTTCGTAAAGCTACTTCCCACTGTCTCCTCGACTCTTTGTCTTTGGGAAACCTTCAATGTGTGAGAAAAGTGAGCTAGCCAACTATCTATCTAACTTAACTAACTAACGTTACAGTAAGATTCACAACCGTAAGAAACGAGTAGCCTACTTGTCATAGAAGTCGGTTTTAAGAAAATATTTAAGATTCTCAGGAAATTTATTTTATAATATAAAATATAATATAGCCTAAACTAAAACTATACAATAAATCATGTCAACTCATGTCTTCACAGGAAGCAAGCTAACGTTATTTTAGTCTGACTTAAGGTCCTTTCACACTGGACCCGATTTTGACGCACGAATAATTCGCGCGATGGTTGTATTTTTTGATCAGCTGTTTGTGTAATGAGTGCTTCCACACCGAACGCGAATGTGCTGCGGCGAAAAAACGACTTTTATTTTTTTCGCTTCGATGTCGATTTTTTTGTACTTTTGCGGCGACAGAAACGGCTTCAGCCAATCACATACAAGGAGACAAAGGCGAAGCTGTTGACGCTTTGGCCGCTCTGACGTAGAGAAGTGTCACACTCACAACATGAAATGTAAACTAAAAACAAGCAATACATTGAAACTAGAAACCTTTCATAATGACAGCATTTTTAGATAGCCTATTCCGCATCTCAACGCACGCATGACATGACGTTGTTTGCTTATAGGGACCAGTTACAAAAGAACGAGGCATGGGATAAAATAGCTGGGATAGTTGGTGTCTCTCCGGTGAGTTGAAGTGAGTATGCAGACATTGAGCCTGCCACAAACACACAGACACCTGCAGAAACACAACCCCCCCCTGCCCCCCCTCCAGAACCTGATCCAGATATTCTCCTCCTCATGGACTCTAATGGGAAGTTCTTGGACCCACAGAAACTCTTTCCACATCAGAAAGTCTCTGCCAAACGATGCAGCACTACTGGCCACGCCCACCAGATCATTAGAGACTTCCCAGGACAGCCCTCATGTGTCATAATCCACACTGGGACCAATGACCTCCACTCGCTGCGCAACAACACTGCGGATGCTGTCAGGAAAATGGCAGAAACCACCAGCAAAAAATTCCCAGAATCCCGGATTGTTATCTCCACACTTCTCCCACGACATGACACACCACCACACATTATCCACAACATCAACACTGAAATTTCCCGCAGATGTTCTACACTTCCAAACGTGCACCTGGTCCACCACCACCACATCGGCCTCCACCACCTGTACAATGGGCTCCACCTGCACAGAGATGCAGTGCGCACTTTTGCAAGGGCCCTTAAAGATGCAGCCCTGGGCCGCACCCCAACACCACCGAGACATCTGCTACTGACCCCAGAACACTACCGGCCCATTCCCCCCTACATGCCCAGACACATCCCCCCGACCCCGATGAGGAATCACCCCTACATGCCCAGACACACCCCCACGACCCCGATGAGGAATCAACCCTACATGCCCAGACACACCCCCCCGACCCCGATGAGGAGAGACATCAGCTGGACAAGCATCCCACATCATCCACCACGTTCACACCCACCTATGGATCACTACACACCTGTAAACCTGCAGTCACCAACTCCACGTTCACCTGCCGGCCATCAAGTCCCCATTAGGAAGAAGAAACCAACCCCCCCCACACACACAGAGAAATCCCCCCACCCAAGAGCACAGAGCTACGCTGAAGCTTTAGCCCGGCCTCCCGCTCCACCCACCACCTCCACCTCCACACCTGCCAGCGAACTGAGCCAGATCAGAGAGATGCTACACACACTGTGCAACCAGCTCCTGAACAGATAAGAACACACACTTATTCTCACACGTCTGTACTACGCCAAGACACACACGTTCTCTACTAGAGAAAAAAAAAAAAAAAAAAAAAGTTGTTTATGAATATATATATATATGCATATGTAGATAAGTGTATATGTCTGTATATGTACGGTATGTGTGTGTATGTATATTTGTGCGTATGTATGTATGTGTATGAATGTATGTATGTATATATATATATATATATATACTGTATATATAATTTTGCACTAATGTAAATTGTTTGCCATGTATATTTTCACAGGTAACCTACTTCAAATTATCTTCTCTCTGTCTCACCAAATAGGTTTATCTTTTAGAATACGAATGCGTTCATTTCAAATAAGTTGCTGGAATATTCAGGGTCTTCACTCTTCAACGTTTGGTTCTAAAAGTACAGACCCAGAATTTCTAAAACATATAGAAGATGTTGACATCATAATCCTCACTGAAACCTGGTGTCGAAATGATGCGCTTACCTACTGTCCCTCAGGCTACTACGAAGTGATTGTCCCCTCAGTCAAAATAAGTACAGTCCACCGTGGACGAGACTCGGGAGGAGTTCGGGTGTGGTACAGGGAGGATCTGGCCAAACACATTTCAACTATCTCAGTTGGAAAATTTCATTGCTGGTTAAAAATAAACCAAATTGGCATTTCTACTAGAGAAACATATCTCTGTGCCATCTACATTCCCCCTGCAGAATCCCCTTACCATGAGGAGGAATACCTCAACAACATCCACACAGAAATCAGCCATTTCCAGGCCCAGGGAAACGTGCTGCTGTGTGGAGACTTCAACGCAAGAACTGGATCTGAACCTGATGACATAGATCCAAAGGGTAATGAATATGTCTTTGGCCAAGACCCCCCGATTATCACAGGAAAACTCCCACCGAGAAACAACCTAGACCAGACAGTAAATAAAAATGGTAGAGAGCTGGTGCAGCTCTGCCGAGCCTCAGGCCTGTACATACTGAACGGCAGGATCCGAGGGGACTCTTTAGGGAGGTTCACGTGTTGTTCAGGTCTTGGAGCTAGTGTAGTAGACTACGCCATCACTGACATGGACCCATCCTCCTTCAATGCATTCACTGTCAAACAGCAAACTCCGCTTTCCGACCATAACCAAACTAACATTTATATCAAAACACATCACATACCAGAACAAAACAGACTGGAAACCTGCCGAATGTATCAGGTCCAGCAGAGATACAGATGGGCTCCGGACAGCGCAGACAAGTTTGTCCAAGCCCTCAGTTCTGAAGAACTAAAAAATCAAATAAATACATTTATTACTAAGAAATTCGAAACAACTAAAGATGGTGTTAATTCGGCTACAAATGAAATCAATAACATATTTAATAAAGCAGCACAGAAAAGTGAATTGAAAAAGAAAGGCAAAAAATACACAAAAAATTCTCCAAATGACGAAAAATGGTTTGACTCAGACTGCAAAACATTGAGAAAACAACTTAGAAAATTATCAAATCTGAAACATAAAGAACCAAACAACACTGACTTAAGAACTGAATACTTTTCAAAACTAAAAATATATAAAGACACAATTAGAGTGAAGAAGCAACACCATCTGACCAAAAGTATACAAGAATTAGAACACTCAATAAATCAGAATCAGTTCTGGGATATGTGGAATAATCTGAGCACCGCTAAACCACAAGACCTACCAATACAAGATGGAGAAATATGGACAAATCATTTTGAAAACTTATACAAAGAAATCCCATCAAAACAACTCAATGACAATTATAATCTGATCAAACAAAATCTACAAACTTATGAAGAGACAATTAAAAATAATCAAAATCCACTTGACTTCCCAATTACACATGAAGAATTGGCAAGCAAACTCAAAAGCCAAAAAGGAAATAAATCTTGTGGTCCTGACAGCATTCTGGGAGAGATGCTGAAACACAGCACACCGGAGCTGCAGGCGGCGCTGCTCAAACTGTTCAACATCATACTCCGTTCAGGCTGTTTTCCTGACATCTGGAGCCAAGGACTTATTACCCCAATTCACAAGAGTGGAAATAAATTGGACCCTAAAATTTCAGAGGCATTTGTGTGAGCAGTAATCTGGGGAAGTTATTTAGCAGTATTTTAAACAATAGAATTGTAAGCTTCCTTAACGAACACAATGTCCTGAGCCCGAGTCAGATTGGCTTCGTCCCAAATCACAGAACTACTGACCACATTTACACCCTACACACCCTAATCAATAAACACGTAAAACAGACCAAAAACGGAAAAATATTTGCATGCTTTGTCGACTTCAAAAAAGCATTTGATTCTATTTGGCACAACGGATTATATTACAAACTTTTACAAAGTGGTGTAGGGGGTAAAGTCTATGACATTATAAAATCAATGTATTCGAACAACAAATGTGCAATACGAATTGGCAACAAACATACAAAATTCTTCACCCAGAAAAGAGGAGTGCGGCAAGGCTGTAGCCTGAGTCCAACGCTGTTCAACATCTACAGTAATGAACTTGCGGTGCAGCTGGAGCAGTCTACAGGCCCTGGCCTCACTCTACAGGACAGGAGCATCAAGCTCTTGCTGTACGCAGACGACCTGGTGCTGCTGTCACCCACTGCACAGGGACTACAGCAGCACCTGGACCTGCTGCACAACTACTGCCAGAACTGGGCCCCGGCAGTCAACCTCACAAAGACCAACATTATGGTCTTTCAGAAGAAGCCCAGATGTCAGGAACACAGATACCAGTTCAGTCTAGGCAGCACCGGCCTCGAGCACACGATGCAGTACACTTACCTCGGCCTGGGCATCACTGCATCGGGGAGTTTCAGTATGGCAGTGAATGCTCTTAAAGATAAAGCTCGCAGAGCTCTATATGCCATTAAGAAGAAATTCCAAAACACTGAATTACCGATTCCAATCTGGTGTAAAATCTTTGATAGTGTGATTCAGCCCATTGCGCTGTATGGAAGTGAGGTGTGGGGTCCACTCAGTGATCAGAGCTACACTAGATGGGACAGACATCCAACAGAAGCCCTACACACAGAATTCTGCAAAATGATACTAAAACTACAAAGGAAAACACCCAATAATGCGTGTAGGGCAGAATTAGGCCGATTCCCATTGATTATCAATATGCAAAAAAGATCCCTCAAATTCTGGATGCATCTAAAATCAAGTCCCACAGAATCGCTACATTTTAAAGCACTACAAACCCAAGAACTGAACCCCGAAAAGAGTCTCCTCAGTCAGCTGGTCCTGAGACTAACTAACCCGACTAACCCTACTAACACTAACCAGTCTCAGGCCAGCACTGCTCCTCACACACACATCAGAATAAACCAAATTACCAAACAGTCTAAAAATACATATCTGGAACATTGGGATCAGGAAACCAAAACACAAAGTAAACTACAATTCTATCGAAATCTGAAATCAAATTATGAAATGGAGGAATATCTCCAGAGTGTGAGAGACACAAAGCAGAGACGGATCCTGAGCAAGTACAGGCTGAGTGAACACAGTCTAGCCATCGAGACCGGCAGACACAGAAAGAGCTGGTTACCCCGAGAGCAAAGGGTGTGTGTTCAGTGTAGGACAGGAGAGATCGAGACAGAGACACACTTCCTCCTCCACTGTCACAGATACAGCTCGATTAGAGACCTCTACTTTAACAAACTCAATAACTTAATACAGAACTTTACAGCCATGACTGAAGTAGAGCAGATACAGATCTTACTAGGAGAGGGACAGACCGCAGCACTGGCTGCCCGATACGTGTGTGTGTGCCACAGCCTGAGAGACAGTAGGTGAATATGTGTGTGTGTGTGTGTGTGTGTGTGTGTGTGTATATGTGTGACCTCAGTGTGTTTCCCTAATGTCCGCCACAGTGACCCTCAGTGATGTGTTTATGTATATGTTAAAATACTGTGGTATCAAATGTTCACAGAAATTATAATCTGTTACACTGTTATTTTTTGCAATTCATTTAATTTGTACATTTCAATTTAAGTTGTTATAATACTTTGTTATTATTGATGTCTTCACTATTATACTGTGTGTTACAAGCTTTGGCAATATTGTAATATGTACAGTCATGCCAATAAAGCAATTTGAATTGAATTGAATTGTATGTTTGCATGTCACACCAGAGCATGTGCGTGAAGTGGAGCGGGGGTGACGCAAAATATAAGTTAAAAAACTTAAACATAGGCTACGTTTCATATATAATCTTTAAATAATATAATGTTTTTTTTTTTTTTTTATTTCATCTATATGAAAAGGGAACCGCATGAGATGAGTAAGAGGATCAAGTTGCCCAATATATCGAAAACATTTGGAATGGGGTCAGACATAATTTTGGCCACTTATTAAGTTGTGTTTTGTAGAAAGCCTTTCTTTAAAGTGAATTTCGTTTTGTATAAATTATATCTTAATTTTAATCAATGTTTCATCAACAAATAATTGCCTAGATTAATAAATAAGAAGCAAATATAGACAATTTAGGCTAATCGAGGCGCCTGCGCGTAAACTGCAGCGCGTCTCATACCGAAAACTGACAGAAAACACTAGTTTATTAATAAACAATTCAAATGTTTAATGCATAATCCTTACTGTGGCCGGTTCTTTGTGGTAAAGTTTTAGCTTCTTTACAAGATTAGCACAGGCATACTCCCCTTCAGACTCTCTGTTCTTTTATTGGGTGATTGGGTGCACACAAAACCTTCTTTTCTGTCTTTTAAAGAAAATGAAAAGCTTGTCTTCACTGGATGATGATGATGATGAAGTGTCCATGTTTTCTCAGCTGTCGGCGCGAAAGTTTTGGAATGTTGAAGCTCTGAACGTCGCAAATTCGCGTCGCGGCTGATGTGAATGGTCTTGACGCGAACTATTCGCACGCGAACTATTCGCTTTTCCGTTTCGCTTTTTCGTTACGCGTCCGGTGTGAAAGGGCCTTAACTCCGGTGGCCAACTAACGCTATTAATAATTATATAATGACCAAATACAAGCAGAAACAAATGTTCAGTCTTACTTGTGAAAAGTAATTCCCCGAGACCTGTTTTCAATAGTGCGGCGATTTGTACAGCCCCAAGCAGCGCATGAAGCAGGCATTTTTCTCAACTACTGTTATGAGAGAAATGAGAATGTTGCCCTCCACAAAATGGCGGCCCGTTGACGTACGCTCCAGTGGCCAATGGGGCGTCTATGTATATATTATGTCTATGGTTCCCTTCCCTCGCTCACTTCTCTTCTTCTCCTAGACTCGGGTGTGTGTCATTGCTTCGGTTGCTCGAGCGCCTCTACTGGCGGAAACCATATTAAACTCTTTAACCTTCATAGATTATCACTGTTTTATGGCTGCCAGTTGATTAAAACAATGAATAATGATCTCTGTATTAATTATCTTGAGCATTCTGAATAATAAATAGGCTAAATATATTCATCCACGAAGCTGCAGCAGTCTTATATGCTCGTCTTCTCATTAACCTTTTTTTTTTTTACTCTTTCTGACATTTAATAACTGTTTGGTTTACATTTTTTAATTAAATTGACTATTAAACTGATTGCTTGTGTGCGCTGGTGTTAATTCCAGTCTTTTAAAATAGTTGAATGAATGCTCGGGAGGTGCCTGTAACGATGTTAAATAGGCTAGGCTATTTAGTCAATAACGTACAGTGTAGAGGAGAATGACAGTCAACTACATTGAATATTATAGCATTTTGGGCATACACGTGTCAATAGTGAAAAAATGACACAGAATGATTACAATATTTAATCCAAATAAATAAATGTTCGTGGTTTGTACTGATGTTATGACTTAACCAGTGACAACGTTTAAACTAAAGAAATTACAGTTTCATGTTTGGCATGTAAATGCAACACAAGAGAAAATAAATCTGTGTTTATGTGTTATGTTATTATAAGGAAAGTTAATCTATAATGATATTAAGATGTTTTAATATGAGTTACAGGCCATTTTGACATGAATGATCCAAATGTGTATTTGTATGAGAACCTTTTATTGATATTATATACACATACTTAACTGTAGACACTGAAATGGCATATGCTGTGTGGAAAAGTACAAATATTTTCCTTTACAGAATTTGGCAAAAGTAGATTTAAAGCCGATTCTTCATCCATGAAATCCACCGCCATCTAGAGTCACATCTGTGGAATTGTACATGTTCACTTTATATAGAAACACAGATCTATCCTGATGATGAGACACAGAATCTGCTTCGAAAGAAGAGGGAGAATAAAGACAATACAATAATTCACCTTTATTTCTGCTTGTCGAAAATGATAATTTAGAGATATTCAGTTGAATGCTTTTTCTCATGAGTCTGTAGATTAGATAATTGGGTGAAACTCTTTCCACATGAAGAGCACTCATAAGGTTTCTCTCCTGTATGAACTCTCTGATGATCTACACATGATGATAAATAAGCGAAATTCTTTCCACAGTGTGAACACTCATAAGGTTTCTCTCTAGTATGAACTCGCTCATGTGTTTTCAGGTTTCCTGACAGAGCGAAACTCTTTCCACAGTGTGAACACTTGTACGGTTTCTCTCCAGTATGAATTCTCTGGTGTTTTTTTAAGTCACTCGATGTAATGAAGGTCTTCCCACAGTCAACACACACATGAGGTCTCACACCAGTATGAATACTCTCATGATCTTTTAAACTTTGCAGTAGTGAAAAACTCTTTCCACAAAAAGAACAGAAGTGAGGCTTCACAGCAGCATGAGTTTTAATGTGTGTTCTTAAGCCAGATCCAAAAACAAATGTTTTATCACACTGATCACAGCTGAATGATCTCACTCCAGTGTGAGAGAGCAGATGCTCTTTCAGAACTCTTTTAGTTGTGAAACTCTTTCCACACTGAGTGCATGTGAACGGTTTTTCCCCAGTGTGAATTCTCATGTGCACATTTAGGTTTCCTTTATGTACGTAACTCTTTCCACACTCAGAACAGGCGAAAGATCCTTTAACTTCAGTTTTTCCAGTTCGTTTCTGTGTGAAATTCTTTTCAGTCTGTGAAATTATGCTGTCATCTTTATTTGTGAAATGCTGTTTGTCTTCATTCACTTCCATCGGGTCTAAAATCAACATTAAATTTGAATTGCTCAATTGAAGACGGACAAATTAAAAACTAAATCAGAAAAGCAAAGTCTAGTTTACTACTGAGTCTACTAGTTTTAGATGTTATTGTTATATGTCAGTTTTCATCTTAATGTTCCTCATCAGTCATTAAAGAGAATGAAGGAAAACACCAACCTATTTGTTCCTCTGTGTCTTCATCTTTTATTCTGCAGGGTTCTTCCTTAATCTCCATCTTTACAATAGTATGTCCGTAGTTTCTCCTGGAGTAATTCCTCCTGCTTGCTTCTTCTTCTCCTGTGGGAAGATGGGAATATTCCCAGCATTTAGCAGATGATCATCACACTTACAATCACTAAATTATATTCTCTGAATAATAATTCAGCTTAAAGTGTTTTGATCAAACTATTTAGAAACAATTAGACTTCTCTAGTTTATTTTTATGTTGCTCTTTCATCTAAAATTCTGTTTACCATGATTAAATCGTTCATTAAATTAAATGAAAACACAAATCATAATCTTTACAAATTGTAATGTGAAAAAACAGTCAGTAACTTGTTTACGTTTCTCGTAACAACATAAATCGGTTCATCTCGATTCATTTCTGACTGATTCACTAAATGAACAGACTCGTTTATTCGTTTGGATTTGTATTTCACCTTATAAATAATAAAATGAATGTACTCACAGTCTGAAACTGCAGATTTAGAGCAGAATGAACGGCTGTGTTCCACTTCTCATGTTGATGTTCCCTTCATAGACATAATAAATACATAGACGCCCTATTGGCCGCTTTGGAGCGTTGCTGCGATACGTCAACGCGTCCGCCATTTTGCGGAGGGCAAGACTGCGCTGTAATCAAATGCAAGTTAACACGTGAGCTGCCGTTTTTCTTGATAAAAACAAAATAACGTTTATATTTATCAACTGACTTCAGTGGTTCGTACATGGTGCACAAAAAGTTCCATCTTTAGTTATTTAAAATCTCGATAGATTTTTTTTTTTAATAAGGAATTGTCAAAGCTCAGGCTTGTCATGTATATGGCTTTTTATTCTTGGATAAGAATTGTGAAGACCCCCATACTGAGATATAATTTAATTTTCATATTAAATTAAATCGTTTTTTTTTATTGTGGAACAAGCATTTTCTGTATTTGATCCGATTTTAGCTTCTCTTGTGCTTAGAATTGAGCCATTGAGAAAATAAAACAAATCAGCAAATCATTTCGAGCCAGCTTCAACATGTGGCAAGCATCCGTCATCACAAACACCTTCTCACCAGTCACTGGATGTGCAAAAAATGTTTTTAAGGGCACAAGAGAGTTTGCCTTTGGGTGCACATGCTAATATTAGAAGCATGTCCATCCATTGTGACACACACCACTCTTATTCCACGCTCATGCAGTTCCTCCAAGGCATGCACAATTAAGACCTTCTGTGTATCTGGTGACAGAGATTTGGTCAGGTAGTAGGCAACTGGAGCCTACAAAATCAATTGTGCGATCAAATAAGAATACCTCTGTAATGTATGTGGATGTGGGAGATGGAGAGACTTTCTCAAATAGTTATAGGCTTTTGGGCCATGTAAGTGAAGAGTGAGGGCAAACTCCCTCTGCTCCTTTGTGTACTCGTGGCACTGTTTTGACAAGAGGTCTAAGATCTGAAAGTCAGTTATAACAGACTAACTAATAAGTGTTCTTGCAATAATAATGGAAATAATAATAATAATAACAACGGGAAAGTGTTCACATAAGATATGCATCTTATTTTTTTTACCAGAGTAGAAATTGAGCCTCTCTTTCAAGTCTTCATTTATGAGGTTTTTCCCCTTCAGATCCTCCAGAAGATCATGCACAGTGCTCTTTGCCCTCCGTTCTCGGTCCTTCACATTCCTCTTCTCTCGCTCCAGACTCTCCACTCTAGCCAAGGCTTCACAGAGCCTGGCCTTTAAACCAGTGGGAGATGCAGGCAATGCATAGGTGTGGTCCTAGAAAGAAGGATGAAAATGTTTAGAGTAATGTTTATATCACCTGACACACATTCTCAGTTGGTTGGTGAATAGCTAGTACAGTGTTATACTTGCTGGCTTGCATTCTTAAACATGCTGTGTTGAATATGCTTACCTGACTGACACACACAAACACAGAAATACATACACATACATAACAGGTATACAAAGTGTACTGTTATATGCATGTATTGTTTTATAATTCATCCAAACTTGTTCTTTTGTTATACACCTGATGTGACTGTCTGATTGAAAATGTGAGTGCTTTCCTCTTTAATTGATGTGATGGCAGTAAATTGTGACAAAATTGTTATTCATTTATCAAAATGTCATTTTCGGTGAGAGAGTGGTTTGAATATGAAAAGGGCCATAATGCTCACAGCTCTTCTGGGTTTAAATAGAACAAATACTCACAGCATTAGGCAGAGGAGGATCAGTGTCTTGGAAATGCTGAGAACAGTCCACTAACAGGCTTTCCTCAGCTTTCTTTGAGGCTTGTGTAGTCCTGGTTGCAACGGGCTAAAAAGGTAATAAAAATATAAACAAATAACCATTTAATAGCAAGCTATTAAATCATTATAATCTAGTGATGAAAAACTTACTCTTTGTAGATGAGTCGGGAAACTGAAGACTGATGGTTTAGCTCCATCCCTAATCCTGACAGTCTGACCTGTCCTGTCAAAGTGATCCGACTTGAAGTGCTCACTGCATAGCATAGAGAAATCGCTTGCGGAAAAACCTTGCCTTCGTAAAGCTACTTCCCACTGTCTCCTCGACTCTTTGTCTTTGGGAAACCTTCAATGTGTGAGAAAAGTGAGCTAGCCAACTATCTATCTAACTTAACTAACTAACGTTACAGTAAGATTCACAACCGTAAGAAACGAGTAGCCTACTTGTCATAGAAGTCGGTTTTAAGAAAATATTTAAGATTCTCAGGAAATTTATTTTATAATATAAAATATAATATAGCCTAAGCTAAAACTATACAATAAATCATGTCAACTCATGTCTTCACAGGAAGCAAGCTAACGTTATTTTAGTCTGACTTAAGGTCCTTTCACACTGGACCCGATTTTGACGCACGAATAATTCGCACGATGGTTGTATTTTTTGATCAGCTGTTTGTGTAATGAGTGCTTCCACACCGAACGCGAATGTGCTGCGGCGAAAAAACGACTTTTATTTTTTTCGCTTCGATGTCGATTTTTTTGTACTTTTGCGGCGACAGAAACGGCTTCAGCCAATCACATACAAGGAGACAAAGGCGAAGCTGTTGACGCTTTGGCCGCTCTGACGTAGAGAAGTGTCACACTCACAACATGAAATGTAAACTAAAAACAAGCAATACATTGAAACTAGAAACCTTTCATAATGACAGCATTTTTAGATAGCCTATTCCGCATCTCAACGCACGCATGACATGACGTTGTTTGCTTATAGGGACCAGTTACAAAAGAACGAGGCATGGGATAAAATAGCTGGGATAGTTGGTGTCTCTCCGGTGAGTTGAAGTGAGTATGCAGACATTGAGCCTGCCACAAACACACAGACACCTGCAGAAACACAACCCCCCCCTGCCCCCCCTCCAGAACCTGATCCAGATATTCTCCTCCTCATGGACTCTAATGGGAAGTTCTTGGACCCACAGAAACTCTTTCCACATCAGAAAGTCTCTGCCAAACGATGCAGCACTACTGGCCACGCCCACCAGATCATTAGAGACTTCCCAGGACAGCCCTCATGTGTCATAATCCACACTGGGACCAATGACCTCCACTCGCTGCGCAACAACACTGCGGATGCTGTCAGGAAAATGGCAGAAACCACCAGCAAAAAATTCCCAGAATCCCGGATTGTTATCTCCACACTTCTCCCACGACATGACACACCACCACACATTATCCACAACATCAACACTGAAATTTCCCGCAGATGTTCTACACTTCCAAACGTGCACCTGGTCCACCACCACCACATCGGCCTCCACCACCTGTACAATGGGCTCCACCTGCACAGAGATGCAGTGCGCACTTTTGCAAGGGCCCTTAAAGATGCAGCCCTGGGCCGCACCCCAACACCACCGAGACATCTGCTACCGACCCCAGAACACTACCGGCCAATTCCCCCCTACATGCCCAGACACATCCCCCCGACCCCGATGAGGAATCACCCCTACATGCCCAGACACACCCCCACGACCCCGATGAGGAATCAACCCTACATGCCCAGACACACCCCCCCCGACCCCGATGAGGAGAGACATCAGCTGGACAAGCATCCCACATCATCCACCACGTTCACACCCACCTATGGATCACTACACACCTGTAAACCTGCAGTCACCAACTCCACGTTCACCTGCCGGCCATCAAGTCCCCATTAGGAAGAAGAAACCAACCCCCCCCACACACACAGAGAAATCCCCCCACCCAAGAGCACAGAGCTACGCTGAAGCTTTAGCCCGGCCTCCCGCTCCACCCACCACCTCCACCTCCACACCTGCCAGCGAACTGAGCCAGATCAGAGAGATGCTACACACACTGTGCAACCAGCTCCTGAACAGATAAGAACACACACTTATTCTCACACGTCTGTACTATGCCAAGACACACACGTTCTCTACTAGAGAAAAAAAAAAAAAAAAAAAAAGTTGTTTATGAATATATATATATATGCATATGTAGATAAGTGTATATGTCTGTATATGTACGGTATGTGTGTGTATGTATATTTGTGCGTATGTATGTATGTGTATGTATGTATGTATGTATGTATATATATATATATATACTGTATATATAATTTTGCACTAATGTAAATTGTTTGCCATGTATATTTTCACAGGTAACCTACTTCAAATTATCTTCTCTCTGTCTCACCAAATAGGTTTATCTTTTAGAATACGAATGCGTTCATTTCAAATAAGTTGCTGGAATATTCAGGGTCTTCACTCTTCAACGTTTGGTTCTAAAAGTACAGACCCAGAATTTCTAAAACATATAGAAGATGTTGACATCATAATCCTCACTGAAACCTGGTGTCGAAATGATGCGCTTACCTACTGTCCCTCAGGCTACTACGAAGTGATTGTCCCCTCAGTCAAAATAAGTACAGTCCACCGTGGACGAGACTCGGGAGGAGTTCGGGTGTGGTACAGGGAGGATCTGGCCAAACACATTTCAACTATCTCAGTTGGAAAATTTCATTGCTGGTTAAAAATAAACCAAATTGGCATTTCTACTAGAGAAACATATCTCTGTGCCATCTACATTCCCCCTGCAGAATCCCCTTACCATGAGGAGGAATACCTCAACAACATCCACACAGAAATCAGCCATTTCCAGGCCCAGGGAAACGTGCTGCTGTGTGGAGACTTCAACGCAAGAACTGGATCTGAACCTGATGACATAGATCCAAAGGGTAATGAATATGTCTTTGGCCAAGACCCCCCGATTATCACAGGAAAACTCCCACCGAGAAACAACCTAGACCAGACAGTAAATAAAACTGGTAGAGAGCTGGTGCAGCTCTGCCGAGCCTCAGGCCTGTACATACTGAACGGCAGGATCCGAGGGGACTCTTTAGGGAGGTTCACGTGTTGTTCAGGTCTTGGAGCTAGTGTAGTAGACTACGCCATCACTGACATGGACCCATCCTCCTTCAATGCATTCACTGTCAAACAGCAAACTCCGCTTTCCGACCATAACCAAACTAACATTTATATCAAAACACATCACATACCAGAACAAAACAGACTGGAAACCTGCCGAATGTATCAGGTCCAGCAGAGATACAGATGGGCTACGGACAGCGCAGACAAGTTTGTCCAAGCCCTCAGTTCTGAAGAACTAAAAAATCAAATAAATACATTTATTACTAAGAAATTCGAAACAACTAAAGATGGTGTTAATTCGGCTACAAATGAAATCAATAACATATTTAATAAAGCAGCACAGAAAAGTGAATTGAAAAAGAAAGGCAAAAAATACACAAAAAATTCTCCAAATGACGAAAAATGGTTTGACTCAGACTGCAAAACATTGAGAAAACAACTTAGAAAATTATCAAATCTGAAACATAAAGAACCAAACAACACTGACTTAAGAACTGAATACTTTTCAAAACTAAAAATATATAAAGACACAATTAGAGTGAAGAAGCAACACCATCTGACCAAAAGTATACAAGAATTAGAACACTCAATAAATCAGAATCAGTTCTGGGATATGTGGAATAATCTGAGCACCGCTAAACCACAAGACCTACCAATACAAGATGGAGAAATATGGACAAATCATTTTGAAAACTTATACAAAGAAATCCCATCAAAACAACTCAATGACAATTATAATCTGATCAAACAAAATCTACAAACTTATGAAGAGACAATTAAAAATAATCAAAATCCACTTGACTTCCCAATTACACATGAAGAATTGGCAAGCAAACTCAAAAGCCAAAAAGGAAATAAATCTTGTGGTCCTGACAGCATTCTGGGAGAGATGCTGAAACACAGCACACCGGAGCTGCAGGCGGCGCTGCTCAAACTGTTCAACATCATACTCCGTTCAGGCTGTTTTCCTGACATCTGGAGCCAAGGACTTATTACCCCAATTCACAAGAGTGGAAATAAATTGGACCCTAAAATTTCAGAGGCATTTGTGTGAGCAGTAATCTGGGGAAGTTATTTAGCAGTATTTTAAACAATAGAATTGTAAGCTTCCTTAACGAACACAATGTCCTGAGCCCGAGTCAGATTGGCTTCGTCCCAAATCACAGAACTACTGACCACATTTACACCCTACACACCCTAATCAATAAACACGTAAAACAGACCAAAAACGGAAAAATATTTGCATGCTTTGTCGACTTCAAAAAAGCATTTGATTCTATTTGGCACAACGGATTATATTACAAACTTTTACAAAGTGGTGTAGGGGGTAAAGTCTATGACATTATAAAATCAATGTATTCGAACAACAAATGTGCAATACGAATTGGCAACAAACATACAAAATTCTTCACCCAGAAAAGAGGAGTGCGGCAAGGCTGTAGCCTGAGTCCAACGCTGTTCAACATCTACATTAATGAACTTGCGGTGCAGCTGGAGCAGTCTACAGGCCCTGGCCTCACTCTACAGGACAGGAGCATCAAGCTCTTGCTGTACGCAGACGACCTGGTGCTGCTGTCACCCACTGCACAGGGACTACAGCAGCACCTGGACCTGCTGCACAACTACTGCCAGAACTGGGCCCCGGCAGTCAACCTCACAAAGACCAACATTATGGTCTTTCAGAAGAAGCCCAGATGTCAGGAACACAGATACCAGTTCAGTCTAGGCAGCACCGGCCTCGAGCACACGATGCAGTACACTTACCTCGGCCTGGTCATCACTGCATCGGGGAGTTTCAGTATGGCAGTGAATGCTCTTAAAGATAAAGCTCGCAGAGCTCTATATGCCATTAAGAAGAAATTCCAAAACACTGAATTACCGATTCCAATCTGGTGTAAAATCTTTGATAGTGTGATTCAGCCCATTGCGCTGTATGGAAGTGAGGTGTGGGGTCCACTCAGTGATCAGAGCTACACTAGATGGGACAGACATCCAACAGAAGCCCTACACACAGAATTCTGCAAAATGATACTAAAACTACAAAGGAAAACACCCAATAATGCGTGTAGGGCAGAATTAGGCCGATTCCCATTGATTATCAATATGCAAAAAAGATCCCTCAAATTCTGGATGCATCTAAAATCAAGTCCCACAGAATCGCTACATTTTAAAGCACTACAAACCCAAGAACTGAACCCCGAAAAGAGTCTCCTCAGTCAGCTGGTCCTGAGACTAACTAACCCGACTAACCCTACTAACACTAACCAGTCTCAGGCCAGCACTGCTCCTCACACACACATCAGAATAAACCAAATTACCAAACAGTCTAAAAATACATATCTGGAACATTGGGATCAGGAAACCAAAACACAAAGTAAACTACAATTCTATCGAAATCTGAAATCAAATTATGAAATGGAGGAATATCTCCAGAGTGTGAGAGACACAAAGCAGAGACGGATCCTGAGCAAGTACAGGCTGAGTGAACACAGTCTTAGCCATCGAGACCGGCAGACACAGAAAGAGCTGGTTACCCCGAGAGCAAAGGGTGTGTGTTCAGTGTAGGACAGGAGAGATCGAGACAGAGACACACTTCCTCCTCCACTGTCACAGATACAGCTCGATTAGAGACCTCTACTTTAACAAACTCAATAACTTAATACAGAACTTTACAGCCATGACTGAAGTAGAGCAGATACAGATCTTACTAGGAGAGGGACAGACCGCAGCACTGGCTGCCCGATACGTGTGTGTGTGCCACAGCCTGAGAGACAGTAGGTGAATATGTGTGTGTGTGTGTGTGTATATGTGTGACCTCAGTGTGTTTCCCTAATGTCCACCACAGTGACCCTCAGTGATGTGTTTATGTATATGTTAAAATACTGTGGTATCAAATGTTCACAGAAATTATAATCTGTTACACTGTTATTTTTTGCAATTCATTTAATTTGTACATTTCAATTTAAGTTGTTATAATACTTTGTTATTATTGATGTCTTCACTATTATACTGTGTGTTACAAGCTTTGGCAATATTGTAATATGTACAGTCATGCCAATAAAGCAATTTGAATTGAATTGAATTGTATGTTTGCATGTCACACCAGAGCATGTGCGTGAAGTGGAGCGGGGTGACGCAAAATATAAGTTAAAAAACTTAAACATAGGCTACGTTTCATATGTAATCTTTAAATAATATAATGTTTTTTTTTTTTTAATTTCATCTATATGAAAAGGGAACCGCATGAGATGAGTAAGAGGATCAAGATGCCCAATATATCGAAAACATTTGGAATGGGGTCAGACATAATTTTGGCCACTTATTAAGTTGTGTTTTGTAGAAAGCCTTTCTTTAAAGTGAATTTCGTTTTGTATAAATTATATCTTAATTTTAATCAATGTTTCATCAACAAATAATTGCCTAGATTAATAAATAAGAAGCAAATATAGACAATTTAGGCTAATCGAGGCGCCTGCGCGTAAACTGCAGCGCGTCTCATACCGAAAACTGACAGAAAACACTATTAATAAACAATTCAAATGTTTAATGCATAATCCTTACTGTGGCCGGTTCTTTGTGGTAAAGTTTTAGCTTCTTTACAAGATTAGCACAGGCATACTCCCCTTCAGACTCTCTGTTCTTTTATTGGGTGATTGGGTGCACACAAAACCTTCTTTTCTGTCTTTTAAAGAAAATGAAAAGCTTGTCTTCACTGGATGATGATGATGATGATGAAGTGTCCATGTTTTCTCAGCTGTCGGAGCGAAAGTTTTGGAATGTTGAAGCTCTGAACGTCGCAAATTCGCGTCGCGGCTGATGTGAATGGTTTTGACGCGAACTATTCGCACGCGAACTATTCGCTTTTCCGTTTCGCTTTTTCGTTACGCGTCCGGTGTGAAAGGGCCTTAACTCCGGTGGCCAACTAACGCTATTAATAATTATATAATGACCAAATACAAGCAGAAACAAATGTTCAGTCTTACTTGTGAAAAGTAATTCCCCGAGACCTGTTTTCAATAGTGCGGCGATTTGTACAGCCCCAAGCAGCGCATGAAGCAGGCATTTTTCTCAACTACTGTTATGAGAGAAATGAGAATGTTGCCCTCCACAAAATGGCGGCCCGTTGACGTACGCTCCAGTGGCCAATGGGGCGTCTATGTATATATTATGTCTATGGTTCCCTTCCCTCGCTCACTTCTCTTCTTCTCCTAGACTCGGGTGTGTGTCATTGCTTCGGTTGCTCGAGCGCCTCTACTGGCGGAAATCATATTAAACTCTTTAACCTTCATAGATTATCAGTTTTATGGCTGCCAGTTGATTAAAACAATGAATAATGATCTCTGTATTAATTATCTTGAGCATTCTGAATAATAAATAGGCTAAATATATTCATCCACGAAGCTGCAGCAGTCTTATATGCTCGTCTTCTCATTAACCTTTTTTTTTTTTTACTCTTTCTGACATTTAATAACTGTTTGGTTAACATTTTTTAATTAAATTGACTATTAAACTGATTGCTTGTGTGCGCTGGTGTTAATTCCAGTCTTTTAAAATAGTTGAATGAATGCTCGGGAGGTGCCTGTAACGATGTTAAATAGGCTAGGCTATTTAGTCAATAACGTACAGTGTAGAGGAGAATGACAGTCAACTACATTGAATATTATAGCATTTTGGGCATACACGTGTCAATAGTGAAAAAATGACACAGAATGATTACAATATTTAATCCAAATAAATAAATGTTCGTGGTTCGTACTGATGTTATGACTTAACCAGTGACAACGTTTAAACTAAAGAAATTACAGTTTCATGTTTGGCATGTAAATGCAACACAAGAGAAAATAAATCTGTGTTTATGTGTTATGTTATTATAAGGAAAGTTCATCTATAATGATATTAAGATGTTTTAATATGAGTTACAGGCCATTTTGACATGAATGATCCAAATGTGTTTATGTATGAGAACCTTTTATTGATATTGTATACACATACTTAACTGTAGACACTGAAATGGCATATGCTGTGTGGAAAAGTACAAATATTTTCCTTTACAGAATTTGGCAAAAGTAGATTTAAAGCCGATTCTTCATCCATGAAATCCACCGCCATCTAGAGTCACATCTGTGGAATTGTACATGTTCACTTTATATAGAAACACAGATCTATCCTGATGATGAGACACAGAATCTGCTTCGAAAGAAGAGGGAGAATAAAGACAATACAATAATTCACCTTTATTTCTGCTTGTCGAAAATGATAATTTAGAGATATTCAGTTGAATGCTTTTTCTCATGAGTCTGTAGATTAGATAATTGGGTGAAACTCTTTCCACATGAAGAGCACTCATAAGGTTTCTCTCCTGTATGAACTCTCTGATGATCTACACATGATGATAAATAAGCGAAATTCTTTCCACAGTGTGAACACTCATAAGGTTTCTCTCTAGTATGAACTCGCTCATGTGTTTTCAGGTTTCCTGACAGAGCGAAACTCTTTCCACAGTGTGAACACTTGTACGGTTTCTCTCCAGTATGCATTCTCTGGTGTTTTTTTAAGTCACTCGATGTAGTGAAGGTCTTCCCACAGTTAACACACACATGAGGTCTCACACCAGTATGAATACTCTCATGATCTTTTAAACTTTGCAGCAGTGAAAAACTCTTTCCACAAAAAGAACAGAAGTGAGGCTTCACAGCAGCATGAGTTTTAATGTGTGTTCTTAAGCCAGATCCAAAAACAAATGTTTTATCACACTGATCACAGCTGAATGATCTCACTCCAGTGTGAGAGAGCAGATGCTCTTTCAGAACTCTTTTAGTTGTGAAACTCTTTCCACACTGAGTGCATGAGAACGGTTTTTCCCCAGTGTGAATTCTCATGTGCACATTTAGGTTTCCTTTATGTACGTAACTCTTTCCACACTCAGAACAGGCGAAAGATCCTTTAACTTCAGTTTTTCCAGTTCGTTTCTGTGTGAAATTCTTTTCAGTCTGTGAAATTATGCTGTCATCTTTATTTGTGAAATGCTGTTTGTCTTCATTCACTTCCATCGGGTCTAAAATCAACATTAAATTTGAATTGCTCAATTTAAGACGGACAAATTAAAAACAAAATCAGAAAAGCAAAGTATAGTTTACTACTGAGTCTACTAGTTTTAGATGTTATTGTTATATGTCAGTTTTCATCTTAATGTTCCTCATCAGTTATTAAAGAGAATGAAGGAAAACACCAACCTATTTGTTCCTCTGTATCTTCATCTTTTATTCTGCAGGGTTCTTCCTTAATCTCCATCTTTACAATAGTATGTCCGTAGTTTCTCCTGGAGTAATTCCTCCTGCTTGCTTCTTCTCCTGTGGGAAGATGGGAATATTCCCAGCATTTAGCAGATGATCATCACACTTACAATCACTAAATTATATTCTCTGAATAATAATTCAGCTTAAAGTGTTTTGATCAAACTATTTAGAAACAATTAGACTTCTCTAGTTTATTTTTATCTTGCTCTTTCATCTAAAATTCTGTTTACCATGATTAAATCGTTCATTAAATTAAATGAAAACACAAATCATAATCTTTACAAATTGTAATGTGAAAAAACAGTCAGTAACTTGTTTACGTTTCTCGTTACAACATAAATCGGTTCATCTCGATTCATTTCTGACTGATTCACTAAATGAACTGACTCGTTTATTCGTTTGGATTTATATTTCACCTTATAAATAATAAAATGAATGTACTCACAGTCTGAAACTGCAGATTTAGAGCAGAATGAACGGCTGTGTTCCACTTCTCATGTTGATGTTCCCTTCATAGACATAATATATACATAGACGCCCTATTGGCCGCTTTGGAGCGTTGCTGCGATACGTCAACGCGTCCGCCATTTTGCGGAGGGCAAGACTGCGCTGTAATCAAATGCAAGTTAACACGTGAGCTGCCGTTTTTCTTGATAAAAACAAAATAACGTTTATATTTATCAACTGACTTCAGTGGTTCGTACATGGTGCACAAAAAGTTCCATCTTTAGTTATTTAAAATCTCGATAGATTTTTTTTTTTAATAAGGAATTGTCAAAGCTCAGGCTTGTCATGTATATGGCTTTTTATTCTTGGATAAGAATTGTGAAGACCCCCATACTGAGATATAATTTAATTTTCATATTAAATTAAATCGTTTTTTTTTATTGCGGAACAAGCATTTTCTGTATTTGATCCGATTTTAGCTTCTCTTGTGCTTAGAATTGAGCCATTGAGAAAATAAAACAAATCAGCAAATCATTTCGAGCCAGCTTCAACATGTGGCAAGCATCCGTCATCACAAACACCTTCTCACCAGTCACTGGATGTGCAAAAAATGTTTTTAAGGGCACAAGAGAGTTTGCCTTTGGGTGCACATGCTAATATTAGAAGCATGTCCATCCATTGTGACACACACCACTCTTATTCCACGCTCATGCAGTTCCTCCAAGGCATGCACAATTAAGACCTTCTGTGTATCTGGTGACAGAGATTTGGTCAGGTAGTAGGCAACTGGAGCCTACAAAATCAATTGTGCGATCAAATAAGAATACCTCTGTAATGTATGTGGATGTGGGAGATGGAGAGACTTTCTCAAATAGTTATAGGCTTTTGGGCCATGTAAGTGAAGAGTGAGGGCAAACTCCCTCTGCTCCTTTGTGTACTCGTGGCACTGTTTTGACAAGAGGTCTAAGATCTGAAAGTCAGTTATAACAGACTAACTAATAAGTGTTCTTGCAATAATAATGGAAATAATAATAATAATAACAACGGGAAAGTGTTCACATAAGATATGCATCTTATTTTTTTTACCAGAGTAGAAATTGAGCCTCTCTTTCAAGTCTTCATTTATGAGGTTTTTCCCCTTCAGATCCTCCAGAAGATCATGCACAGTGCTCTTTGCCCTCCGTTCTCGGTCCTTCACATTCCTCTTCTCTCGCTCCAGACTCTCCACTCTAGCCAAGGCTTCACAGAGTCTGGCCTTTAAACCAGTGGGAGATGCAGGCAATGCATAGGTGTGGTCCTAGAAAGAAGGATGAAAATGTTTAGAGTAATGTTTATATCACCTGACACACATTCTCAGTTGGTTGGTGAATAGCTAGTACAATGTTATACTTGCTGGCTTGCATTCTTAAACATGCTGTGTTGAATATGCTTACCTGACTGACACACACAAACACAGAAATACATACACATACATAACAGGTATACAAAGTGTACTGTTATATGCATGTATTGTTTTATAATTCATCCAAACTTGTTCTTTTGTTATATACCTGATGTGACTGTCTGATTGAAAATGTGAGTGCTTTCCTCTTTAATTGATGTGATGGCAGTAAATTGTGACAAAATTGTTATTCATTTATCAAAATGTCATTTTCGGTGAGAGAGTGGTTTGAATATGAACAGGGCCATAATGCTCACAGCTCTTCTGGGTTTAAATAGAACAAATACTCACAGCATTAGGCAGAGGAGGATCAGTGTCTTGGAAATGCTGAGAACAGTCCACTAACAGGCTTTCCTCAGCTTTCTTTGAGGCTTGTGTAGTCCTGGTTGCAATGGGCTAAAAAGGTAATAAAAATATAAACAAATAACCATTTAATAGCAAGCTATTAAATCATTATAATCTAGTGATGAAAAACTTACTCTTTGTAGATGAGTCGGGAAACTGAAGACTGATGGTTTAGCTCCATCCCTAATCCTGACAGTCTGACCTGTCCTGTCAAAGTGATCCGACTTGAAGTGCTCACTGCATAGCATAGAGAAATCGCTTGCGGAAAAACCTTGCCTTCGTAAAGCTACTTCCCACTGTCTCCTCGACTCTTTGTCTTTGGGAAACCTTCAATGTGTGAGAAAAGTGAGCTAGCCAACTATCTATCTAACTTAACTAACTAACGTTACAGTAAGATTCACAACCGCAAGAAACGAGTAGCCTACTTGTCATAGAAGTCGGTTTTAAGAAAATATTTAAGATTCTCAGGAAATTTATTTTATAATATAAAATATAATATAGCCTAAGCTAAAACTATACAATAAATCATGTCAACTCATGTCTTCACAGGAAGCAAGCTAACGTTATTTTAGTCTGACTTAAGGTCCTTTCACACTGGACCCGATTTTGACGCACGAAAAATTCGCGCGATGGTTGTATTTTTTGATCAGCTGTTTTTGTAATGAGTGCTTCCACACCGAACGCGAATGTGCTGCGGCGAAAAAACGACTTTTATTTTTTTCGCTTCGATGTCGATTTTTTTGTACTTTTGCGGCGACAGAAACGGCTTCAGCCAATCACATACAAGGAGACAAAGGCGAAGCTGTTGACGCTTTGGCCGCTCTGACGTAGAGAAGTGTCACACTCACAACATGAAATGTAAACTAAAAACAAGCAATACATTGAAACTAGAAACCTTTCATAATGACAGCATTTTTAGATAGCCTATTCCGCATCTCAACGCACGCATGACATGACGTTGTTTGCTTATAGGGACCAGTTACAAAAGAACGAGGCATGGGATAAAATAGCTGGGATAGTTGGTGTCTCTCCGGTGAGTTGAAGTGAGTATGCAGACATTGAGCCTGCCACAAACACACAGACACCTGCAGAAACACAACCCCCCCCTGCCCCCCCTCCAGAACCTGATCCAGATATTCTCCTCCTCATGGACTCTAATGGGAAGTTCTTGGACCCACAGAAACTCTTTCCACATCAGAAAGTCTCTGCCAAACGATGCAGCACTACTGGCCACGCCCACCAGATCATTAGAGACTTCCCAGGACAGCCCTCATGTGTCATAATCCACACTGGGACCAATGACCTCCACTCGCTGCGCAACAACACTGCGGATGCTGTCAGGAAAATGGCAGAAACCACCAGCAAAAAATTCCCAGAATCCCGGATTGTTATCTCCACACTTCTCCCACGACATGACACACCACCACACATTATCCACAACATCAACACTGAAATTTCCCGCAGATGTTCTACACTTCCAAACGTGCACCTGGTCCACCACCACCACATCGGCCTCCACCACCTGTACGATGGGCTCCACCTGCACAGAGATGCAGTGCGCACTTTTGCAAGGGCCCTTAAAGATGCAGCCCTGGGCCGCACCCCAACACCACCGAGACATCTGCTACCGACTCCAGAACACTACCGGCCCATTCCCCCCTACATGCCCAGACACATCCCCCCGACCCCGATGAGGAATCACCCCTACATGCCCAGACACACCCCCACGACCCCGATGAGGAATCAACCCTACATGCCCAGACACACCCCCCCGACCCCGATGAGGAGAGACATCAGCTGGACAAGCATCCCACATCATCCACCACGTTCACACCCACCTATGGATCACTACACACCTGTAAACCTGCAGTCACCAACTCCACGTTCACCTGCCGGCCATCAAGTCCCCATTAGGAAGAAGAAACCAACCCCCCCCACACACACAGAGAAATCCCCCCACCCAAGAGCACAGAGCTACGCTGAAGCTTTAGCCCGGCCTCCCGCTCCACCCACCACCTCCACCTCCACACCTGCCAGCGAACTGAGCCAGATCAGAGAGATGCTACACACACTGTGCAACCAGCTCCTGAACAGATAAGAACACACACTTATTCTCACACGTCTGTACTACGCCAAGACACACACGTTCTCTACTAGAGAAAAAAAAAAAAAAAAAAAAAAAGTTGTTTATGAATATATATATATATATGCATATGTAGATAAGTGTATATGTCTGTATATGTACGGTATGTGTGTGTATGTATATTTGTGCGTATGTATGTATGTGTATGTATGTATGTATGTATATATATATATATATATATATATACTGTATATATAATTTTGCACTAATGTAAATTGTTTGCCATGTATATTTTCACAGGTAACCTACTTCAAATTATCTTCTCTCTGTCTCACCAAATAGGTTTATCTTTTAGAATACGAATGCGTTCATTTCAAATAAGTTGCTGGAATATTCAGGGTCTTCACTCTTCAACGTTTGGTTCTAAAAGTACAGACCCAGAATTTCTAAAACATATAGAAGATGTTGACATCATAATCCTCACTGAAACCTGGTGTCGAAATGATGCGCTTACCTACTGTCCCTCAGGCTACTACGAAGTGATTGTCCCCTCAGTCAAAATAAGTACAGTCCACCGTGGACGAGACTCGGGAGGAGTTCGGGTGTGGTACAGGGAGGATCTGGCCAAACACATTTCAACTATCTCAGTTGGAAAATTTCATTGCTGGTTAAAAATAAACCAAATTGGCATTTCTACTAGAGAAACATATCTCTGTGCCATCTACATTCCCCCTGCAGAATCCCCTTACCATGAGGAGGAATACCTCAACAACATCCACACAGAAATCAGCCATTTCCAGGCCCAGGGAAACGTGCTGCTGTGTGGAGACTTCAACGCAAGAACTGGATCTGAACCTGATGACATAGATCCAAAGGGTAATGAATATGTCTTTGGCCAAGACCCCCCGATTATCACAGGAAAACTCCCACCGAGAAACAACCTAGACCAGACAGTAAATAAAACTGGTAGAGAGCTGGTGCAGCTCTGCCGAGCCTCAGGCCTGTACATACTGAACGGCAGGATCCGAGGGGACTCTTTAGGGAGGTTCACGTGTTGTTCAGGTCTTGGAGCTAGTGTAGTAGACTACGCCATCACTGACATGGACCCATCCTCCTTCAATGCATTCACTGTCAAACAGCAAACTCCGCTTTCCGACCATAACCAAACTAACATTTATATCAAAACACATCACATACCAGAACAAAACAGACTGGAAACCTGCCGAATGTATCAGGTCCAGCAGAGATACAGATGGGCTCCGGACAGCGCAGACAAGTTTGTCCAAGCCCTCAGTTCTGAAGAACTAAAAAATCAAATAAATACATTTATTACTAAGAAATTCGAAACAACTAAAGATGGTGTTAATTCGGCTACAAATGAAATCAATAACATATTTAATAAAGCAGCACAGAAAAGTGAATTGAAAAAGAAAGGCAAAAAATACACAAAAAATTCTCCAAATGACGAAAAATGGTTTGACTCAGACTGCAAAACATTGAGAAAACAACTTAGAAAATTATCAAATCTGAAACATAAAGAACCAAACAACACTGACTTAAGAACTGAATACTTTTCAAAACTAAAAATATATAAAGACACAATTAGAGTGAAGAAGCAACACCATCTGACCAAAAGTATACAAGAATTAGAACACTCAATAAATCAGAATCAGTTCTGGGATATGTGGAATAATCTGAGCACCGCTAAACCACAAGACCTACCAATACAAGATGGAGAAATATGGACAAATCATTTTGAAAACTTATACAAAGAAATCCCATCAAAACAACTCAATGACAATTATAATCTGATCAAACAAAATCTACAAACTTATGAAGAGACAATTAAAAATAATCAAAATCCACTTGACTTCCCAATTACACATGAAGAATTGGCAAACAAACTCAAAAGCCAAAAAGGAAATAAATCTTGTGGTCCTGACAGCATTCTGGGAGAGATGCTGAAACACAGCACACCGGAGCTGCAGGCGGCGCTGCTCAAACTGTTCAACATCATACTCCGTTCAGGCTGTTTTCCTGACATCTGGAGCCAAGGACTTATTACCCCAATTCACAAGAGTGGAAATAAATTGGACCCTAAAATTTCAGAGGCATTTGTGTGAGCAGTAATCTGGGGAAGTTATTTAGCAGTATTTTAAACAATAGAATTGTAAGCTTCCTTAACGAACACAATGTCCTGAGCCCGAGTCAGATTGGCTTCGTCCCAAATCACAGAACTACTGACCACATTTACACCCTACACACCCTAATCAATAAACACGTAAAACAGACCAAAAACGGAAAAATATTTGCATGCTTTGTCGACTTCAAAAAAGCATTTGATTCTATTTGGCACAACGGATTATATTACAAACTTTTACAAAGTGGTGTAGGGGGTAAAGTCTATGACATTATAAAATCAATGTATTCGAACAACAAATGTGCAATACGAATTGGCAACAAACATACAAAATTCTTCACCCAGAAAAGAGGAGTGCGGCAAGGCTGTAGCCTGAGTCCAACGCTGTTCAACATCTACATTAATGAACTAGCGGTGCAGCTGGAGCAGTCTACAGGCCCTGGCCTCACTCTACAGGACAGGAGCATCAAGCTCTTGCTGTACGCAGACGACCTGGTGCTGCTGTCACCCACTGCACAGGGACTACAGCAGCACCTGGACCTGCTGCACAACTACTGCCAGAACTGGGCCCCGGCAGTCAACCTCACAAAGACCAACATTATGGTCTTTCAGAAGAAGCCCAGATGTCAGGAACACAGATACCAGTTCAGTCTAGGCAGCACCGGCCTCGAGCACACGATGCAGTACACTTACCTCGGCCTGGTCATCACTGCATCGGGGAGTTTCAGTATGGCAGTGAATGCTCTTAAAGATAAAGCTCGCAGAGCTCTATATGCCATTAAGAAGAAATTCCAAAACACTGAATTACCGATTCCAATCTGGTGTAAAATCTTTGATAGTGTGATTCAGCCCATTGCGCTGTATGGAAGTGAGGTGTGGGGTCCACTCAGTGATCAGAGCTACACTAGATGGGACAGACATCCAACAGAAGCCCTACACACAGAATTCTGCAAAATGATACTAAAACTACAAAGGAAAACACCCAATAATGCGTGTAGGGCAGAATTAGGCCGATTCCCATTGATTATCAATATGCAAAAAAGATCCCTCAAATTCTGGATGCATCTAAAATCAAGTCCCACAGAATCGCTACATTTTAAAGCACTACAAACCCAAGAACTGAACCCCGAAAAGAGTCTCCTCAGTCAGCTGGTCCTGAGACTAACTAACCCGACTAACCCTACTAACACTAACCAGTCTCAGGCCAGCACTGCTCCTCACACACACATCAGAATAAACCAAATTACCAAACAGTCTAAAAATACATATCTGGAACATTGGGATCAGGAAACCAAAACACAAAGTAAACTACAATTCTATCGAAATCTGAAATCAAATTATGAAATGGAGGAATATCTCCAGAGTGTGAGAGACACAAAGCAGAGACGGATCCTGAGCAAGTACAGGCTGAGTGAACACAGTCTAGCCATCGAGACCGGCAGACACAGAAAGAGCTGGTTACCCCGAGAGCAAAGGGTGTGTGTTCAGTGTAGGACAGGAGAGATCGAGACAGAGACACACTTCCTCCTCCACTGTCACAGATACAGCTCGATTAGAGACCTCTACTTTAACAAACTCAATAACTTAATACAGAACTTTACAGCCATGACTGAAGTAGAGCAGATACAGATCTTACTAGGAGAGGGACAGACCGCAGCACTGGCTGCCCGATACGTGTGTGTGTGCCACAGCCTGAGAGACAGTAGGTGAATATGTGTGTGTGTGTGTGTGTGTGTGTGTATATGTGTGACCTCAGTGTGTTTCCCTAATGTCCGCCACAGTGACCCTCAGTGATGTGTTTATGTATATGTTAAAATACTGTGGTATCAAATGTTCACAGAAATTATAATCTGTTACACTGTTATTTTTTGCAATTCATTTAATTTGTACATTTCAATTTAAGTTGTTATAATACTTTGTTATTATTGATGTCTTCACTATTATACTGTGTGTTACAAGCTTTGGCAATATTGTAATATGTACAGTCATGCCAATAAAGCAATTTGAATTGAATTGAATTGTATGTTTGCATGTCACACCAGAGCATGTGCGTGAAGTGGAGCGGGGTGACGCAAAATATAAGTTAAAAAACTTAAACATAGGCTACGTTTCATATATAATCTTTAAATAATATAATGTTTTTTTTTTTTTTTAATTTCATCTATATGAAAAGGGAACCGCATGAGATGAGTAAGAGGATCAAGTTGCCCAATATATCGAAAACATTTGGAATGGGGTCAGACATAATTTTGGCCACTTATTAAGTTGTGTTTTGTAGAAAGCCTTTCTTTAAAGTGAATTTCGTTTTGTATAAATTGTATCTTAATTTTAATCAATGTTTCATCAACAAATAATTGCCTAGATTAATAAATAAGAAGCAAATATAGACAATTTAGGCTAATCGAGGCGCCTGCGCGTAAACTGCAGCGCGTCTCATACCGAAAACTGACAGAAAACACTAGTTTATTAATAAACAATTCAAATGTTTAATGCATAATCCTTACTGTGGCCGGTTCTTTGTGGTAAAGTTTTAGCTTCTTTACAAGATTAGCACAGGCATACTCCCCTTCAGACTCTCTGTTCTTTTATTGGGTGATTGGGTGCACACAAAACCTTCTTTTCTGTCTTTAAAAGAAAATGAAAAGCTTGTCTTCACTGGATGATGATGATGATGATGAAGTGTCCATGTTTTCTCAGCTGTCGGCGCGAAAGTTTTGGAATGTTGAAGCTCTGAACGTCGCAAATTCGCGTCGCGGCTGATGTGAATGGTTTTGACGCGAACTATTCGCACGCGAACTATTCGCTTTTCCGTTTCGCTTTTTCGTTACGCGTCCGGTGTGAAAGGGCCTTAACTCCGGTGGCCAACTAACGCTATTAATAATTATATAATGACCAAATACAAGCAGAAACAAATGTTCAGTCTTACTTGTGAAAAGTAATTCCCCGAGACCTGTTTTCAATAGTGCGGCGATTTGTACAGCCCCAAGCAGCGCATGAAGCAGGCATTTTTCTCAACTACTGTTATGAGAGAAATGAGAATGTTGCCCTCCACAAAATGGCGGCCCGTTGACGTACGCTCCAGTAGCCAATGGGGCGTCTATGTATATATTATGTCTATGGTTCCCTTCCCTCGCTCACTTCTCTTCTTCTCCTAGACTCGGGTGTGTGTCATTGCTTCGGTTGCTCGAGCGCCTCTACTGGCGGAAATCATATTAAACTCTTTAACCTTCATAGATTATCACTGTTTTATGGCTGCCAGTTGATTAAAACAATGAATAATGATCTCTGTATTAATTATCTTGAGCATTCTGAATAATAAATAGGCTAAATATATTCATCCACGAAGCTGCAGCAGTCTTATATGCTCGTCTTCTCATTAACCTTTTTTTTTTTTACTCTTTCTGACATTTAATAACTGTTTGGTTAACATTTTTTAATTAAATTGACTATTAAACTGATCGCTTGTGTGCGCTGGTGTTAATTCCAGTCTTTTAAAATAGTTGAATGAATGCTCGGGAGGTGCCTGTAACGATGTTAAATAGGCTAGGCTATTTAGTCAATAACGTACAGTGTAGAGGAGAATGACAGTCAACTACATTGAATATTATAGCATTTTGGGCATACACGTGCCAATAGTGAAAAAATGACACAGAATGATTACAATATTTAATCCAAATAAATAAATGTTCGTGGTTCGTACTGATGTTATGACTTAACCAGTGACAACGTTTAAACTAAAGAAATTACAGTTTCATGTTTGGCATGTAAATGCAACACAAGAGAAAATAAATCTGTGTTTATGTGTTATGTTATTATAAGGAAAGTTCATCTATAATGATATTAAGATGTTTTAATATGAGTTACAGGCCATTTTGACATGAATGATCCAAATGTGTTTATGTATGAGAACCTTTTATTGATATTGTATACACATACTTAACTGTAGACACTGAAATGGCATATGCTGTGTGGAAAAGTACAAATATTTTCCTTTACAGAATTTGGCAAAAGTAGATTTAAAGCCGATTCTTCATCCATGAAATCCACCGCCATCTAGAGTCACATCTGTGGAATTGTACATGTTCACTTTATATAGAAACACAGATCTATCCTGATGATGAGACACAGAATCTGCTTCGAAAGAAGAGGGAGAATAAAGACAATACTAAAGACAATACAATAATTCACCTTTATTTCTGCTTGTCGAAAATGATAATTTAGAGATATTCAGTTGAATGCTTTTTCTCATGAGTCTGTAGATTAGATAATTGGGTGAAACTCTTTCCACATGAAGAGCACTCATAAGGTTTCTCTCCTGTATGAACTCTCTGATGATCTACACATGATGATAAATAAGCGAAATTCTTTCCACAGTGTGAACACTCATAAGGTTTCTCTCTAGTATGAACTCGCTCATGTGTTTTCAGGTTTCCTGACAGAGCGAAATTCTTTCCACAGTGTGAACACTTGTACGGTTTCTCTCCAGTATGAATTCTCTGGTGTTTTTTTAAGTCACTCGATGTAATGAAGGTCTTCCCACAGTCAACACACACATGAGGTCTCACACCAGTATGAATACTCTCATGATCTTTTAAACTTTGCAGCAGTGAAAAACTCTTTCCACAAAAAGAACAGAAGTGAGGCTTCACAGCAGCATGAGTTTTAATGTGTGTTCTTAAGCCAGATCCAAAAACAAATGTTTTATCACACTGATCACAGCTGAATGATCTCACTCCAGTGTGAGAGAGCAGATGCTCTTTCAGAACTCTTTTAGTTGTGAAACTCTTTCCACACTGAGTGCATGTGAACGGTTTTTCCCCAGTGTGAATTCTCATGTGCACATTTAGGTTTCCTTTATGTACGTAACTCTTTCCACACTCAGAACAGGCGAAAGATCCTTTAACTTCAGTTTTTCCAGTTCGTTTCTGTGTGAAATTCTTTTCAGTCTGTGAAATTATGCTGTCATCTTTATTTGTGAAATGCTGTTTGTCTTCATTCACTTCCATCGGGTCTAAAATCAACATTAAATTTGAATTGCTCAATTTAAGACAGACAAATTAAAAACAAAATCAGAAAAGCAAAGTCTAGTTTACTACTGAGTCTACTAGTTTTAGATGTTATTGTTATATGTCAGTTTTCATCTTAATGTTCCTCATCAGTTATTAAAGAGAATGAAGGAAAACACCAACCTATTTGTTCCTCTGTATCTTCATCTTTTATTCTGCAGGGTTCTTCCTTAATCTCCATCTTTACAATAGTATGTCCGTAGTTTCTCCTGGAGTAATTCCTCCTGCTTGCTTCTTCTCCTGTGGGAAGATGGGAATATTCCCAGCATTTAAACTCTCATGAACGGCTGTGGAGCTTCACTGACTGAAGGAGTGAATTGTGGTCGTTGTTGCTCATTTAGCAGATGATCATCACACTTACAATCACTCTCGATTATCCAGCTTTAAGTGTTTTTTTGATCGAACAGTTGTTTAGAAACAATTCAACTCGTCTAGCTTACATTAAATAATTTTACATGCATTCAACATTTTTCATGCATTTGTTCATTAAATAAAATAAATTAACAACTCATAATCTTCACAAACTGTAATGTGAAAAAACAGTAATTAACGAGTTTGTTTCACGAGGGTAACGTTAAAGAACAACATCAGTGGTTCATTTCTGAGTGATTCACTAAATGAACTGACTCGTTTATTCGTTTGGACTAACATTTCTCCTAATAAATGATAAAATGAATGTACTTACAGTCTGAAACAGCAGATTTAGAGCAGAATGAACGGCTGTGTTCCACTTCTCATGTTGATGTCCCCTTCCCTCGCTCACTTCTCTTCTTCTCCTAGACTCGGGTGTGTGTCATTGCTTCGGTTGCTCGAGCGCCTCTACTGGCGGAAACCATATTAAACTATTATTAACTAAACCTTTTAGATTAAGATATTTAACCGTTATCTTGGCTGATATTATACAAACACTATTTATCTCGCGACATGTGCTTGATTTGGGATAATATATGTAAGACTAAAACATTAAAATATTATTTTAAAAATAAAATTTATTGAGGACAGCTGATTAACTATAAGATCATTTTTGGTTATGACTATATCTAAACTTAAAATAACAGCCAATGAGTAAGGGAATGTTTTAGATGCTGATGATTTGAAAACAAGTTTGTAGGGCTGTTGAGAACCAGAACTAAACTGAGCCTGAAGTTTACATACTTCCCTATTATTGATATGCCTGGAGTTCAGGAACACGAGAAGAAATATCAAATTCACTCATTGTTTACTTGATCTGTTCAACCACTACTTCAATTACTATTGATTAACAGTATTCAGTTGTGTTGCATATTGCATCGTAGGATACATTAAACAAATTTTAATCAATTTTGACCTTAGTAATGCTGCTGAGTTAGTTTCAGCGTGTGTAAAGGTGGTTTTATGCTCAGTTTTCTGCACAGTTGTAGTGTGTTGTGTGGTTGGATTTCAGCTCTCAAAAGATCAGGGGCCTGTTTCAGAAAGGAGGTTAAGTTAAAACTCTGAGTATGTTAATCCTGAAATGAGGGAAACTCTGGGTTTTCTGTTTCAGAATGGGAGGTAAGTCAAACCTGAGAAAGCAGGGTAAGTCAAGCCCATTTCTGAAAGAGAGGTAACTTATACTCAGAGTCGGTTACCATGGTAACTTACTCTATGAACCTAACCTGGTCGGGAGCAAGTTTACTTCGGTAAACCTAGAGTTTATTTCGGTCTCCTCCCCTTTTTTAAAGAGGAAGCGGTGTTTAAACACCTCATTCATTCTTTCGGTACATTTATTCATTGCTGGGTTTTTTTCTCCAATTTTTTAAATAAGATGAAGTCTATATAACTTCTTAACTGCAACTGAAAATACAGTAGATTAGAGTTACATCATGTAGTTCTAAACACATTCTACAGAATTAAACTGTGGCATTCACTGAAAATCGGGGGACAGGGGAAAAGATAAGAATATCCGTTTATAGTTAGAAATAAACTTAGATTCTATAGGCTACTCTACATAAATAATGTGAAGAAACTTGAATGTGTAGATTGTTTGATGTGTAGACACATAATATTAACATTTCCTAGTAGGCCTCTCTGTGGCAGCAGAAACTGCTTCTTCATCCCCATCGTCCTGTGAAGATGAGCATTTGATTGAGCACATTTTATAATACTATTTGTCATAATTTCTGGTGTATTGAGTAGGCTACTTACAACTGTCTGGGGTTCTGTTGGGACATGAGGCTCCAACAGACAGATATTACCATCAGAATCGGTTGGGAGCAACAAAAAACCCAACCCAAATTAAAATATATCAAAAACAGCCTATATAAAAAATACCACATATGTAGACCTCTTATACATATTATGAAGACACTTGAATCTTCGGGAGTGACTGGCTCTGATGAAGTCCCCCCAGGAATTCCCTCAGCCATTGGCCTTCCAGCATTCAGGCTCAGGGCCATCTCCATCTCCTCTGCATCTTCATCTCCATCTCCTCTGCATCTTCATCTCCATCTCCTCTGCATCTTCACCTCCATCTTCTCTGCATCTTCATCTCCATCTTCTCTGCATCTTCATCTCCATCTCCTCTGCATCTTCATCTCCTCTGCATCTTCATCTCCTCTGCATCTTCATCTCCATTTTCTCTGCATCTTCATCTCCATCTCCTCTGCATCTTCATCTCCATCTCCTCTGCATCTTCTCTGCATCTTCACCTCCATCTTCTCTGCATCTTCATCTCCATCTTCTCTGCATCTTCATCTCCATCTTCTCTGCATCTTCATCTCCATCTTCTCTGCATCTTCATCTCCATCTTCATCTCCATCTTCTCTGCATCTTCATCTCCATCTCCTCTGCATCTTCATCTCCATCTCCTCTGCATCTTCATCTCCATCTCCTCTGCATCTTCATCTCCATCTCCTCTGCATCTTCATCTCCTCTGCATCTTCATCTCCATCTCCTCTGCATCTTCATCTCCTCTCCATCTGCATCTCCATCTCCTCAGCATCTGCATCTCCATCTCCTCTGCATCTTCATCTCCATCTCCTCTGCATCTTCATCTCCATCTCCTCTGCATCTTCATCTCCATCTCCTCTGCATCTTCATCTCCATCTTCTCTGCATCTTCATCTCCTCTGCATCTGCATCTCCATCTCCTCAGCATCTTCATCGCCATCTTCTCTGCATCTTCATCTCCATCTCCTCTGCATCTTCATCTCCATCTCCTCTGCATCTTCATCTCCATCTTCTCTGCATCTTCATCTCCATCTCCTCTGCATCTTCATCTCCATCTCCTCTGCATCTCCATCTCCTCTGCATCTTCATCTCCATCTCCTCTGCATCTTCATCTCCTCTGCATCTTCATCTCCATCTCCTCTGCATCTTCATCTCCATCTCCTCTGCATCTTCATCTCCATCTCCTCTGCATCTTCATCTCCATCTCCTCTGCATCTTCATCTCCATCTCCTCTGCATCTTCACCTCCATCTTCTCTGCATCTTCACCTCCATCTTCTCTGCATCTTCATCTCCATCTTCTCTGCATCTTCATCTCCTCTGCATCTTCATCTCCATTTTCTCTGCATCTTCATCTCCATCTCCTCTGCATCTTCATCTCCTCTGCATCTTCACCTCCATCTTCTCTGCATCTTCATCTCCATCTCCTCTGCATCTTCATCTCCATCTCCTCTGCATCTTCATCTCCATCTTCTCTGCATCTTCATGTCCTCTGCATCTCCATCTCCATCTTCTCTGCATCTCCATCTCCATCTTTTCTGCATCTCCATCTTCTCTGCATCTTCATCTCCATCTCCTCTGCATCTTCATCTCCATCTTCTCTGCATCTTCATCTCCATCTCCTCTGCATCTTCATCTCCTCTGCATCTTCATCTCCTCTGCATCTTCATCTCCTCTGCATCTCCATCTCCTCTGCATCTTCATCTCCATCTCCTCTGCATCTTCATCTCCTCTGCATCTTCATCTCCATCTCCTCTGCATCTTCATCTCAATCTCCTCTGCATCTTCATCTCCATCTCCTCTGCATCTTCATCTCCATCTTCTCTGCATCTTCATCTCCATCTCCTCTGCATCTTCATCTCCTCTGCATCTTCATCTCCTCTGCATCTTCATCTCCTCTGCATCTTCATCTCCATCTCCTCTGCATCTTCATCTCAATCTCCTCTGCATCTTCATCTCCATCTTCTCTGCATCTTCATCTCCATCTTCTCTGCATCTTCATCTCCATCTTCTCTGCATCTTCATCTCCATCTCCTCTGCATCTTCATCTCCTCTGCATCTTCATCTCCTCTGCATCTTCATCTCCTCTGCATCTTCATCTCCTCTGCATCTTCATCTCCTCTGCATCTTCATCTCCATCTCCTCTGCATCTTCATCTCAATCTCCTCTGCATCTTCATCTCCATCTCCTCTGCATCTTCATCTCCATCTTCTCTGCATCTTCATCTCCATCTCCTCTGCATCTTCATCTCCTCTGCATCTTCATCTCCTCTGCATCTCCATCTCCTCTGCATCTTCATCTCCATCTTCTCTGCATCTTCATCTCCATCTCCTCTGCATCTTCATCTCCATCTCCTCTGCATCTTCATCTCCATCTCCTCTGCAACTTCATCTCCATCTCCTCTGCATCTTCATCTCCATCTCCTCTGCATCTTCATCTCCATCTCCTCTGCATCTTCATCTCCTCTCCATCTGCATCTCCATCTCCTCAGCATCTGCATCTCCATCTCCTCTGCATCTTCATCTCCATCTCTGCATCTTCATCTCCATCTCCTCTGCATCTTCATCTCCATCTCCTCTGCATCTTCATCTCCATCTCCTCTGCATCTTCATCTCCATCTTCTCTGCATCTTCATCTCCTCTGCATCTTCATCTCCATCTCCTCTGCATCTTCATCTCCTCTGCATCTTCATCTCCTCTGCATCTTCATCTCCTCTGCATCTTCATCTCCTCTGCATCTTCATCTTCATCTCCTCTGCATCTTCATCTCAATCTCCTCTGCATCTTCATCTCCATCTTCTCTGCATCTTCATCTCCATCTTCTCTGCATCTTCATCTCCTCTGCATCTTCATCTCCATCTCCTCTGCATCTTCATCTCCTCTGCATCTTCATCTCCTCTGCATCTTCATCTCCTCTGCATCTTCATCTCCTCTGCATCTTCATCTCCATCTCCTCTGCATCTTCATCTCAATCTCCTCTGCATCTTCATCTCCATCTCCTCTGCATCTTCATCTCCATCTTCTCTGCATCTTCATCTCCATCTTCTCTGCATCTTCATCTCCTCTGCATCTTCATCTCCTCTGCATCTCCATCTCCTCTGCATCTTCATCTCCATCTTCTCTGCATCTTCATCTCCATCTCCTCTGCATCTTCATCTCCATCTCCTCTGCATCTTCATCTCCATTTTCTCTGCATCTTCATCTCCATCTCCTCTGCATCTTCATCTCCATCTCCTCTGCATCTTCTCTGCATCTTCACCTCCATCTTCTCTGCATCTTCATCTCCATCTTCTCTGCATCTTCATCTCCATCTTCTCTGCATCTTCATCTCCATCTTCTCTGCATCTTCATCTCCATCTTCATCTCCATCTTCTCTGCATCTTCATCTCCATCTCCTCTGCATCTTCATCTCCATCTCCTCTGCATCTTCATCTCCATCTCCTCTGCATCTTCATCTCCTCTGCATCTTCATCTCCATCTCCTCTGCATCTTCATCTCCTCTCCATCTGCATCTCCATCTCCTCAGCATCTGCATCTCCATCTCCTCTGCATCTTCATCTCCATCTCCTCTGCATCTTCATCTCCATCTCCTCTGCATCTTCATCTCCATCTCCTCTGCATCTTCATCTCCATCTTCTCTGCATCTTCATCTCCTCTGCATCTGCATCTCCATCTCCTCAGCATCTTCATCGCCATCTCCTCTGCATCTTCATCTCCATCTCCTCTGCATCTTCATCTCCATCTCCTCTGCATCTTCATCTCCATCTTCTCTGCATCTTCATCTCCATCTTCTCTGCATCTTCATCGCCATCTTCTCTGCATCTTCATCTCCATCTCCTCTGCATCTTCATCTCCATCTCCTCTGCATCTTCATCTCCATCTTCTCTGCATCTTCATCTCCATCTTCTCTGCATCTTCATCTCCATCTCCTCTGCATCCTCATCTCCATCTCCTCTGCATCTTCATCTCCATCTCCTCTGCATCTTCATCTCCATCTCCTCTGCATCTTCATCTTCTCTGCATCTTCATCTCCATCTCCTCTGCATCTTCATCTCCATCTCCTCTGCATCTTCATCTCCATCTCCTCTGCATCTTCATCTCCATCTCCTCTGCATCTTCATCTCCATCTCCTCTGCATCTTCATCTCCATCTCCTCTGCATCTTCATCTCCATCTCCTCTGCATCTTCATCTCCATCTTCTCTGCATCTTCATCTCCTCTGCATCTGCATCTCCATCTCCTCAGCATCTTCATCGCCATCTCCTCTGCATCTTCATCTCCATCTCCTCTGCATCTTCATCTCCATCTCCTCTGCATCTTCATCTCCATCTTCTCTGCATCTTCATCTCCATCTTCTCTGCATCTTCATCGCCATCTTCTCTGCATCTTCATCTCCATCTCCTCTGCATCTTCATCTCCATCGCCTCTGCATCTTCATCTCCATCTTCTCTGCATCTTCATCTCCATCTTCTCTGCATCTTCATCTCCATCTCCTCTGCATCCTCATCTCCATCTCCTCTGCATCTTCATCTCCATCTCCTCTGCATCTTCATCTCCATCTCCTCTGCATCTTCATCTTCTCTGCATCTTCATCTCCATCTCCTCTGCATCTTCATCTCCATCTCCTCTGCATCTTCATCTCCATCTCCTCTGCATCTTCATCTCCATCTCCTCTGCATCTTCATCTCCATCTCCTCTGCATCTTCATCTCCATCTCCTCTGCATCTTCATCTCCATCTTCTCTGCATCTTCACCTCCATCTTCTCTGCATCTTCATCTCCATCTTCTCTGCATCTTCATCTCCTCTGCATCTTCATCTCCATTTTCTCTGCATCTTCATCTCCATCTCCTCTGCATCTTCATCTCCTCTGCATCTTCACCTCCATCTTCTCTGCATCTTCATCTCCATCTCCTCTGCATCTTCATCTCCATCTCCTCTGCATCTTCATCTCCATCTTCTCTGCATCTTCATGTCCTCTGCATCTCCATCTCCATCTTCTCTGCATCTCCATCTCCATCTTTTCTGCATCTCCATCTCCATCTTCTCTGCATCTTCATCTCCATCTCCTCTGCATCTTCATCTCCATCTTCTCTGCATCTTCATCTCCATCTCCTCTGCATCTTCATCTCCTCTGCATCTTCATCTCCTCTGCATCTTCATCTCCTCTGCATCTCCATCTCCTCTGCATCTTCATCTCCATCTCCTCTGCATCTTCATCTCCTCTGCATCTTCATCTCCATCTCCTCTGCATCTTCATCTCAATCTCCTCTGCATCTTCATCTCCATCTCCTCTGCATCTTCATCTCCATCTTCTCTGCATCTTCATCTCCATCTCCTCTGCATCTTCATCTCCTCTGCATCTTCATCTCCTCTGCATCTTCATCTCCATCTCCTCTGCATCTTCATCTCAATCTCCTCTGCATCTTCATCTCCATCTTCTCTGCATCTTCATCTCCATCTTCTCTGCATCTTCATCTCCATCTTCTCTGCATCTGCATCTTCATCTCCTCTGCATCTTCATCTCCTCTGCATCTTCATCTCCTCTGCATCTTCATCTCCTCTGCATCTTCATCTCCTCTGCATCTTCATCTCCTCTGCATCTTCATCTCCATCTCCTCTGCATCTTCATCTCAATCTCCTCTGCATCTTCATCTCCATCTCCTCTGCATCTTCATCTCCATCTTCTCTGCATCTTCATCTCCATCTCCTCTGCATCTTCATCTCCTCTGCATCTTCATCTCCATCTTCTCTGCATCTTCATCTCCATCTCCTCTGCATCTTCATCTCCATCTCCTCTGCATCTTCATCTCCATCTCCTCTGCATCTTCATCTCCATCTCCTCTGCATCTTCATCTCCATCTCCTCTGCATCTTCATCTCCATCTCCTCTGCATCTTCATCTCCATCTCCTCTGCATCTCCATCTCCTCTGCATCTTCATCTCCATCTTCTCTGCATCTTCATCTCCATCTCCTCTGCAACTTCATCTCCATCTCCTCTGCATCTTCATCTCCATCTCCTCTGCATCTTCATCTCCATCTACTCTGCATCTTCATCTCCATCTCCTCTGCATCTTCATCTCCATCTCCTCTGCATCTTCATCTCCTCTCCATCTGCATCTTCATCTCCTCTCCATCTGCATCTCCATCTCCTCAGCATCTGCATCTCCATCTCCTCTGCATCTTCATCTCCATCTCTGCATCTTCATCTCCATCTCCTCTGCATCTTCATCTCCATCTCCTCTGCATCTTCATCTCCATCTCCTCTGCATCTTCATCTCCATCTTCTCTGCATCTTCATCTCCTCTGCATCTTCATCTCCATCTCCTCTGCATCTTCATCTCCTCTGCATCTTCATCTCCTCTGCATCTTCATCTCCTCTGCATCTTCATCTCCTCTGCATCTTCATCTTCATCTCCTCTGCATCTTCATCTCAATCTCCTCTGCATCTTCATCTCCATCTTCTCTGCATCTTCATCTCCATCTTCTCTGCATCTTCATCTCCTCTGCATCTTCATCTCCATCTCCTCTGCATCTTCATCTCCTCTGCATCTTCATCTCCTCTGCATCTTCATCTCCTCTGCATCTTCATCTCCTCTGCATCTTCATCTCCTCTGCATCTTCATCTCCATCTCCTCTGCATCTTCATCTCCATCTCAATCTCCTCTGCATCTTCATCTCCATCTCCTCTGCATCTTCATCTCCATCTTCTCTGCATCTTCATCTCCATCTTCTCTGCATCTTCATCTCCTCTGCATCTCCATCTCCTCTGCATCTTCATCTCCATCTTCTCTGCATCTTCATCTCCATCTCCTCTGCATCTTCATCTCCATCTCCTCTGCATCTTCATCTCCATCTCCTCTGCATCTTCATCTCCATCTCCTCTGCATCTTCATCTCCATCTCCTCTGCATCTTCATCTCCATCTCCTCTGCATCTTCATCTCCTCTCCATCTGCATCTCCATCTCCTCAGCATCTGCATCTCCATCTCCTCTGCATCTTCATCTCCATCTCCTCTGCATCTTCATCTCCATCTCCTCTGCATCTTCATCTCCATCTCCTCTGCATCTTCATCTCCATCTCCTCTGCATCTTCATCTCCTCTGCATCTTCATCTCCTCTGCATCTTCATCTCCATCTCCTCTGCATCTTCATCTCCATCTTCTCTGCATCTTCATCTCCTCTGCATCTTCATCTCCTCTGCATCTTCATCTCCTCTGCATCTTCATCTCCATCTCCTCTGCATCTCCATCTCCTCTGCATCTTCATCTCCATCTTCTCTGCATCTTCATCTCCATCTTCTGTGCATCTTCATCTCCATCTTCTCTGCATCTTCATCTCCATCTTCTCTGCATCTTCATCTTCCTTCTTTCTGTTGGCTGAGTAGAAGTCAAATCAGAATGAACATTTAATTGTGTTAATTAGACCTATGTCAAAAATGCTTTTGCACTGCTAAACACTGGATGCTATTTAGTTATTTAATTTGTCAAATGTTTGTAAAGTCAGGTACCCTACATCCATGACATGCTCAAGCCTTACCTGATTAAATTAAGTTTTATATTTCATTTTCAGCTGCTGCCATGTTCTTTTAATGCCTGCAGGATTGCACCATGAAAATTGAAATTAGGTTGAATAACACACTGTTCTTCCAGTTTCACCTCTGATATTAAAACAGTTGGGTAAGTTACTCTTAAATAGTTATTAATTACTAACCACAAATGACATCTTCAAGAGTGTAATTAGATTAATGTAATAATTACTATCTCTAGAAAGTATTGGTCTACTTATTACTAATTACTTTCTAAATCCCATATCAACCTCAACCACTTGAACAATACAAAAAGAGACAAAACTGCACTTTTAATGCTTTCAAATTAACAATATACAATTGCATGAATTATTCTTGAATTGACCAGTGTGTAGAGTGAAGGTTAAATTAAAAATATACCTTTTAAAAATGTTATGTTAAATCCACTATTGTTTTATACAGAATTGTTCTATAGTCTATGCAGTATTTAATGCAATGACATCATATTTTACTTAAAGGGATTACTCTTAATTCTTCTGTAATATTAACTAAATGACAGTATTTAGATTACTTGGTAATTACACCCAACACTGTATAACAGTAATTAAAATGTAAACTTACGCATTGACTCGAGCAACTATTTTCTCCCACACTAACTCTCTCGATCGCCGCTGCTGCCGTGTTACTTAAAACATTTTTTTTTCGTACTGCTGGTGAGAAATATGCAGACCTCTTTTTGTCTGGCGCTGTTGCCATGGTGACACATAAAATCTGCGCTCCATTGATAATGGCTTTTTATAGTTGTGGTGCACGCTTAACTCAGAGTCAGTCAACTTAGAGTTGATTGAACTTACTCATTTCAGCTGTTCTGTACCGAAAACTCAGAGTTTCCCATCTCAGGGTAAGTCAACTCAGAGTTCAAGTTTTAACTAGGAGTTGGTTGAACCTCCTTATTGAAATGGGCCCCTGATCCTGAATCAGCGTGAATAGAAAAACCTTGACACTGAATTCAGCACTGAGCGACCAGATCTGGATTCATCAAGCTCAGTAATGAAATCAACTGGATCATCAGTTATTATAAAGTAAAGTGACAATTGAGTATCACCCCACAATTAGAAATGGTGTCTGATGTTATGACTAAACCATTGACAAAGTTTAAACGACAAAAATTACAATTACATTTGTAATAGGTGTGCACTCAAACTGCTCATGTGTGTGTGACCCGCTTTCCATAGATCCAAATATGCACAATAAAAATGCACCGGTCCAACAGAATACAGAGTGATGTGTGCGTTTTTCCCTCTGTATAGTTTATTAAAATAATTTACTGGTTATCATTCACAAAAATGCACTGTGGGATCGAACCATATAGGGCCTTTAAAATGAAGATTATAAAATAAAAGTTAATTAAGAATGAGAACATAGATACTTTTAGAGTTACAGGCACACAGAGACTTACTATTTATGGCACTCAGACATGAATGTTCAATTGTGTTGATATAAAAAAAAAAGATATTTCTAGTTTCATCATTATTTGTTCTTCAGAAAATGTGCAGCCATTGAAAATGTGTACCAGTTTACTCATAGAGCCAGATTGAGATCACTATATCTCTGGAAATTAATCATATTGGGCATTAGAAATTAAGAAACCAAAATAAAAGTTAATCTAAAATAATATTAATATGTCTTTATTAGAAGACAGTCATTACAGTCAATTTACTCATGAATGACCCAAATGTGTTTATGTCTGAGAACCTTAGATCTTTTATACACACTTAACTGTAGACACTGAACCTGCTTCAAAAGAAGAGGGAGAATAAAGGCAATACAATAATTCAAGTCTATTTGTGCTTGTTGAAAATGATCATTTAAAACCTTCAGCTTAATGCTTTTTCTCATGAGTCTTTAGATTCAAAAACATATTGACAAAATAATAACTACAAATCCACTTTCACAAATCAAAATTCCCTACTAGTTTTAGCATATAATCCAGCTTTTTACATTTACATTTAATTATTTAGGAGACGCTTTTATCCAAAGCGACTTACAAATGAGCAAAACAATAGAAGCAGTTAAATAGGACAACAATATGTAAATGCTATGACCCTCCAAGTTTAGTCTAAAGCAGTGTTTATAAAAAAAATAAAAAAATAATAAAAAAAAGAGAAAAAGTGTTAGTATTAATGGATCAGTTGTTGCCAAAAAAATTGCATCTTCAGCCATTTCTTGAAAATTTCTTCTCACTGTGGGAAGAGCAGTGTTACCACAGTTACTTTGAAAAAGTAACTTAGTTACTTTACAGATTACTTGATTTAAAAAGTAACCGAGTTACTTTACAGATTACTTGATTTTCAAAGTAACTTAATTACTTTAGACGTTACTTTTTTAGTTACATTCAGCAGCTGCCGAAAACATCCCTTTTTAACAGTATCGTCAACAATGTATCTCCTGACATTTTAAGTCGAACTTAAAAACTATTTCCTGAAAAAAATACGTTTTTATAAAAAATAAAATATAGACAGTCTTTCTTGGCTTCACATGTTTTTATAAAAAAAATGAGTCTTTCTTGAATTAACTTAACATAAATAGGCCTACTTGTTTTTTTTAAAATAAAAATTTAAATTAAGATAGTCTTTCTTTACTTGATTTAACATAAATACTTGTTTTTCTAAAACAAAACAAAAGACAGTCTTTCTTGACCTGACTCGCGATCACTAGTGAACGCGCCAGAGAGAAATGCACATTTCATACGGATTACATAAGCAGAGAAAAGTCTGTTTTCTTTCTTTTTGAATTGTTCTGTTTAAAAGTACACATTTCGAGCTTTCGATAGATATATTTCTCAGGTGTGTGAGGCAAGTATAGGCAAACCTTATACGCTGTGTTTTTTTGTTTGATGTCTCTGTGAAAGTTTTAAAGCAGTCTTTCAGTGCCGCTTTCAGAGCGCTCACGTCCGTAACGGGGAACTGTCACGTAACATTGTTTTTCCCTCATAAATGCGTACACGAAAAATAAGACAAAATGAATATTTTATGTTATGTGGAGAGCCAACCCTTCTTCATCCGGTGGGTAGTATAACTTTTTGTACTTTTGCCAAATAAGTTTTTTGTGTCACGTCCGTGTACGGATGTGTATTTCCCTCATATTAAATATAAAACGCATGTGTAGACTGATATTTTTTATAATGTCTGCACTCCTTTATTAAGGGAGTATGAAACAGACGCTTCAATATATTAGTAGTAAATGCATTTTCTGAGAATTTACATTTCAAGTTTTTTCCTCAGATGTCACGTCCATAACACTGGAATTGCCCAATTTTAAAGAATTTATCCTCAACTAGTTTTGCGGTGTAGGTCTTCGTATTTTATAATGTTAACTTAAAATAATACGAATAGTAATTTAAAGATGTGGTAGCATTGGATCTGGAGAGTTGGAAGGGGTGTGTCGTGATTCTGCCTTCTCACACACATTTCAGTTTCATATCGCACATCAGCCATAATTTCTACTAAAGAAAATGACAAAAATAGTAACGCACAGTAACTTGGATAAGTAACTTTAATCTGATTACTGGTTTGGAAATAGTAACCCGTTAGATCACTCGTGTTCAGATTAGAGTAACGCGTTACCGCCATCACCGGGGAAGAGTTTAACCCAATTATATAATCTACAGCCTCATAAGAAAACACGTAAAATTATATTATTTGTTAGTGATGGATCTGAACAAGAACTTTACTCACTAGGCAATACTTCTTGTAAGGAGTATTGTTTCTCTTCAGTATGAATTATCTGGTGTAAAGTCTCACACCAGTGTAAACACTCTCATACACTTTTAAATATTCCAGCCGTCGTGAAAAACTCTTTCCACCAAAAGAACAAAAGTGAGGCTTCACACACCAGCATGTGTTTTAAGGTGTGTTTTTAAGCTTGATGCCAAAACAAATGATTTATCACACCGATCACAGCTGAAAGATCTCACTCCAGAGTGAAAGTGCATGAGATCTTTGAGAGCGCTCTTTCCACACTGAGAGCATGTGAACAGTTTTTCTTCAGCGTGAACTCTCACGTGTGCATTAAAGCGTCCCTTCCGAATGAAACTCTTTCCACACTCAGTGCACGTAAAAGGCTTCTCTCCAGTGTGAGATATCATGTGTCTCATAAGGTTTGCTTTGTGCCCGCAACTCTTTCCACAATGAGAGCATGTGAAGGGTTTTTCTCCAGTGTGAACTCTTATGTGCTGATTTAAGTCCTCTTTGCGAGTGAAACTCTTTTTACACAGAGAGCATGTATAAGGCTTCTCTCCAGTGTGAACTCTCAAGTGCACCTTTAGGTGTCCTTTCTGAATGTAACTCTTTCCGCACTGAATGCATGTATAAGGCCTCTCTCCAGAGTGAGATGTCATGTGTGTCTTTAGGTGTGATTCATGTATGAAACTCTTTCCACACTCAGAGCAGGGGAACGGTTTTTCTCCAGTGTGAATTACCATGTGGCTGGTAAGTTGTGATTTATATATGAAAGTCTTTCCACACTCAGAGCAGGTTAAAGATCCTTTGACTCCAGATTTTTCAGCTTGTTTTTCTGTGATATTCTCCTCAGTCTTTGTAACGACTGCATTTTTTCCATCTGTGTGTTCAGGTGTTTGTAACAGAGGTTTGTCTTCATTTTCATCTGTTAGATCTCCATCTTCAGTTGTGTAAAGATGGTGTTTGACTTCATTCCCTTCCATCTGGTCTAAAATGAACATTAAATTCAATTTTAAAAAGGAAAAACGAGAAACAAAGGCCCGTTCACACCCGGACGATTATCACCAATGTGAGCATGCACAACGAGGCGTAAAAGCGTAATAAAACGCCATTTTTGGGGGGTTTGACGCGCCATGTTAAAAACGGTCTGACCAATGAGATCGCCGCTTTTGTTCACGTGCCTGGAGCTACTGAAGTACGCATAGACATAATAAATATTATATAATATCATTGTCTATGGTACTTGCTCAATCAAAAAACGGTCTTGCCGAGCACACACTGACAGAAGACGGCGAAGAGGAAGTACAGGTGAAACTCGAAAAATTAGAATATTGTGCAAAAGTTATAATTGTGACGATTATGGCTTACAGTTTATGAAAACCCCAAATTCTAAATCTCAGAAAATTTGAATATTACAAGAAAAAAAAAAAAAGGATTTTAAATACAGAAATTTCGGCCCTCTGAAAAGTATAATCATGCATATGTATATTAGTGCTGGGCGGTAAACCGGTTCAAACCGAAAACCGGTTTATATTTGTCACGATATTGATTTTGAATAAACCGCCATACCGGTGTATTTAATTACACAACGTTCGTAACGAACGTTACGCTGCGCGACACTGTTTCAGACAGACCCATTACAGTGTTGCACTTCTAAGCAGCGACGAGTGAGGGTAAACCAACAGCAGTGCTCTGTTACGTTACATGGACGATGGATGCTGAGCGCATTATTGTAGCGCGAAAGTACATTAATATAATGCGCGAGCGCGAATCTCTGCTCACGCGCGGAATATAATGTGCCGCGCTCTCAGATACACGCTGCTCTTGTTAAAATAGGTCTATTTTCTCTGGGCTCGCTCAGAGAATCCTGCACTTAAAACGTGTTCAGTGCAATCGCGAATCTCTCCTCTTCCCCCGCTAACAATTTTAGGTTATAAGAACATTTTCATAACGTTCCCATTAAGTTATAATAACGTTATTTCTGAATGTTCTAGGAACATTCAAAATGTCCAGTTTTTTAGACGTATTAACGTTATTTCTTGGTTATAAGAACTCTATTCAAAACGTTATAAGAACGTTCAATTCTCCAGTTATATAAACGTTGTATTAACGTTATTTCCTGGTTATTAGAAGAACGTTAAGAAATAACAATTTTAGGTTATACTGGGCGCTATTCTATTCTACAATATTCACTAATGAGAGTAAAATAGACCATCCTACGTCAATTTACTGCAGTAATTCATCTCTCAACCAGTAGAAAATGCTTTGAACACCTGATTATGCATGAAAAAAAAAAAAACGTCATAAACCGGAAAACCGGCATAATTTTGAGGAAAAAAAAACGTGATATAAATTTTTGGTCAAACCGCCCAGCACTAATGTATATAGTTATATATACTAAATATATTAGTTTCACCTTTTAATTTGAATTACTGAAATACATGAACTTTTGCCCAATATTCTAATTTTTCGAGTTTCACCTGTAAGTAGACGAAAAATAAGATGCAACAAGGCAAGATGAATGTCGAGCTCCTGGTCTCTTTGGTGTCTGAAAACAGAACTTTATGACAAACGCCACAACGACTACAAAAATTATGGAGAGGAACTGCAGATCAAATAGGATTCTGGGAGTGAATTTGCACGTTCACTCGCGCATCGCCAGTGAAAATCGAAATGTCTTGAAAAACATTGGCGATAAGTATGCGTGATAATTGTCCTGGTGTGCATTAAGCGTTAATGTATCACAAATCTAGTTTACTACCGAGTCTACTAGTATCTAGTTTTAGATGTATAATCCGTAGTCTTTAAAGAGAATGAAGGAAAACACCAACCTATTTGTTCCTCTGTATCTTCATCTTTTATTCTGCAGGGTTCTTCCTTAATCTCCATCTTTACAATAGTATGTCAGTAGTTTCTCCTGGAGTAATTCCTCCTGCTTGCTTCTTCTCCTGTGGGAAGATGGGAATATTCCCAGCATTTAAACCTGCGGTCTCAAACTCAATTCCTGCAGGGCTCCAACCAGCACAAAACCACTTTCACTGACCTTTACCTGTTCCCTGCTGGTAGATTGAGTCTTTCTCATCAACATATGACCCATTAATACTAACACTAACTATTCTATATAAAATTTTAAAAAATTAAAAACTGTGACTAGTCACAGCACTTAAATATTGTTGTTACCCTAATGTTGGTTTGTTTGGATAAAAGCATCTGCTAAATGATTCAATATAAATATAAATGTATGACTGAGCACCAGATTCTCTCTCTCTTTCACACACACACACACACACACACACACACACACACACACACACACACACACACACACACACACACACACAAACAAACAATCCCCGCGTGCAAAACTACCTGAATGATGCTTTCAGAGGGCACTGAAGTTTATAGTCTAATCATGGGATGGGAAAGACGAAGAGAACATCTTTTCATAGTTCCTAGAACTATTGCCGGAAGTTCCCGGTTTTGCGTGTTCGCACCGCAGGAACTAGGAACGATTTTTGTTGTAGGAACTAATTTAGCAACTACTTCAAAGTAGGGTCTAAGCCAGCACTATAGGAACTATGCGTGACGTTAGTATACGCGGATTGGCCGAACGCACGTGAAACACCAGCACCCACCATTTAAAAAAAAGCCTATATATTTACTCCAGAAACTAACTCTACGAACATGGAAAACAGTGATGGATGGGCCTCTTAAGCTTTACGCTGAGGAGAAAAACCCAGCGCAACTTTGAGGAGACCGAGAGAAACATGATGTATTTCTGCTCAGCAACCCTGGACATCAACCACAGGGCAAACGCTAATAACTTTACAGCATTCATTAATCTTTGTTAATGTTAATTTCAGCTTTTTATTAATAGGCAAGATTATTAAAATCAAAAGTTGTATTTGTTAACATTAGTTAATGCACTGTGAACTAACATGAACAAACAGCAAACAGTTGTATTTTTTTGTTAACTAACAAAGATTAATAAATAGTCCTACGGTAATAAATGTATTGCTCATGGTTAGTTCAGGTTAGGTAATACATTATTTAATGATAACAAATGAAACCTTATTGTAAAGTTTTACCATTATTTTATATATTGTATTTTTAATGCTATTTTTAATAGCCTACACATAAGTTTTAACATAATTTTAATATATATATATATATATATATATATAAAATTATTATAACATCTTTATTTTGAAAGTATTAAAAATACAGGCCAATGGTTACCTTTTAATTAAATTTACAACCATGTGTGCATTATGACCTCTGTGATTGCATTCACTTTAAAGAATTCAACGCAAGACAACGAGGCCTTAACACACTTTAGCGGTTCGTTATTCGTTTTAATGTTGTGTAAGGGGAATGTCCTTAATAAACACTAATCAAAGAAATATCATACCGTCTGTCATTTTAAAAGAACGTCAAAAGATGCGCTTGACCATTACAATATTGAGTTCTGATTGGTCAATTCCTGTTATTCATAGTTCGTTAATTATCATATGTATAGAATTTTAATATTTTATTTGCATGATTAGTTTTACATAAATAGCTGGTTAGGACGGTGGGGGGTTGTGGTTTAACAGAGGGGAAGCTTTTTGTTTTGTCATTAGAACCCTGCTTACATTAGATATGTAATTTGCATGCATTACAAATATGTTTAACATGTTTGATTTGCTCATCAAATAAAATGAAAACACAAATCATAATCTTCACAAATTGTAACGTGAAAACCCAGTCAGTACTGCTAACCCAGTCAGTACTGTAACACTACGTTTCACGAGTGTAATGAACAACATTAGTCGCTTCATTTCGATTCATTTCTGAGCGATTCACTAAATGAACTCGTTTAGTCATTTGTACTTTGTACACATAGGCTATTTCCCCTAATAAATGCTAAACATTTATGTACTCACAGTCTGAAAAACAGCAGATTTAGAGCGGAATTATGTTGTTTATGTCCCCTTCCCTCGCTCACTTCTCTTCTTCTCCTAGACTCGGGTGTGTGTCATTGCTTCGGTTGCTCGAGCGCCTCTACTGGCGGAAACCATATTAAACTCTTTAACCTTCATAGATTAAGATATTTATGCGTTATCTTGGCTGATATTTTACAAACACTATTTATCTTTCCACATGTGTTTGATTTGGGATAATATATATAATAATAACACATTAAAATACTATTTTAGAAATCAAATTTATTGAGGACAGCTGATAAACTATAAGATCATTTTTGGTTATGACTATATCTAAACTTAAAATAACAGCCAATGAGTAAGGGAATGTTTTAGATGCTGATGATTTGAAAACAAGTTTGTAGGGCTGTTGAGAACCAGAACTAAACTGCCCTGAGCCTGAAGTTTACATGCTTCCCTATTATTGATATGAATGGAGTTCAGGAACACGAGAAGAAATATCAAATTCACTCATTGTTTACTTGATCTGTTCAACCACTACTTCAATTATTATTGATTAACAGTATTCAGTTGTGTTGCATATTGGACTGTACATAAAACAAATGTAATCAATTTTGCATATGGAGGTCAGTAATGCTGCTGAGTTAGTTTCAGCGTGTGTAAAGGTGGTTTTATGCTCAGTTTTCTGCACAGTTGTAGTTTGTTGTGTGGTTGGATTTCAGCTCTCAAAAGATCTGATCCTGAATCAGCGTGAAAAGAAAAACCTTGACACTGAATTCAGCACTGAGCGACCAGATCTGGATTCATCAAGCTCAAATCAACTGGATCATCAATTATTATAAAGTAAAGTGACAATTATCACCCCACAATTAGAAATGGTGTCTGATGTTATGACTAAACCATTGACAAAGTTTAAACGACAAAAATTACAGTCTCGTGTTTGGCATGTAAATGCAACACAAGAGAAAATAAGTCTGTGTTCATGTGTTCTGTTATTATAATGATATAATGTACAGTATGAGAGCAAGTGACCTGTTCATGTCTGTAATAGGTGTGCGCTCAAACTGCTCATGAGTGGTAGTGTTGTCAAAATTACAAAAGTCGGTACTGAAATTTAAAAAATATGACGATAACAGCATTTCCCTAGTATCATTAAACACGTGCTCAACATATGTCTCTGATTGGCTACAATAATCAACGCTTCAAAAACTAGGGATGAGCGATACCACTTATTTTGTTTTTCAATACGATACCGATACTTTATAGGCCAGTATCGCCGATACGATACCTGTAAACTGAACTTTTAAAATGTCAAATTTCTTAAATTATTGAATTACTAAGAGTAAAATGGGTAATGATACCCACTTAACATTATACTTGAAAGGCATTTTAATATTCAATATGCCTTATTTGGAGTTTATTAGATTATATTTTTGTTTACACATGGTAAAAATGTTTACTTGTAGTGGTAACAATGGAAATCTACAAAAAAATGTGGGCCTAATTGAACTATTGCCTCTGTAATGTTCATTTTCATAAGAGGCTAACAGTGATAGGCTGTTGCACACAGAAAATGCAACCTTTTTATTCTGACAGTGTATGATGTATATTCAAATTAGTTACAGAATAGATCAGTATGAACTTTTAGCATTCAATTTTAAACAATTTAATTTCACAAACTATTGTAAGGGGTATACAGTCAAAGACCCAGAACCAGATATGAAGAATGAAGACCCAGAGTCAGAATTATAATAAATTAAAGAGAAGTTTTACTGAAGATAGTTTGCAGTTTCCTCAGCAGAAGTCAGCTTCAAGACTCTCACAGGAGTTCGTAGGCCGTCCCGCTTACGGTTACACAGATCACCGCAGTTATACCATTTTCAAGGTCTAAGCTACGTCATTGTTTACAGGTTGAATGATTCTCATTGGCTAAGAAATAGGTAAACACAGTAATTGTCCACACATATACAGATAGACAGAAGCATATCTCCATCGATTATGCAGCTGACACAATCGGACCCTGAAGTTAGGCACGTCATGACCTTCCAGGGCGCAGATTTGGGTTGCGGGCGCCAGCATGTCTCGAACAACAATTCACTCTATCTCCAATAATGCCAGTGGTTCCTTAACCTGTAACCAAGAAGACTAACACACACACACACACACCGACACACAGCTACTCCAAGGTTGGATTTGGCAAGTCCTCTCAAAACATCAAGATAATGCTGGAAAGTAAGGCTTTAACAAAGAAATGATCCCTTAAACTATTGGCTTCAATGACCCCTATATGTTTTAACACGTTGAAGACCTTTCTCAAACACAAAACAAGTCCCTATTTCATTTCTGGAAGCCGAGCTAAATGAGCAAGCACCGTTACTGCATTCAGAGATCAAATACAGACATTAGAGAAAACATGAAACGAACATTTCAGTAATCACACTGGTAACTTATAACAAAGTAAAATCTCACACGCTTAGAGAAGTCATTCAACTCATTTAATATTTAGAAGGAAAAATAATGATTAATACCTTGATTATAATTACTCATCATTACTTATACATTGAAGCAGCAGTGGATTCCAGTCCACCCCCTTCACTATGTATGTAGAATACAATTTCAATTTGTTTATTGTGAAATAACTCAAACATATGATGTTTTTCTGTCTTCTGTTAAGCATTGTTCTGGGCTGCATCTCCCAAAAGCATCGTTTCTTATGACACTTTTGGGAAACGCAGCCCTGTTTTAAAGTCGACATGAAATCAAAATTTACCCCATTTACTTTGTTAGCGCATATTACTAGTCTTGTGGTGAACAATTAATCCGTGTAAGTTAATGCACAGAAAAAAATAGTTTGCCGAGGTAATCTTTAATCAAAATCTGAAAAGTTGCTTTTCTGATGACGTCAGTTTGACGACTTGGGTTGAAAACGCTTAACCACTCGCCTCAAACCGTAACTGTGCGTTCACACAGACGACGCCGTAGAAAGATTCGTGGACGCTCTGACGTAGATCGAATGCTTGGTCTTTTTGTAAACTTTATTTAAAGGGTCCGCAAAGCAAACAAGCATGTTGATCACTATTTGTGCAGCCTGCCCAAGTAGGGAATAAGTTTCTCATGTCAACTTTTAAATGTGAAAATAAGAAATTGATCAATGGAAAGAACTTAATTATAGTGACGTTTGCAAACGAAATAAACCAATTAAAAGCCATTTGTGTGGTGTTGCTTTTGTGTTCATGGTTAAGTGCTATTCTAATTTGCATTCCCACTGAAAACAAGCGTTCTAGCATGAAAATGTTGCCTATAAATAATGTTGCGTGCCTTCTTATCAAATTCACATGATCAACCTCTCTATTTTCCTTGGAGACTAACGTGGTCGTAACCAAAGTTTACTTGACTGGTTCTCCGGGAATCCTCTCAAGTGAACGACTTCTACTTTCCGATTGGTTGCCGCCGAACCGCGTCATAGCTCATTACCATAAAGTTGACCTGACTTCAACTCTTCTCGCCGTTCAAGACCATAGACAGTAAAAGAAATGGACACAGCGACCCCATTGATTTCACCGGAGAAAATTGAAGCCTGTTAAAAGCTGATCGCCAGGCGTACTGCGCAGGCTCACACTGGGCCTGTCACGTGAGCAACCTGTATGTCTTCTAGTAGCTGTGCCGAGTGAAATCTGAATCATTCCGAATCTCGCAGAGACGGAGAGCGCGAGTATCAGCTGTCCATGAGCTGGCAGCAGGATCAACTTTATGAGGACGAGTCCACGTCCCGATTGGCCGCGAGCTTCTCCTCCTGTCTATACGGTAATTTCTCAACTGTGCGACAGAGTGGCTATGACGCAATCGTTAGCCTATTTTTACAAAAACTGCTTCTACAGGGCCATAATGTAAGATACAAGGTAATGGAGCCTTTAGTACATTGTCATGTTTCTTTAGAAATAAATAATGGACAAATGGAGTCTTTAAACGCCTCAGATGTAAAGTTATTCACTGTAAAAGCTACGCCAAAATGAATGGGAGTCAATAGAATGCTAACAGCAGGTGATGGTTTGCTACAATGGCGGCCCCCGAGAGGCTTCAGTTTCCGGCGGATGGATTACCCTCTTGTCTAAGACGCACCGGAGCTCGCCACTGGCTCACATTTAAAATGAATGTCTTCCAGCCACTTTGACGCTCTCGCCGGCGGCGGTGTGAAGGCACAGTTAGTCTGCTATGAGCGAGAGATGGAGAGGAGGTGCGCTAAAGTAAAACACTGCCCTCTGTTCAATATTCAGTTTCACTTGTAAATACGTCACAACAATGGAGAAAAGCCGTTTGCAATTTCCGGTTCACGCAGACTTTAATGCATTGGCGTCAGTGTGCGAACGCTCTCTGTGATTGATTGGTTCTGACTTGCAGCATTTGCGTGTGTTCAGATCAGAGATCATAGAAGGTTCAAATGAGCAGGATGATAGTAATATTACACAATTATTCACTAACATAGGTTATTCATCCAATTAAATGCATATTGTACGCATAAAAATTCTTGTCAAATAAACTAAATCACTAGTAAAAACAAAAAAAAAAAAAAACACTTTAGTATCGATATTTTAATTTGACTTTCGATACTCTACGTAAGTATCAATATATCAATACGCCCATCCCTATCAAAATCATGTTACAAGCGCTCCGGTGTGTATCTGTGTAAAGTGCCCGGTGAAGAAAACATGATTTTGAAGCGTTGATCATTGTTGCCAATCATTATTGAAAATGTGTCGGCCTACCAATTTACTCAGTGCCACATTTTAGATCACTATATCTCTGGAAAATAATCATATTGGCCTTTAAAATTTAAGAAAAAACAAAAACAAAAATTTAAGGATATTGAAATGTTTTTAATATGAGCTACAATTTTGACCCAAATGTGTTTATGTCTGATGTCTGACCTTTTATAGATCTTTTATACACACTTAACTGCAGACACTGATATGGCATATGCTGTGTGTGTATGACAGTACAAATATTTTGAGTGTCATGTTGAGTTGGCAAACCGTTTCTTCGTCCATGGTCTTGAACTGACTGGGAATGACAACAAATGCTGCCATCTAGAGTCAACTGTAAATGTTCACTTTATACAAAAACACTGATTTATCCTGATGATGCAACTCAGAATCTGCTTCAAAAGAATAAGATCAATACAATAATTCACCTCTATTTGTGCACCTCTAAAATGTTCATTTAGAAACCTTCAGTTGAATGCTTTTTCTTATGTCTCTGTAGATTAGATAATTGGGTGAAACTCTTTCCACATGAAGAGCACTCATAAGGTTTCTCTCCAGTATGAACTCTCTGATGAGCTTTCAGGGTTTCTGACTGAGAGAATCTCTTCCAACAGTGTGAACACTTGTACGGTTTCTCTCCAGTGTGAACTCTCAGGTGTTTTTTTAAGTTGCCCGATGTAATAAAGCTCTTCCCACAGTCAAAGCACACATGAGGTCTCACACCAGTATGAACACGCTCATGATCTTTTAAAGTCTGCAGTCGTAAAAAACTCTTTCCACAAAAAGAACAGATGTGAGGCTTCACAGCAGCATGAGTTTGAATGTGTCGTCTTAAGATGGATTCAAAAACAAATGTTTTATCACACTGATCACAGCTGAATGATCTCACTCCAGTGTGAGCGAGCAGATGCTCTTTGAGAGTATGTTTATGAATGAAACTCTTTCCACATAGAGTGCATGTAAAAGGCCTTTCTCCAGTGTGAGATCTCATGTGTGTCTTAAGGTTTATTCCATGTATGAAACTCTTTCCACACTCAGAGCAGCTGAAAGATCTTTTGACTCCAGATTTTCCAGCTTGTTTCTGTGTGAAATTCTCTTCAGTCTTTGAAACGACTCTGTTTACATCTTCATTTGTGAAATGCTGTTTGTCTTCATTCACTTCCATCGGGTCTAATATCAGCATTAAATTTCCACGGTTCAATTGAAGACGGACAAATTAGAAACAAAATCAAGAAGCCAAAAATGAGAAAAATCCAGTTTACCATCAAGTCTATCTAGTTTTAGATGTATTGTTATTCACATTTAGATGTCAATTTTCATCTTAAAGGGATAGTTCACCCAAAAATTAAAATTAGCCCATGATTTACTCACCCTCAAGTCCTCCTAGGTGTATATCTGACATCATTCTTTCAGACGAATACAATCAGAGTTATATTTAAAAAATGTCCTGGCTCTTCCAAGCTTTATAATGGCAGTGAATGACCATTTCTGTTTTGAAGTCCATAAAAGTAATTCAACTATAATTGTATTCATCTGAAAGAAGAATGTCATATACACCTAGGATGACTTGAGGGTGAGTAAATCATGGGCTAATTTTAATTTGGGGGCGAACTATCCCTTTAATGTTCCTCATCAGTCATTAAAGAGAATGAAGGAAAACACCAACCTATTTGTTCCTCTGTATCTTCATCTTTTATTCTGCAGGGTTCTTCCTTAATCTCCATCTTTACAATAGTATGTCCGTAGTTTCTCCTGGAGTAATTCCTCCTGCTTGCTGCTTCTCCTGTGGGAAGATGGGAATATTCCCAGCATTTAAACTCTCATGAACGGCTGTGGAGCTTCACTGACTGAAGGAGTGAATTGTGGTCGTTGTTGCTCATTTAACAGATGATCATCACACTTACAATCACTCGCAATTATTTGTTTTTTGGTCGAACAGTCGTTTAGAAACAATCCCATGAATTGATTTTTTTTTTGTTGAGAAAGCAGGAGACAATATATGAAGCAAACTAAATCACGTCTTTTAAGTTTAAATGAAAAATATATATATATAAAACCAATAAAAAACATTTACTGTTATCAAAACAAACAATAAAAAAACTAAAACTAATAACAAATGTACACATATTTAAAGCTACAAGCATACATGCATATCAATGACAGAAATAAGCTCAATAGAACATCAGTCTTGGAATTTATTCAAGTAGTTTCCAGTCTAATTGTTCACAAGTCCAACATTCTCAAAGTCAATGATGGCATGATGATTTCAGTCAATGAACATCCACAGGAAGTTCCACAGGTTTAAGAAATTCGAAGACGACAGACTCGGTCAATAATACATTGATAATTCCCACGTGCATTGAGCGGTTGAACTTAGCATAAAACAGTCCATCTAAAGACTTATTTAGCATGTGCTCAATTAGACCATTAGGCTTAAAAGAGTAGCAAAGAAAATAATTTCTTCTCAAAAACCAAACCACAGAAGAAAACCTTGAACTACAGCTCACATCTGTGTTTTTGTCACCTCTCCCTAACTTCACTTCTCCTCTGCTTATATCCGCACCCTCCCCCCTCAGAACTGAGGACATCGCTCCCTAGTGTAGCGGCAAAGCACTAGTAACAGTGACCTCAACCTAGAACTGTTACAACGTGAGCACCACGACACATGCGTGCGATGCTGACGCAGGAGACGGCAAATACATGGCCGGCATTCTGACGTAGAACCCGGAAGCGCTGCAGTGTGTTTACTACGTCAACAGCGTATAGGAGACTGACACAGAAGAGATGAAAAAGGTATTCTCTTCGCTTAATAACGTTAAGGTTGAACCACTGGAGTCACATGGACTAGTTTAACATCTTTACTACCTTTCTGGGCCTTGAAAGTGGTCGTTGCGTTGCTGTCTATAGAGGGTCAGAAAGCTCATGAAAAATATTTTCATTTGTGTTCCGAAGATGAACGAAGCTCTTACAGGTTTAGAACGACATGAGGGTTAGGATTGGGGTGAACTATCCCTTAAACAGCCTCGATTAAATCTGACTGAACACCTTCCGAACTTTCGATCCTCCCTAAAAGCCCAAACTTAACGACCAAACCAGCTAGATCAGTGATTGTCGTAAAATACAGTCTGTCGCTGCAGGACAAACTCAATAATAAAAGAGTTGCTTAACTGCATGGCGGAAGTGATACTGTTCCTCTGAGACGGAGTGGAACATGGAGGAAAAAAAGTGAACTTTGGGTTTGTGCCTAAACACTTAAACACAGAAATATGCCAAAATGCCCAGCTTGGTAAGTATTCTCTTAAACACTGTTGGTTATGTCTTAAGTGAACATAAACAGTTGGGAAATAAGTTGCATGTGTAACAGTACATTGAAACCGTGCTTTCGGTGTCATTAAAGGGATAGTTTACCCAAAAATAAAAATTATGACATCATTTACTCAACCCTCAAGTTGTTTCAAGCCGGTATGAATTCCTTTCTTCTGCTAAACACAAAAGAAGATATTTTGAAGAATGTGGCAAACCAAACGATTGATGGACCCCATTGACTTCCATGTATGGAAAAAAATACAAAGGAAGTCAATGCCCATCAACTGTTTGGTTATTGACATTCTTCAAAATATCTTAATTTGTGTTCAACAGAACAAAGAAAGGCTGTAAACGATGACAGAATTTTAATTTTTGGGTTGAAGGAGAGAATAAACATGTCAACGGAGGTGAAATAAAATCAGTAATATGGTCATGACCCAGCGATTTATTCTCATCTAGATATTTGTCACAGAATACTCTGAAACTGGTTGAGGATCCAACTGCAGTCGTTTATTACAGAAATTCGGAATCATAATCCATAAAACAGGCAACAGGTCAAAACACAGGAAAGATAATACAAAGAAACAACAGAGCAGAAAAACAGTCAAACAAGGAAATCCGAGAAACCAGGCAGAAAATTAAAACCACAACACGGAAAACCTGAGGGAGAGCTCTCAGAAATGCAGTGTGACACTAACAAGACTTTGCAAAGAGTGAGTAAATACACAGCGCTTATATAGAGGATATGCACTGGACTGAGTGGTAAAAGAGCTGCTAAGCGCTTAAATCTGTTATTAAAGCTAGTAAACATTTGCTGCTTGCCTGCAATTTTATTAGAATCTTTTTCAATGCAAAAAAGTCTTTAATATCTTAACGCATCATGTCTATACATCTAAAACTAGTTATTTGTAATATAGATTATGATTTAATAGACTATTGTTGCCACTTTTAGCCAAATTCCTCATATATTCTAACTAGTATTTTGACCTTCCCCAAAGTTTCCCCTTGTCAAACTATCAAACTTCACAACTAATTTTAGCAAATTATCCAGCTTTTGATTAATCTGAATGTCAAATTATTTACTTGTAGGTGATGGATCTGACCATGAACATTTGCTAATTAGAAAATATCGGGCAACGGGTTTTCTCATGTTTCTGTAGAGTAGATAATTGGGTGAAACTCTTCCCACATGAAGAGCACTGGTGCGGTTTCTCTCCAGTATGAATTCTCTGGTGTGTTTTCAAATTGTTGGATGTAGTGAAGGTCTTTCCACAGTCAGAGCAACAATGAGGTCTCACACCAGTATGAACACTCTCATGCCGTTTTAAATTCTGCAGTCGTGAAAAACCCTTTCCACAAAAAGAACAAAAGTGAGGCTTCACACCAGCATGAGTTTTAAGGTGTGTTTTTAAGCTTGATGCCAAAACAAATGTTTTCTCACACAGATCACAGCTGAAAGATCTCACTCCAGAGTGACGGCGCAGATGAGTGGTGAGAACGCTTTGGGATGTGAAACTATTTCCGCACTGAGAGCATGTATAAGGCCTCTCTCCAGTGTGAATTCTCATATGCACATTAAGGCTTCCTTTATGAGTGAAACTCTTTCCACACTGAGTGCATGTGAACAGTTTTTCTCCAGTGTGAATCCTCATGTGCACATTTACGTCCTCTTTGCGACTGAAACTCCTTCCACACTGAGTGCATGTGAACGTATTTTCTCCAGTGTGAGATTTCATGTGTTTATTAAGGTCTGATTCGCGCACGTAAAACATTCCACACTCAGAACAGGTGAAAAATTCTTTGTCTCCAGATTTTTCAGCTTGATTTTGTGTGAAATTCTCTTCAGTCTGTGAAGCGACTGCATTTCCATCTTCATTTTTGAAATGATGAGGTTTTTCAAACAGATGTTGTTTGTCTTCATTTTTATATGTCAGTTCTCCATCTTCATTAGTGAAATGATGCCACTTGTCTTTATTTACTTCCACCGGGTCTAAAATCAACATATTAAATAATAAATTCCCAAAATTCAATCAAAGAGGGAAAATGAGAAACGAAGAAATCAAATATTCATTTTTAATGTACCACAAATCTAGTTTACTACTGAGTCTACTAGTATCTAGTTCTAGATGTATTGTTATATACTCCAGAGAATCAGAAATATAAGAGATTTCTTTGTAAATTTAGTTTATGTCATTACATTGTTTGTGGCATGAGAATCATTGGAGATTTTTTTTTTTATTTCATTCATGTTTTATGCTGTCTGTAGAGGAAACCAGTACTCCGTTATTAAGAAAATAAAATGGCATGACAAGACATGTATAGGACATGTTTTTTTTTTAATTTACCATTAAATATTTAGATTTCAGGCCATTTTAACCAAACTTTGTATAAAGATGATTCTCAACTATGTTATCAAATATATATCACTATGATTAGATAAACTATTTTAGTTTATACAATATGTGTACAACTGCTATAAATGTGTAGTCCCATTCTATACAACGTATGTAATTTGAATATGAATGTGTTCTTGTGGCAACATGTAATGAAAAAAATGGGAGTAATAACAAGGGAGTAATCAGTAAAAACAGTTTTATAAGAATATCTCATATTTCATAGGAATACGGATTCAAAATTTCTTTCCCTTTTCACTTGTTGTGTCTCAACACAATGCCACATAAACGTCTCTGGTTACTCATGTAACGTAGTTCCCAGAGAGGAGGGAACGAGACATTACGTATGGGGAAATCCATTTTCCTCGAAATGCTGAAGCCTGATTTGAAAAACTCTTTTGCTTGCAAATAGCCAATGGCGCCCGCGCCCTCACCTGATTGGCTGACAGTCCCCAATATAGGTGATGCAGGGCGCTAAAAACCTCAGAATCTTTAGACTGAACGAGAGCAATGAGGCTGAAGGCTTTTTCACACGGCAGTTTACGTAATGTCTCGTTCCCTCCTCTGCTCGGTTTAGACAGCACGCTGCCTTTTCTGGTGCCCGCATAGCAGACGAAAAGCTTCTCTGGAGTTTGAAACTAGCCCTGTTCACATAAGCACGCAGCGTGCGCACGGGGCAAAAAGCGCATTTCTGTGACACTGAATTATTGTCTAGTTCAGCGGGGCAAAACGCTTGAATTGAGTTGAGAGCACCTTCGGCGAGTAGCCGTGTTTGGGTATAAGTCTGATCGGATATAAGTCAATCGTCCGGTCCTAACTGCATACAAGCACTGTTCACTGACAGGGCCTGCAAGTCTCTCACTCGTTTCCCGCAAGCCAGCGCGAGTAGAAGCGCCGTCTTCAAGGTTGTATCAGCGATTTCAGGCCCAAAAAAGGCCAAAACATAAATTATCACATTCATCTAATCTTTCCTAACGATCCGCTAGCTGCCCGCCCCACAAGCATGCCATCCAAAAACTGCGTCTCTGGGAAACAATGGGTTTCACCAACACTCAAAACCAAAATAAATAGTGTTAAAAATGTATTTATTTTGCTTTTGGTGGTTGGTGAAACCCATTGTTTTTGTGTGCAGATTTCAAAGCCTAGGCTGCCTACAGAGACGCGTTTTTTGGACGGGATGCTTATGGGGCGGGCAGCTAGCGGATCGTTAGGAAAGACTAGATGAATGTGATTATTTTTGGGCCTGAAATCGCTGATACAACCTTTAACTGAGAGCACTTTAAGGTCGCTAGATTCGGAAGGGTCGGACAGCGCACTGAGCACTAACGACAGGTCCCAAACTGGCATCTGGCGAAGGCGGGGAGGATTAAGCTGCCTCGCCCCTCGGAGAAAGCGGATTATCAGAGGGTGCTTCCTCAACGAATAACCATCTAGCATGTCGCGAAAGGCGGCGATAGTGGCCACGTAGACTTTCGCTGTCGATGCGGAGAAAATGAAGGAAAACACCAACCTATTTGTTCCTCTGTATCTTCATCTTTTATTCTGCAGGGTTCTTCCTTAATCTCCATCTTTACAATAGTATGTCAGTAGTTTCTCCTGGAGTAATTCCTCCTGCTTGCTTCTTCTTCTCCTGTGGGAAGATGGGAATATTCCCAGCATTTAAACTCTCATTGTTTAAAAAAACAGTTCGATTTTTTTTTTTTTTTTTTACATAAAACAGCTATGCAGAATAGTTCAAAACATCATAATAATGAATAAATTCTGAACATTGGCTCTCAGTCTTTATTCACCTTTTTTCTCACTAGAACTCATAAAAATATTGAATAGAATATCATAACTCTAATAGGGGCACACTGTAACACAGTGTTATAACATTTCCCAGCCGCACAACTGAGATTTAAACCTGGCGAGTGTGTTCTGCTGAGATCGGCAATAAAGAACAATCTGAACTGTTAAATAACAGATTGGAGATTAAAATAATATCAGATTTGTCTCACTTTAAATAAACACAAAAGACAGATAAAAAAAATAACTTTAGAAGAAATGTACGTTTGCTATGGTTAAATAAATGTTCAGTTATAAGTTACAAAGATTTTTATACTTTGGCGCATTTTTTTCTCTATACAGTGTTGATATAGCAACTAATACACGGTTTCGTCATGCTAGCATGTGTTTTACAACTAGCCCCGCGACAGTTCCCTACATCCACCCCTACATTAAAAACTGTTTACGAGGTTTAATTTGTTCATTACATAAAATGAAAACACAACTCATAATCTTCACAAATTGTTATGTGAAAAACAGCGAGTAACGAGTTTACGTTTCACGAGCGTAATGAACATCAGTCGATTCATTTCTGAGTGATTCACTAAATGAACTGACTCGTTTAGTCGTTTAGTTTTCGATTTCTCCTAATAAATGATAAAATGAATGTACTCACAGTCTGAAGCAGCAGATTTAGAGCAGAATGAACGTCTGTGTTCCACTTCTCATGTTGATGTTCCCTTCCCTCGCTCACTTCTCTTCTTCTCCTAGACTCGGGTGTGTGTCATTCCTTCGGTTGCTCGAGCGCCTCTACTGGCGGAAACCATATTAAACTCTCTAACCTTTTAGATACAAGACAACCACCAATATAAGATCTGTTCTCTTGTTCGAGATTATATAAACACTATTTATCTTCACAAACATGTTTGATTTGAGATAAAAATTCAAACTTCAAATATCTGCTAAGGAGTTTGCAATTGTATTTACCTTGGCCGACTCTGATGATGACGTCATCCAATCTTACTCGACCTGACATTTTCATTCATCCATTCCTGACGCATCATGTTCCTGCTGCAGCATAAACACATCACAACAAAGTGCATCTATACACGCCTTAAATAATCTATTTAATAGCAGATTACATGACTGGCTCAAAAACATAGCCTACTGAAGACATTTTAAACATTTAACCCTTGTGCCACATTTAAAAAGACGTTACACATAGCTCCAGAGGACAAAAATGGGAGCACAGACTTAAGTTTGGTATCATTTTAAAGAAGACCCCTGGCAGATTATTGCTGAAAGAAGTCAATTTAAAATTTAAAAGTTATATAGGTTTAAGTTTATGAAAATTATTTATGAACATTATTTTATATAAAATATATATTTTATAAAACAATTTGAACTCAAAAACAGCTAGAAAATCAAAGCCATTATTATACATAACTTGTGTTCCAAATTTGAGATTGATATCTCAAAAAAAATGTAGCTTTCAGTAAGATTTTGTCTGGGTGCAGTAACAGACTTTCCCCGTTGGACGCCATGCAGCAAAACTTCACTGGTGCACACAGACACAGGGATTGGCTTTTAGATTTGCAGTTGAGTTTTTCCTCTCTCAATCTTACAAACACACACATGCACACACACATATATATATATATTTAACGCCACTAACCACTTGGTGAGTTGCAATTTTGAAAACGAACGTTAAGGGTGTTTTGAGGACATGTTTGTGCGTGCCGGTAGACAGCCACTCTGAAGCCAATCTAAAAGAGTCAAAAAGTCGAGACAGGAACCATTGTCAATTTCTGTGTCCACCACTCTAGTTCATCCAAAACAAACTAGAAAACAGACTCAAAGTGCTAAATACCAGAATTATCCTTTAAGTGCCAAACAAGTAACGTCAAACGTGTTTACCCTCCACGCAAACACATACCACATTTACATAAATGTGACAAAAACCTGAGTTTCCAACGCAGCTTGTCACAAGTCCAACATTCTCAAAGTCAATGATGGCATGATGATTTCAGTCAATAAACATCCACAGGAAGTTCCACAGGTTTAAGCAATTTGATGACGACAGACTTCCCACGCGCATTAAGCGGTTGAACTTAGCATAAAACAGTCCATCTAAAGACTTATTTAGCATGTGCTCAATTAGACCATTAGGCTTAAATGAGTAGCAAAGAAAATAGCAATTTCTTCTCAAAAACCAAACCACAGATGAAAAATGAATTTGTCACCTCGCCCTAACTTCACTTCTTCTCTGCTTACATCCGCACGCTCCTGCATGTGTAACAGTATACTGAATCCGTGCTTTCGGTCTTAAAGTGACATCAGCCTAATATTCCTACTGCCGTCTGTGTCATTAAAGGGATAGTTTACCCAAAAATGAAAATTGACAATTTACTCGCCCTCATGTTTCAAGCCGGTATGAATTCCTTCTTCTGCTAAACACAAAAGAAAATATTTTGAAGAATGTGGGAAACCAAACGATTGATGGACCCCATTGACTTCCATGTATGGAAAAAAATACAAAGGAAGTCAATGCCCATCAACTGTTTGGTTATTGACATTCTTCAAAATATCTTAATTTGTGTTCAACGGAACAAAGAAAGGCTGTAAACGATGACAGAATTGTAATTTTTGGGTTGAAGGAGAGAATAAACATGTCAACGGAGGTCAAATAAAATCAGTAATATGGTCATGACCCAGCGATTTATTCTCATCTAGATATTTGTCACAGAATACTCTGAAACTGGTTGAGGATCCAACTGCAGTCGTTTATTACAGAAATTCGGAATCATAATCCATAAAACAGGCAACAGGTCAAAACACAGGAAAGATAATACAAAGAAACAACAGAGCAGAAAAACAGTCAAACAAGGAAATCCGAGAAACCAGGCAGAAAATTAAAACCACAACACGGAAAACCTGAGGGAGAGCTCTAGGATAATAATGTTTTATTATAGTTTTTTTTTTGTTGCTGATAAATAAATTGTAGTTCGTCCTAGTTCCCTATGAATGAATTAACAAACGATCTAAAAAAAAAAAAAAAAAGGTATTAAACTTGACGGAGGAAATGTGGGTATTAGGTTAAACTGAAACAAGGAACGTGGTGTATAATTGTGTGAAATGTATGATGAAAATTGGCAAGCAATGTCGCCAAGCAAATACCAAGAAATAGGCTGAGGCAGTTTGTCTTTCGACTCCACTTGAAAAATCTGCGACGGGACTGACTGACTTTTTATAGGGTGAACGTGATTTCATCAAGTACCACATGTTCCTGGATCAACTTTCCAATCAACCAATCAGATTTGAGGGACAAGTTTACAGTTTATGTCAGGTTTAGGCTTAGAACCAGGGTGAGGTACAGTACTTAAACAGTGTTATTCACCTATCATTACCCTCTGATTTTAGGGGAAAGTTATGGGTAGGGTTAGGTTTAGCGGTAGGCATTGGGTAAGGAATACATTTTGGGACAGGAATGTTGATCCAGGATCAAAAAAATATGTTGATCCAGGAACGTCTTACTTGGCAAAATCACGATGACCCTTTTTATAGTACTAAATCAAATCAATCAAAAGACCCTCCAATCATCATGCGGAAGCCCGGAGTCCGGGCCCGCCCACTCCTCATTCCTCCCAGAGACGACGAGCGTCCGTATGGGACATAATCGCAGCATTTTTCCAATGACCCTCTAGCTTCGAAGCGCTGAAAAAAGCTGTTCAAAGCCCGACTGAAGTCAGTGGACGCTCGGCTTCAACAGGGAAATGCACTGAGACGCTACGAGAATGCATGGGAAGGAAATCGAGTCAGCCGAGCTGCTAGAGCTGATTCTGAACGAACTTCGAGATTAACGTGTTCTAACGCATTTTTAGTCAATAAAATGGTAACACAATAGTACACATTTGACAATTAATTGTGTGACATTATAGGGGAAGGTGAGCTTCCCTTGCAGTCTTAAAGACATCGCCACAGCGCTTATATAGAGGATATGCACTGGACTGAGTGGCAAAAGAGCTGCTAAGCGCTTAAATCTGTTATTAAAGCTAGTAAACATTTGCTGCTTGCCTGCAATTTTATTAGAATCTTTTTCAATGCAAAAAAGTCTTTAATATCTTAACGCATCATGTCTATACATCTAAAACTAGTTATTTGTAATATAGATTATGATTTAATAGACTATTGTTGCCACTTTTACCCAAATTCCTCATATATTCTAACTAGTATTTTGACCTTCCCCAAAGTTTCCCCTTGTCAAACTATCAAACTTCACAACTAATTTTAGCAAATTATCCAGCTTTTGATTAATCTGAATGTCAAATTATTTACTTGTAAGTGATGGATCTGAACATGAACATTTGCTAATTAGAAAATAATGGGTTTTCTCATGTTTCTGTAGAGTAGATAATTGGGTGAAACTCTTCCCACATGAAGAGCACTGGTGCGGTTTCTCTCCAGTATGAATTCTCTGCTGTGTTTTTAAATTGTTGGATGTAGTGAAGGTCTTTCCACAGTCAGAGCAACAATGAGGTCTCACACCAGTATGAACACTCTCATGCCGTTTTAAATTCTGCAGTCGTGAAAAACCCTTTCCACAAACAGAACAAAAGTGAGGCTTCACACCAGCATGAGTTTTAAGGTGTGTTTTTAAGCTTGATGCCAAAACAAATGTTTTCTCACACAGATCACAGCTGAAAGATCTCACTCCAGAGTGACGGCGCAGATGAGTGGTGAGAACGCTTTGGGATGTGAAACTATTTTCGCACAGAGCATGTATAAGGCCTCTCTCCAGTGTGAATTCTCATGTGCACATTAAGGCTTCCTTTCTGAGTGAAACTCTTTCCACACTGAGTGCATGTGAACAGTTTTTCTCCACTGTGTTCTTTAAGGTGTCTGTTAAGGGTTGATTTACGTGTGAAACTATTTCCACACTGAGAGCATTTGAACAGTTTTTCTCCAGAGTGAATCCTCATGTGCACATTTACTTCCTCTTTGCGACTGAAACTATTTCCGCACTGAGAGCATGTATAAGGCCTCTCTCCAGTGTGAATTCTCATGTGCACATTAAGGCTTCCTTTATGAGTGAAACTCTTTCCACACTGAGTGCATGTGAACAGTTTTTCTCCACTGTGTTCTTTCAGGTGTCTGTTAAGGGTTGATTTACGTGTGAAACTATTTCCACACTGAGAGCATTTGAACAGTTTTTCTCCAGTGTGAATCCTCATGTGCACTTTTACATCCCCTTTGCGACTGAAACTCTTTCCACACTGAGAGCATGTGAATGGTTTTTCTCCACTGTGTTCTCTTGTGTGTCTGTTAAGGGTTGATTTACGTGTGTAACTCCTTCCACACTGAGTGCATGTGAACAGATTTTCTCCAGTGTGAGATTTCATGTGTTTATTAAGGTCTGATTCGCGCACGTAAAACATTCCACACTCAGAACAGGTGAAAAATTCTTTGCCTTCAGATTTTTCAGCTTGATTTTGTGTGAAATTCTCTTCAGTCTGTGAAGCGACTGCATTTCCATCTTCATTTTTGAAATGATGAGGGTTTTCAAACAGATGTTGTTTGTCTTCATTTTTATATGTCAGTTCTCCATCTTCATTAGTGAAATGATGCCACTTGTCTTTATTTACTTCCACCGGGTCTAAAATCAACATATTAAATAATAAAAAAAGGAAAATGAGAAACGAAGAAATCAAATGTAGTTTACTACTGAGTCTACTAGTATCTAGTTCTAGATGTATTGTTATATACTCCAGACAACCAGAAATATGAGAGATTTCTTTGTGAATTTAGTTTATGTCATTACATTGTTTGTTGTATGAAAAATCATTGGATCATTGGATAATTTTCATTGGACCATGTTTTATGCTGTCTGTAGAGGACATCAGGACTCTATTATTAAGAAATAAAATGGCATAAGACATGTATAGGCGAAAACAATTGTTTTTTTCGTTCTTTTTTTTAATTTACCATTAAATATTTAGATTTCAGGCCATTTTAACCAAACTTTGTATAAAGATGATTCTTAACTATGTTATTAAATATATAACAGTATAATTTGATAAACTGTTTTACTTTATGCATTCTATACAATGTATTTGAGTATCAATGTGTTCTTGTGGCAACATGTAATGAAAAAAAAATGGGAGTAATAATTTGAAAACCTCATAAGAATATCTCATATTTCATAGGAATACTGATTCAAAATTTCTTTCCCTTTTCACTTGTTGTGTCTCCCCACAATGCCTCATAAACATGCAGTAAGTCCTGGTGTCTCTACAGAGGACATGTATGAAATCAGTGCCAGGTTTCAAAATATTCTGAATATATTCTGAATATTTCATTCATATTCTGATTGGAAACCCCATAACGTTGAGATGTTTATTTATGACAAACATATAAATAAACTCAGACACACAAAATATTCTATGCCTGGGTCTCAGGAGGATATGTGAGTTTTTATCTTAAAGGGATACTTCAGCTCTGGAAAGATGAATGTGTATTTAAAATGGACCATTTATGAAGAAATGTCCAATTATTTTTCAATTTGGAGCTTTCTAGACTGAGAAAAGCCAGAAAATGTATTTTTGGCTTACGTGGAAAGACAACAACTCCCAGAATGCACTTGCTTCGCTGCCCTAGGAGGCCATGCCTACCGTTAACAGAGCACAGTAGTTAAACAACAAGGCTAGGCTACTAGTGAGTCTCCGTGATTTCGAGATCGAGATTGTCCAGGATTCGTTTTTTGCGTTCTACAGTCTCCATTCATCATGTTTACTGTGGCGAGCAGGCCGAGACTGAGGGCCGTGGGAGAACGGCACGAGGCCCTGATTACTGATGAGCGACACCGGTGAGACGCACCGGTCTCGTATCTCTCACGAAGGAGCGGCAATTTTCTTAGCAATGTCAGAGAATGTCTAATAAGGGGAGAACGTCCACTCTCAGTAAACAACCGGCTTCTGAACTGGTTGCAGTTCCTCTCTGGTTCCATATGAGGGCGCTCACAGGACGAGTGCAGAATGAATGGAGGTCTATGGAGCTACACCCCTCAAAATCAACTTTTCTCAGGATGTAATTTTTTCTCAAGTAATTTGAACGATATATTCAAAAGGAAATGCAAAGAAATTACACATTGCTGGGTGTTAAGATTTTACACATAGCTGTATCACTTATTTGCTTTAAGAAGTATTTTAAAATGTCAATGACGTCATACACATCGTAAAAGCAAAAGCTGAATTCCGGACATTTTGGACGATCTCGACCATGTCTACATGTCCGGGAAAAAGAGGATGGTAACCCCTACTACTCAGCTTTCTCCACAGAACAAGAGCCTGCTAGCTTAGCTTCCACAAAAAAGACGGCTGACACTAACGTTATGTGTACATTCTGTGAGTAAGATTACGCTCTATGGGCGGGTTGAGAACATGCAGGACAGCCCCTACTACTGGCTGTAGTCTTTAGCCTCTGGCCAAAAAATCCTCAATGACGCAAAATGACGATTTTTGTGTCATCGGAGGATTTTTTTCCAGACAAAAAATACATAAATCTCTCGTCTCAGGGGGATATGAGGGTGGAAAGCACGTAATTCAAAAATACTACAGGTTTTCTACTAATACAAAGCTTAATGCTAATCCTGAAGTATCCCTTTAATGTTCCTCATCAGTCATTAAAGAGAATGAAGGAAAACACCAACCTATTTGTTCCTCTGTATCTTCATCTTTTATTCTGCAGGGTTCTTCCTTAATCTCCATCTTTACAATAGTATGTCCGTAGTTTCTCCTGGAGTAATTCCTCCTGCTTGCTTCTTCTTCTCCTGTGGGAAGATGGGAATATTCCCAGCATTTAAACTCTCATTGTTTAGAAACACTACAGTTCGATTTTCGACAAACACACCGCAAAACACAGCAATGCAGAATAGTTCAAAACATAATAATAATGAATAAATTCTGAACATTGGCTCTCAGTCTTTATTCACCTTTTTTCTCATGGTTTCTCAATAGAATTAATAAAAATATTGAATAGAATATCATAACTCTAATAGGGGCACACTGTAACACAGTGTTATAACATTTCCCAGCCGCACAACTGAGATTTAAACCCAGCGAGTGTGTTCTGCTGAGATCGGCAATAAAGAACAATCTGAAATAACAGATTGGAGATTAAAATAATATCAGATTTGTCTCATTTTAAATGAACACAAAAGACAGAGATGAAAAGTTAACTTTGGAAGAAATGTACTTTTGCTATGGTTAAATAAATGTTCAGTGATATGTTACAAAGGTTTTTACATTTTGGCGCATTTTCTTCTCTATACAGTGTTGATATAGCAACTAATAAATGCACGGTTTCGTCATGCTAGCATGTGTTTTACAACTAGCCCCGCGACCGTTCCCTACATCCACGCCCACCCCATTAAAAAACTATTTGCGAGGTTTGATTTGTTCATTACATAAAATGAAAACACAACTCATAATCTTCACAAATTGTAATGTGAAAAACAGTCATTAACGAGTTTACGTTTCACGAGCGTAATGAACATCAGTCGATTCATTTCTGAGTGATTCACTAAATGAACTGACTCGTTTAGTCGTTTAGTTTTCGATTTCTCCTTTTAAATGATCAAATAAATGTACTCACAGTCTGGAAAAACGGCAGATTTAGAGCAGAATGAACGGCTGTGTTCCACCAGAGAATGTCTAATAGTAAGAAAATTGGCACTGTCTGGTTACTTCCGGTTTCTGGACTGGCTGCAGTAGCACGTCTCTGTCCATGCGGGGGCGCTCGCAGGCGAGTGCAGAATGAATGGGAGTCTATGGGGTTTCACCCCCAGAAATCCACTTTTCTCAGGATGTAATTTTTTGTCAAGTAATTTGAAAGTTGCATTCAAAAGGGAGGGCTAAGATGATACACTCAGCTGAAAATTGCATTTTTAAGTTAACTTATCTGTTCTAAAAATCCGTTCAAAAATGTGATGACGTCACATAATAGCAGAATGCTAGCGTGTTCCAGCCAACAACGGCCTAACCTGTACGAAATCGAAAGGACATAAATACTCGTTCATTCGACTTTTGGGCTATAATCTATATTGAACTTGCGGAATCAACAATAAAATCTATGTTTATTCAACGACAAGCAGGAGAAAGAGATACATTTAGCCGTTTAGCTCCATAGACTCACACTCATTCTGCACTGACCCGCGATCACCTCCAGTGGAATTCTAATGGAACTGCAACCAAGATGATACACAATGGGGCTAATAGGAAGTGCCAAGGCTCTCCGTTAGACGCATAGACAGTAAAAGAAATGGACACAGCGACCCCGTTGATTTCAACGGAGAGAGTTGAAGCCCAACATGGGCACTCACTTGCTGATAGCGTTCTGCGCAAGCGTTCTGCGCAGGCTCAAACTGAGCTTGATGACGTAGATGCCACGTGAGCAACCTGACTGACAGTTGTGAATCTTCAAGTAGCTGTGTGGAGAAAAAGAAAAGAAAAAAGCCAACAAAAAGTTATCACACTGAATTAACAAAATACCACCTATAACAATACTTGTCTTGAATGATGATCAGAAGTTTCCAAGGTCGAAGTATCACGGCTCTCCAGAAATAAGGGCTTTGACTAGCAGGCGCAAGCAAGCAAATCTCGAACGGTCAATAACGCATCAGAGTAAACTCACATTGATGTGTGTGTGTGTGTGTGTGTGTGTGTGTGTGTGTGTGTGTGTGTGTGTGTGTATGTTTTGGAAATCAAATCGTTTAGTATTCTAAAAACATAATATAATGTTTATTAATATATGACAATACTATTAATAATTATAATAATTTAATATAACATATTATGCTATATAATTACAATATGACGTGATAAAAGTAGTGGCTAAATCGACTTTAAAATAGCCTACTTTAGGATTTTATCGTTTGAGTAGCCTATCTTTAATTTTAGTAATTTTAGTTAGTTAGTTTAGTTTATTTTGAACATGTTTATGTATCCATTAGATTTAAATATTTGGCTAGTACACACACACACACACACACACAATACAATAAAAAATAACAGATAAATAAATGCATGTAGGCTACAGCACAATCTTCCAAAATTATTAAAAATGATTCAAATATAGGCACATATGCAAATAAATTTTTCCCTTCTTTTTCGTTTCCTTCTTCATCAAACAGAATAACCCATCCAAAAAATACTTCTTAGTATGAGCCCAGGAACCATACTATAAAATACTGTCCCCTCGAGTCATTTTCGTATCCATTCAATATTACATGACCATATACTATTCCAATATATAAAGAATTGTGAGCTAGGTATTAAATCATGTTGTTTTGGCTAATAAATCATGGTCACAAACACTTGAACAAAACCGTTTTTCTTTATTTCACGTTATGTGGGCATTTTGTACATATGGCTTCCGAACGGGATCACATTCATCTTCAAGCGTAGATCTGTAAATAAATAAAGGAACAACGTTAACCGCGATAGACATTGAGATGTTTTTTTCTTCTTCCATTGCCTGTATGATTTCCTGATAATTAATTTCCCCATCCCCCGTAGGTGTAGAAGTAGATAAATAATTTAAAGTTCGTGGATAAATGTTACTTCATATGTATTCACTTGCCACTAATTGAATTATTTCCAATTCCTCAAAAACGTTGTTTAAATATTTTGTCGCGTTGCTTTTATGGACTCTGTCTAGATGCCATGGGCTGACTTTAGACAGTAAAAGACTGCCTGCGAGACACTGCGAGCTTCTCCTCCGTTTATACGGTAATGTCTCTATTGTGCGACATAAAGTCGCGTGGTTATGACCAATTTTTAGCCTATTTTTACAAGAATGGCTTTTACGGGGCCATAACGTAAGATACAAAGTAATGGAGCTTTTTATACATTGTCGTGTTTCTTTAGAAATAAATAATGGACAAATGGAGTCTTTGGACGCCTCAGATGTAAAGTTATTCGCTGTCAAAGTGACGCCAAAATGAATGGGAGTCAATGGGATGCTAACAGCAGGAGATAGCCAGCTACAATGGCGGCCCCCGGAGGCAGCTTCAACTTCCGGCTGATGGATTACCCCCTTGGTTAGACGGGCTCTGGTTCCACTTCTCATGTTTATTTTCTCTTCTTCTCCTAGACTCGGGTGTGTGTCATTCCTTCGGTTGCTCGAGCGCCTCTACTGGCGGAAACCATATTAAACTCTCTAACCTTTTAGATACAAGACAATCAATATAAGATATGTTTGATTTGGGATAAAAATTCAAACTTCAAATTTCTGCTTAGGAGTTTGCAATTGTATTTACCTTTCGGACATTTATGGCAGACTCTGATGATGACTTCATCCAATCTTACTACCTCGACGTGACATTTTCATTCATCCATTCCTGACGCATCATGTTCCTGCTGCAGCATAAACACATCACAACAAAGTGCATCTATACACGCCTTAAATAATCTATTTAAGAGCAGATTACATGACTGGTTCAAAAACATAGCCTACTGAAGACATTTAAAAAAAAATAATGCACGACATTGAAATTCACACAAAGGTATTAGAGCGATAGCAGAGAGAAATACAACCATATTGCCGACAACAGCACCAGCCTTAAAATACGACAGACAGCATAATGTCAGCTTCTCATATGAATAGCGCTGTGTGTGATTTTATTTAGTTAACACTAAAGAAGTGAACAGCGTGGTGGAAAACATGTTGCCATACAGGAGACTTTTACGCCCTGGGTTCAACCGGTAAAAAAGTAAGGCCAGCCAAGCGTGAGCAAGTTTAAAGTGTGAGTGTTATAGCAGAGGCTGTAAGAAGTGATGCAAGGATGGGAAGATCAGGAATGGCAGAAGGGGAAACATCACATGATATTAGTGGCTTTCGCACCGGAGGAACCTTTTCATAGTTCCTAGAACTATTGCCGGAAGTTCCCGGTTTTGCGTGTTCGCACCGCAGGAACTAGGAACGATTTTTTTTCTAAGAACTAATTTAGCTCCTACTTCACAGTAGGGTCTAAAGGAGGGCTGGACTGGGACAAAAAATCAGCCGTAGCATTTTGGCCCAGACTGGCCAACTACATATGATCATAAACACAACCAAACTTTGCACACCCTTGAATATGCATACCAACTCATATTAAAACCACTAATGCCATGTAATAAGTGAATAGGAATGAGTAAGAGTAAACAGATTAAATAACTACTGTAAGGGAAACCAATACCCATTAACTGATTAGTTATTGACATTCTTCAAAATATCTTATTTTGTGTTCAACGGAAGGAAAGTTGAAGGAGAGATTAAACATGTCAACGGAGGTGAAATAAAATCAGTAATATGGTCATGACCCAGCGATTTATTCTCATCTAGATATTTGTCACAGAATACTCTGAAACTGGTTGAGGATCCAACTGCAGTCGTTTATTACAGAAATTCGGAATCATAATCCATAAAACAGGCAACAGGTCAAAACACAGGACATATAATAATACAAAGAAACAACAGAGCAGAAAAACAGTCAAACAAGGAAATCCGAGAAACCAGGCAGAAAATTAAAACCAAAACACGGAAAACCTGAGGGAGAGCTCTCAGAAATGCAGTGTAATGCTGGGTACACACCAAAAGATTTTTCACATCTTATAAGATTTTCAAAATGTGATAGACCACAAACATGAGGACAAAAAATCCTAAATGTAACCGTTTAGCTCCTAGTGTGTGGAGTGCTGTGATGTGACAAAGACAGCACAACACACACAAACAGATTTTCAACCCGAGTCTCGACTGTGAACACAGGAAATCTCGCAAAATCTCACGGGAGTTCAGAATAAGCATAGCGGACGATATATGCAGGAAGAAATTGCGATGATAGTGTTTGGAATGATTTTCACAGAAAAACATTTGTGCATGTTGAATATTTACGATTCGCGATCGGGGCGGCTCCGAAGTTCTTCCGAGCAGGTTCGGACACTCTTAACACACCTCACACAATGGGAAAATCAGATAAGATAATCCGTAGAACCATCAAGATAATCGGGACATAGCTAGGATTGTCGGAAGGGGGGAAATAGACCCAAAATCAGCCCGATTATCTTTTGGTGTGTACCCAGCATAACACTAACAAGACTTTGCAAAGAGTGGGTGAGAACACAGATCTTATATAGAGGGTATGCACTGGACTGAGGGCAAAAGAGCTGCTACAGTACATGACTGAGTTTAATAGAGGAAACTGCAAAAACACAAGCGCTAGCCAGGAATCGTGTGTCCTAACATTTATATGTGGCTGATTTTGACGTCGGGGAAATACATAAAGATAATTTGCCTGTGAATGCTTTATATAAATACAATAAAGATAGGTCTAAATCCAGGTAATCACTCATGTTATATATATCGACATATCGTCTAGCCCTAAAACTTGTATTATTATTGTCCGTATTTATTTAAAAACATCAAATTACACAGAGTATAAGATAGTAAATGTTTAATTGATGAGTTGTACAATATATAACAATACACTATATACAGTGCTTAGCATAAGTGAACACAAAGTTGACTAGAAAGAGGAATAAAAAAAATAATCTTTTGGAAATTGATCTTAATGCCTTAATTTAAAAAAAATTAGATTGGCATGGTTTTATTTCAGTTAGCCTAATAGCTGGTTTGATTTGCATTGAGAGATGATCTTATGGAAAGTACCCCATGTCGATCTCTAGTTCTGGTGAAGGGTGTGTGATGATGTGGGGATATTTTAATTCCAAAGGCCAAGAGATCTTTATCAGGATGCACAGTATCCTGGATCCATGAAATAACTGGCCTTTAAAAATAAAAATCTGCTGCCTCTATGGGGATTTAACACAGGGGTGTCCTGACTTATGCACCCTGTATTTTAAGGAAGAACATTTATTGATTTACGATACATTATTAATTCACAAAGAAAACTGGTGTCCTTAAAGCAGTGTTTCCCAACCCTGCTCCTGGAGGCACACCAACAGTGCACATTTTGGATGTCTCCCTTATCTGACCCATGTATTTCTGGTCTTGGAGTCTTTACTAATGAGCTGATGAGCTGATTCAGGTGTGATTGATTAGGAAGAGTTGGAAAATGTGTAGCGTTGGTGTGCCTCCAGGACCAGGGTTGGGAAACACTTTAACTCCACGCCTTAAAGGTTCGATTCTTCCTCATTTTTTGAATTAAGGCATTAAGACCAATTTCCAAAAGATGAAATTTTTATTCCTCTTTTTAGCATGGGTGTGTTCATGTATGCTCAGCACTGTAGGGTATGATTTTTATCACTCAGTGGGCGTAACCGCAGTCACTGCATTCCCTCTATAGACAGAGCTTAACAGGATAATGACACACAGCTGGAAGTAATCATGCATAATGAGTGCAGGCAATGTGTTATGGGAAATATAGTTCATGATATGATCAAGGAGACAGGAGTGCCCATTGATGGCTATCGGCACTCCAGCTAACAGGAGTCACACTTTTAGAGACATCAGAAGAGAACATTTGTTCAAATACAAACTCTCCAGTCCATAGACGGCATTCTGCTTCTAGAAATTACGTATTTAAATTGGTAAAACTGTTTATTTTGAATGTAGACCCAAATGCAATATGACTATTAAAGCTGTTAAGCATTTGTTGTTTGTCTGCAATTTTCTTAGAATATATTTCAATGCAAAAAAGTCTTTAATATCTTAACGCATCATATTCTAACTATTATTTTGACCTTCCCCAAAGTTTCCCCTTGTCAAACAATCAAACTTCACAACTAATTTTCACACATTTTCCAGCTTTTGATTAATCTGAATGTCAAATTATTTACTTGTAAGTGATGGCGTGATGGGTAAGATGATCTGAACACGAACATTTGCTAATTAGAAAATGTCGGGCAACGGGTTTTCTCATGTTTCTGTAGAGTAGATAATTGGGTGAAACTCTTCCCACATGAAGAGCACTGGTGCGGTTTCTCTCCAGTATGAATTCTCTGGTGTGTTTTCAAATTGTTGGATGTAGTGAAGGTCTTTCCACAGTCAGAGCAACAATGAGGTCTCACACCAGTATGAACACTCTCATGCTGTTTTAAATTCTGCAGTCGTGAAAAACCCTTTCCACAAAAAGAACAAAAGTGAGGCTTCACACCAGCATGAGTTTTAAGGTGTGTTTTTAAGCTTGATGCCAAAACAAATGTTTTCTCACACAAATCACAGCTGAAAGATCTCACTCCAGAGTGACGGCGCAGATGAGTGGTGAGAACGCTTTGGGATGTGAAACTATTTCCGCACTGAGAGCATGTATAAGGCCTCTCTCCAGTGTGAATTCTCATGTGCACATTAAGGCCTCCTTTATGAGTGAAACTCTTTCCACACTGAGTGCATGTGAACAGTTTTTCTCCAGTGTGAATCCTCATGTGCACATTTACGTCCTCTTTGCGACTGAAACTCTTTCCACACTGAGTGCAGGTGAATGGTTTTTCTCCACTGTGTTCTCTTGTGTGTCTGTTAAGGGTTGATTTACGTGTGAAACTCTTTCCACATTGAGTGCATGTGAACAGATTTTCTCCAGTGTGAGATTTCATGTGTTTATTAAGGTCTGATTCGCGCACGTAAAACATTCCACACTCAGAACAGGTGAAAAATTCTTTGTCTCCAGATTTTTCAGCTTGATTTTGTGTGAAATTCTCTTCAGTCTGTGAAGCGACTGCATTTTCATCTTCATTTTTGAAATGATGAGGTTTTTCAAACAGATGTTGTTTGTCTTCATTTTTATATGTCAGTTCTCCATCTTCATTAGTGAAATGATGCCACTTGTCTTTATTTACTTCCACCGGGTCTAAAATCAACATATTAAATAATAAATTCCCAAAATTCAATCAAAGAAGGAAAATGAGAAACGAAGAAATCAAATCTAGTTTACTACTGAGTCTACTAGTATCTAGTTCTAGATGTATTGTTATATACTCCTGAGAACCAGAAATATGAGAGATTTTTTTGTGAATTTAGTTTATGTCATTACATTGTTTGTTGTATGGGAAATCATTGGATAATTTCCATTGGTTCATGTTTTATGCTGTCTGTAGAGGACACCAGGACTCCATTATTTAAAAAAAAAAAAAGGCATGATAAGACATGTATAGGCGAAAACAATATTTTTTTTATTTTTTTTTATTTTATTTACCAATACATTTTTTGATTTTTAAATATTTATTTCCCTTTTCACTTGTTGTGTCTCCCCACAATGCCTGATAAACATGCTGTAAGTTCTGTTGTCTCTACAGAGGACATGTATGAAATCGAGTTACTTATGTAACTGCGGTTCTATGAGTTCTGGATGACCGCCAGAGGCAGTGCTTCACACTGGATACTATCTCTCGTTGCAATGCATAGGTCGAGTCTAATACAAACAATGTCCCTCGTGACCAGGATGACTCGGGGTGCTCCCCTATTTAACCCCGTGACTTCCTGCAGACTTGTCCCTGCGGAATCTTCTCGCCTGACTCCGAGTGACAGAAAGCTCTGGCGGTCATCCAGAGCTCATAGAACCGCAGTTACATACGTAACTCTCGTTCTATTTCGTTCTTCCTGACCGCCAGAGGCAGTGCTTCACACTGGATGACTTATAACAACAAGGTCACGAGGAGGTCCTACACACCGTTAAGAGGAAGTTAAGGGTCCAGAGAGGACAGCGGTTCCAATATTACCGGAAGCAGTCACATTTACCCTGTAGTATCTGGCAAATGTATTTGATGACCACGTAGCTGCTGCACAGATGTCACTTAGAAGGGCCCCTTTTAATGCAGCCCAAGACGTTGATATTCCTCTTGTCGAATGGCATCTCACCCCCAAAGGCACTGAATATTTATTAGATGTGTAAGCGTGGGTGATAACCTCAACTACTCAGTACGACAATCTCTGCTTTGAGAGGGGCTGTCCTCTTTTCTGGCCCCCGTAACAGAGAAAAAGCTGGTCTGATTTTCGAAAAACTTCTGTGGCCTTCAGATAGCCTCGGAGAGCTCTTACTGGGCACAGCAGTGTGCTTCCACTTCCTTCAAGCGCGTTTGACATCTGAGGATTAAACACTGCCAGCTCAATAGCCTAGTTTCTAAAAAGGGCAGAAAGCCGCTTGGGGAGAAATGCTGGGTTGGGCCATAACGTCACGACTGAGCCATCTGCGTTCCAACGCATACAGGATGCTTTAACTGATAACGCGTGGAGTTCGCTCACCCGCTTAGTCGAAGCAATGGCCAAGAGAAATGCTGCCTTCAATGAGATCCACTTCAGATCGCTCTGCTCTAAAGGTTCAAACGGGGGCAATGTAAGAGACTTTAAGACTAGGCCCAGGTCCCCTAAAGAAACCCTAATGGACTGAGGGGGGTGCAGTCGCTGAGCACCTCTAAGAAACTGAGTAACCAAGGCATGAGAACCCACTTGCTGACCATCTATTCATACGTGATGTGCTAAAATTGCAGCCACATAAACTCTTAAAGTAGCAGCCGCTCTATTATTTTCTAATAGTGAAAACGTAAAACCAGAGGAACAGGGCATTGCTCTGGGACCACTGCTTGCTCCGAACACCACTCAGAGAAAAGCTTCCATCGATGGGCATAAGCACTCCTGGTGGAAGGTGCTCTAGAGTTCAATATGGTGTTCTGGACCCTTTGATCGCAGGCTCCAAAGAGTGGTTCCGGCCCCTCAGAAGCCACACACAGAGCTTCAGGCGGTCTGGATTTGGGTGCCAAATCTGACCCTCCAACTGCTGGAGGAGATCCTTTCTCCTGGGAAGGGTCCAAGGATCCCCGTCTAGGAGCCTGTACATCACTGGAAACCACGGTCTCCCCGGCCAGTTTGGTGCCACTAGCAGCAGCCTGTGGTGCTCTCGAAGAACCCTGTGAACAGTCACCCCGATTATCGGTATCGGGGGAAAGGCATAGAGTAAACGATCTGGCCAGGCGTGGGCTAGAACATCTTGCCCCAGCGGACTGGATTCCTCTGCTAGAGAGAACCAGAGACGGCAGTGGGACGTTGTCGCCGAGGCAAATAGGTCCACTTCTGCCCTGCCAAACCGCTGCCATATCATCTCTACCACTTCCGGGTTGAGCCTCCAATCTGTTGATGGAATTCTGCGGCGCGAAAAGAAATCTGGAACCACGTTTGGTACCCCTGGGATATGCATTGCTCTGATACTTGCAAAGCGAGGGAAGGCCCAAGTCAGCAGTTCCTGTGATACTTGAAGGGATTGGCTGGACCTTGTGCCCCCTTCATGGTTGATGTGATAAACCACTGATTTGTTGTCCGACCTGACGAGAATATGCCTGCCGTTCAAAAACGGAGCGAGGTGCTTCAGAGCTCGCAGAACTGCGCGAAGTTCCAGGGTATTTATATTCTCGCCTTTTTCCCGAGGACCCCACTGTCCTGTGACTGCTCTGTGTTGCCAGACTGCCCCCCAGCCAGTAAGGGACGCATCGGTCTGGACTATCTCCCTCCGAGAGGGAATCATGCCCAGAACAACCCCCTGCTCCTCCAAGACTTCAGGGCCAGAAGGCATTGCTGTGTCACCTTGATCAACCTGTTCCTGTGCCAACTGGGGTTCAAGTGGAGACTGTTCACCCATATTTGAAAGGGGTGTAGTGAAAGGAGGCCCAATGGTATGACTGCCGCTGCTGCCGCCAACATACCTGTGAGCCTGAGGAAGCACCTGAATGGAAGCCTGGCCTGCCTCCGAAACCGTTGAAAGAGGAGTAGTATATTGTCCACTCGTTGTTCTGATGGAGCGTCTTTCATTGACCGTGAGTCCAGCATGAGACCTAGGAAACTCACAGACTGACTCGGAATTAATCGGCTCTTGCCGAAATTCACAGAAAGGCCAAGTCGAGTAATATGTGCGAGCAGCTGTGTGATTTCTAACACTGCCTGCTCCTGAGAGTGGGAGCAAAGGAGCCAGTCGTCCAAGTATGGAAGCACCTGTAGCCCTTTGGCTTGGATTGGAGCCAGTGCGGCCGCCATGCATCTGGTGAAGACTCGTGGCGACAGAGAAAGGCCGAATAAGAGGACACGGAATTGATAGACCTGGTCCTGGAATGCAAATCGGAGGAACGGCCTGTGTTGAGGAGCAATTGGAACATGGAAGTAAGCATCCTTTAGGTCTACAGTAGTAAACCAGTGCTGCTGCTTGACCGCCTGAAGAACATCGGTTATGCCCAACATACGAAATGGTAAGATCTTCAGGAACTTGAGGCCGCGAAGGTCGAGTATGGGCCTTACACCGCCATCTTTCTTTGGAATGATGAAGTAAATGGAGAAGAACCCACCTAGCCGTTCTGACCAATCTACTGGTTCCATGGCACCTTTCTCCAGGAATTGTGCTACTTCTTGTCTTAAGGCAGACTGCAGTCATCCTGACCCCTTTGAAGGCGGGCGGCCGGCCACGGACCTTCAGGACCTACGTCCATGGCCTCTAGCATCCCTGGTGGGCCGTTGGCCAGGTGCTCTACCCCTAGGGGCCTGAAATACTTGCTGACCCCGAGCCCGGGGCCGCTGAGCAGAATTTCCTACTCGCAGTGATCTCGGAGGCTGGCCCCTGTGAACATCATCTGAGCGTGTTGAAAACGTAGAGCGTGGTAGTTCATACCCCCTAGAAGGCTGACGGTAATTGTTCTCCTACATGCCTCAGACAAAGGTGATTGTGCAAGCCAGACTTGGCGTTGTGCTTGTGTGAGCGTTGACATCAGCCTTCCCAGCTCTCTTGTCATGAATGCTATTGCCTGAAGGGAGGCATCACTTAAGCTTTGGTTAAAAGGATCACTCCCTGATGATTGAAGGGATTGAGACAGGGCCAACATGAGATGGGAGAGAGAATTGCCAATGCGACCCATTCGTGCTGCTGTGTTATAAGCCTGGATAAGATGGTCATCTGTAATCCTACATTGAGGATGGGGGCAACGAACATTAGGCCTCAATACCTCCTCTGGGGAAAGAACAAAAGAGGCAATAAGTGGATCAACCTTAGGCATCTGACCCAAGCCATAAGCGTCTGCATCCTGCATCGCAGCCAATGCCCTGCTTGCACTAGTGGGGTGCGTAAGCGACCTAGGGTTAGCCCAGCATCTTTGCAACTCCTCGATATAATCCTTTGATGGTGGAATTGTGAGAGGAGAGGGTTGTGCTGAACCTCTGAAAAAAGCACTAGAAGAGGTTGCCACAGCAGGGGCTGTGTCAAGACCCAAGCGAGCCAATGCAGCCTGAAGAGCCTGCTTCACTAGCTCTTGCTCTGACTGTGGACCTTCTGCAGATCCATGACCAGCTTCCTGGGAGCCATCATGGGAAAATTGGGATTGATGATCAGATAAAACCTGCACCTCTCCATCAACATCATCATAGAAATTGGCTTTGAGAAGCCGCCATTGAAAGGATATACTCCTCCCCCATGGGCGACTCCATAGCAGGGGCTTCGACTGAGGATACTAGTCTCTCGCCCGGTTGCAAACTTCATAAGCAAAGCCTTAATCTGAACAAACTCAGCTGTCAGCACATCCACCTTCTTCCCTAAAGGGTCTTCCTTGGGTCTTTTACCAGCGGAAGCACTGGTTGACTCAGTATTTTTACGCTTACTTGTTGTTTTACGTGGTGGGGGTGGAGGTAGCGACTCCCCCAAAAGCCCTTCCACCATGGTTATCCTCGAAGTCCTCCTCTCCCAAGACATGACGCTACAGTTCATGCAGACATCTTCTGTAAGGCCCTGTTTAAGGTGTTCTAGGCCTAAACAGAAAGGGCAGAAATCATGCCCATCATCCGCCTGCAGAACAGCCATGCACAATGTGCAAGTATGAGGTAACTTTTCCATTCTGGTTTCGAAAGATATTTGGTATCTTCAGAGTGAGCGGAATCACTCTGACTGTCACTGTCCTAAGCAAGCCTTCCGGAAAACTTACTAGAGAATCATTTCAATACAATATATTACACACAATTATTGAAGTGTACATGTAAATATACTTCAAAAATCCTATCCTATAATTATTGTGTGTATATTGTTATATATATATATATATATATATATATATATATATATACACACAAGGGACACCACAATGCTGGACTCATTCAATAACACAATAGATGAGTACGCAGCTATTGTAGCTCAGATACCAATCGCTCTACAGAGTGCACACCCTCCAAGCGTGGTCTTACTAACTTACCTACAGCTGCAAGTTATTATGGCCCTTTGTTACGTGCTAGCGTTTTCTTTCCTCCCCTTTTCTTCCTGTTTTCCCGCTCTCTGCTATCCTTGAGTTTTAGGTGCTGTTATTGGACGGAGACAACCAATCATCGGCTGTGGGTCTGATAAAAGGCACTCTGGAGAACGGAAGAGGAGGAGCTTGGAGTGTTTGTGGCTTGTGCTATTGTTGTTGCTGAGGAGTACTGACTTTGTGGTGGTTCGCTTGCTTGTTTCCCTAGTCGGATTGTGTTTGTTCACTGAGGACTGCCTTACCTGATCTCAAACTGGCATCAGCCCGGAGAGAGGAGAAAAGGGAAGTATGTCACGTGACCTACATTGTACATACATGTAGAAGTACCATTGTTAGACACACTAGGGAAGGAGCGTGTGCAACTATATGTAATTTTGTTTGGTTAGTTAGTGAAGTTTTAGTTATGGCGTTTTGGCGCTGAAGAAACCTTTATTTTCTGTTTTGTTTTCAGTGAGTTTAGAGAGTGGGGATTAGTTAGCGAGTGTTTTGGTTTTGTTATTTTTGTTTGTTTAGCACCGCTCGTTTTCTTTCTCTCTCTGTGGTTTAACCTTAATATTATGTTTTTTTTTCAATTATTTTTCTTAAGTTGTATATAGTTGTAAATAAGTTGATTTGTTGGTTTTCATTTCTCCTGTGTGTGTGTGTGTTGGAAATAAAGCGAACCACCTGTTTGCAGTAACTTGCTGTCAGTGATTCATTCGCCTACAGTACTCCCCAGAGATCAAAACTGTAGGAAAGTGTTTAAAATAATTATGTACGTCTACCTCATACCTCCATCCCATCAGGAGACGTAACATAATTTGGGGGCTCGTCCGGGATACTTTTCTCAGTAATGAGGAAGATCCGGTAGTTAGCATAATCCCTAGTTTTACTCTGGGAGTATTTGTGGTGGAAGGACTCAAGTGACTAGTAGTGTTGTCAGTACCGTAGCATAAAGCTTTGTGTAACAGTAAGTGTTTTTGTAAGCTTCGTGATGTCTGCGTATGCACATAGATTTATTGAAAATCCGTTGTTAGACTTGTTTGAGAAATGTCGTAAAGATGATCTCTTGGCAATAGCTGAACACTTCCAAATCTCAGTTCGTCGGCAGTCATTGAAAAAAGAGATTAGAACTGTCGTTTTAGATGGTCTTTCGGAATTAAATGTTTCGAGTGTGCCTGAGTCGGTTAGAGAAGCGGATCAAATCAGTGAAGGAATGACGACACGTAAACGCGCGGAGGCTGACGATGAGGAGGTTAAGCTTGTTGAGGCGGACGCGGAGGCTGAGGTTAAAACCGGCTTACTCCCATTTGAGCCATTCTCCCCGTCTACATCGGGTTCTGGTGAGAGCGCGCACGTAAAGGTTCGTCTTGCTCGGATACGCATGGAGGCGGAAGACCGAGCTCGGCGAGCTGATTTTGATCTGCGGCTTGAAATCCAGCGGCTTGAGATTCAGGCTGATAAAGAAGTGAAACTGCGCCGTTTGGAGTTAGAGGAGGGGAAGCTCTCATCTAGATCCACCGGCCTGCTTGCTTCTGATTCAGTTGGCAAAGATTCAACGGAGCGTGGATTTTCTACCACTGCTTTTGACGTAAGTAAAAACATTTCATTGGTGCCGTTATTCAGGGAGATGGAAGTGGACAGTTATTTTGGTGCATTTCAGAGAATTGCTGTTTCGTTAAATTGGCCAAAGGATGTGTGGACATTGCTGTTGCAGTGTAGGCTTGTGGGAAAAGCCATGGAGGTTTTTTCTACTTTGTCTATAGAAGATAGTCTGAAATATGAGATTGTGAAAGCAGCTATTCTGCGCGCATACGAATTGGTGCCGGAAGCTTACCGACAGAAGTTTCGGAATCATAGGAAGAGTAGTAATCAGACCTTTGTCGAATTTGCACGCGAGAAGGGATTTCTGTTTGACAAGTGGTGTGCTTCGAGTCATGTTAATGATTTTCCTTCCTTGCGTGAATTAGCGCTCCTTGAAGATTTTAAAAAGTGTTTGCCTGAACGCATTGTTTTATACTTGAATGAACAGAAGGTAATGAAACTGTCTGCCGCTGCTGTATTAGCGGATGAGTTTGCGTTGACTCATAAAAATGTGTTTAGTACCATGCGTTGTGATAGAAATGGTTCTACATTTCCGTCGCACACAGCAGCAACTAAAACAAAGGTAGAACCAGCTAAAGAAAAGCGTGAGTGTTTTTATTGTCACAGAATGGGTCATGTAATTGCCGATTGTATAGTACTTAAAAGGAAACAGCAGAATTCTTCCAGTGCACAACCTGTTGGTTTGGTAAAAACAATTCCAGTATCTGTTGACTCTGCTTACCAACCATTCTTGTTGCAAGGTTTTGTATCTTTCAGCGGCCAATCAGATGATCAAGTTGAGATCCGGGTGTTGCGAGACACTGGAGCTGCACGCTCATTCATACGTGGGGACGTGCTGCCGTTTTCAGAGAAGTCCTGTTTGGATTCTAGTATCCTGGTGCAAGGTATTAGCATGAACATATTGAAAGTGCCATTGCATCGTGTGTATTTGCAGACTGAGTTGGTTGCAGGTTTTGTGGACGTCGGTGTGCGACCGGCGTTGCCAGTGCCTGGTGTTGAGTTTATTTTGGGCAATGACTTGGCTGGGGGTAGAGTGCTGCCAGTGTTGGAAGTGTTGGATAAACCTGTGGTTACTTCTGTTACAGAAGATTTAACTCTGAAGTATCCTGAGGCTTTTCCGGCCTGTGTGTTTACTCGTGCTCAGATGAAAAAGATGGGGACAGAGTTTACATTGGATGACACGTTCATGTGTACAAATGGTGATGTGGTTGGGGATCACGTGCCTCAGAAAACAGGGAAAGAAAAGGTTAGTGATCTGTTGATATCTTCGTTACCTGTTAGTCACGAAAAGTTAATCAAAGCTCAACGGGATGATAAAACTTTAGTGAAGTGCTTCGATGCGGTGTCTGATGTTAAAGGGGATACATCATACTTCATCGAAGATGGTTTGTTATTGCGGAAATGGCGGCCTAGAGTAGTTGATGACGTGGAGTGTTCTACTGTTTGTCAGGTAGTTGTGCCTGTAGAGTATCGTGCACATGTGCTTTCACTCGCCCATGACCATGTTATGTCAGGACATTTAGGGGTGACCAAGACATATACCCGTGTGTTGCGTCATTTTTTTTGGCCTAGGTTGAAAGGGGATGTTGCTGATTATTGCCGAACGTGCTCTACTTGTCAGGTTATGGGGAAGCCAAACCAAGTAATTCCTCCCGCGCCATTAGTTCCAATTCCGGTGCTCGGTGAACCTTTTGAGCACGTGATCGTGGATTGTGTCGGCCCATTGCCGAAAACAAAGACGGGACATCAGTTTTTGCTCACGATGATGTGCGTGGCGACTCGTTACCCAGAAGCAGTGCCTTTGCGAAAAATTACGGCCAAAGCAGTCGTTAAGGCATTAGTAAAATTCTTTTCTACTTTTGGTCTGCCTAAGTTAGTACAAACAGATCAAGGCACAAATTTTATGTCGAAGTTGTTCACACAAACTCTTAGTTCACTGGGTGTCCGTCACCGTACTTCCAGTCCTTACCATCCAGAGAGTCAAGGTGTGCTCGAGAGATTCCACCAGACTCTTAAGTCTATGTTGAAGAAATATTGTTGGGAGACAGGGAATGAGTGGGATGAGGGTGTGCCACTTGTTCTTTTTGCTGTTCGTGAAACCACTCAGGAGTCCTTGCGGTTCAGTCCAACTGAACTGGTTTGTGGACATACTGTCCGAGGACCACTGAAAGTTCTTAAGGAGCAAATGCTTGGTCTGGATGACAGTTTGAGTCCTACAAAGAACATTCTCGATTATGTGGCTCGTTTTCGTGAACGAGTTCATGAAGCCTGTGCTCGTGCCAAGGAAGCTCTTTCTGAAGCTCAGTCTAGTATGAAACAGCATTTTGATAAAGCAGCAGTGTCATGATCATTTTCAGTTGGTGATAAGGTGCTCGTATTGTTACCAATTATGGGGTCTGCGTTGTCTGCACATTTTGTTGGTCCTTACGAGGTAGTGGGTAAACAAAATGACACGAATTACATCATTAAAACACCTGATCGTAAGAGGCAGAAACGTGTGTGTCACATTAATATGCTCAAAGCTTATTCCAGGAAGAAAGCATCTCACTGTTCAGAGGAGAACACAGGGCCCGTGATTTCGTCTGTTGCCGTGAGTTGTAAGACAGAACCGTCATTTCCTGATAATGCTGGGTTTGATGTTGATGAGGTGAGATTACATATTGACCCGTTGCCTTTCACACCATTGTCTAATTCTGAGATTTTAGCTGATCCTTCTAAGTTACTGTGTCATTTGACAGAGAATCAGCATGTAGACATTGTGACATTGATTCAAAGTTTTCCCCAGATTTTCGGGGACGTACCGAGGCAAACTGATGTGCTTTATCATGACATTAATGTCCACGATGCTGTTCCCATTAAGCAGCATCCTTATCGGATGAATGCTGCAAAGAGGGCTGCAATGAGGAAAGAAGTTGAGTATTTGTTACAGGAGGAGCTTGCAAAGCCCAGCGTGAGTCCGTGGAGCTCTCCATGTATCCTAGTTCCTAAAGCTGACGGAACAGTTCGATTTTGTACGGATTACCGTAGAGTCAATTCTGTAACAGCACCAGATTGTTTTCCATTACCAAGGATGGAGGACTGCATTGACAATGTGGGTTCTGCTAAATTTGTTACAAAATTAGATATGCTTAAAGGTTATTGGCAGGTGCCATTGACACCAAGGGCATCAGACATCTCTGCTTTTGTAACTCCAGACTCGTTCCTGCAATATAATGTTATGGCGTTCGGACTCAGAAATGCACCTGCGACTTTTCAGAGGTTAGTGAATACAGTGTTGGCAAATGTGCCCAATTGTAGCTCATATTTAGACGATTTGGTTGTCTATACGTCTACTTGGCCTGAACACCTGTCAGTGTTGTCTATGGTTTTTCAACGACTTGCTGATGCTTCATTAACTTTGAATTTGGCTAAGTGTGAGTTCTGCAAAGCTACTGTAACATACTTGGGTAAGCAAGTGGGGAGAGGTCAAGTTCGTCCAGTAGAGGCCAAAGTTGATGCCATTAAAGAATTCCCTGCACCTACTACTCGTCGGGAGTTGAGAAGATTCTTACGAATGGCAGGGTATTACAGAAGTTTTTGTAGGAATTTTTCTTCAGTTGCAAAACCCCTGACAGACTTGCTCAGTCCCGTAAAAGGATTCGTTTGGTCAGTCGAGAGCCAGTGTGCTTTTGAAACCATTAAGCATTTATTATGTAGTTCTCCTGTGTTGTCTGCCCCTAATTTTTCTGTACCCTTCAAGTTAGAGGTGGACGCAAGCGCAGCTGGAGCAGGCGCTGTGTTGTTGCAGGAGGACAATGAAGGTATTGATCACCCAATTTGTTTTTTCTCTAAGAAATTTAACAAACATCAGTGTAATTACTCAACAATTGAGAAAGAAGCTTTGGCTTTGTTGTTGTCATTACAGCATTTCGAAGTATATGTTGGGTCGACTTCGTATCCTGTAGTTGTGTACACCGATCACAACCCTCTTACGTTCTTGTGTCGAATGTATAATCAAAACCAAAGGCTGATGCGGTGGGCTCTTGTGGTTCAAAATTATAATATTGAGATTCGGCACAAAAAGGGAGTGGAAAATGTGGTCGCCGATGCTCTTTCTAGAGCTTAACTTGTGTGTTGGATTTTGTGTATATTATATAAACATTATATATATAATGTTTAATTTTAAGGGTGGGGGTGTTACGTGCTAGCGTTTTCTTTCCTCCCCTTTTCTTCCTGTTTTCCCGCTCTCTGCTATCCTTGAGTTTTAGGTGCTGTTATTGGACGGAGACAACCAATCATCGGCTGTGGGTCTGATAAAAGGCACTCTGGAGAACGGAAGAGGAGGAGCTTGGAGTGTTTGTGGCTTGTGCTATTGTTTTCGCTGAGGAGTACTGACTTTGTGGTGGTTCGCTTGCTTGTTTCCCTAGTGGGATTGTGTTTGTTCACTGAGGACTGCCTTACCTGATCTCAAACTGGCATCAGCCCGGAGAGAGGAGAAAAGGGAAGTATGTCACGTGACCTACATTGTACATACATGTAGAAGTACCATTGTTAGACACACTAGGGAAGGAGCGTGTGCAATTATATGTAATTTTGTTTGGTTAGTTAGTGAAGTTTTAGTTATGGCGTTTTGGCGCTGAAGAAACCTTTATTTTCTGTTTTCTTTTCAGTGAGTTTAGAGAGTGGGGATTAGTTAGCGAGTGTTTTGGTTTTGTTATTTTTGTTTGTTTAGCACCGCTCGTTTTCTTTCTCTCTCTGTGGTTTAACCTTAATATTATGCTTTTTTTTTCCAATTATTTTTCTTAAGTTGTATATAGTTGTAAATAAGTTGATTTGTTGGTTTTCATTTCTCCTGTGTGTGTGTGTGTTGGAAATAAAGCGAACCACCTGTTTGCAGTAACTTGCTGTCAGTGATTCATTCGCCTACAGTACTCCCCAGAGATCAAAACTGTAGGAAAGTGTTTAAAATAATTATGTACGTCTACCTCATACCTCCATCCCATCAGGAGACGTAACACCCTTTCAACGAGCGAAAACACTCTGCTAGCGACCAACACAATGCCAGGAAAACTAGAACGAACCCCCAGCCTCAGTGTAAACAAACTCACCAGCCGTGTTGCTTATTTCGTTTATCAATGAATCCGTTGCAGCCTCTGGAGGACGCGCAGTAGCGAGACACCAACAAATGTTTTCTGTTGCGAAGCTGTGAAGAACGGATTCAAGTTTTTTTTTTTTTTTTTACATAATCTACGACCTGCATACGTGCACGCGAGAAGATTACAGGGACAGTCTGCAGGAAGTCACGGGGTTAAATAGGGGAGCACCCCGAGTCATCCTGGTCATGAGGGACATTGTTTGTATTAGACTCGACCTATGCATTGCAACGAGAGATAGTGTCCAGTGTGAAGCACTGCCTCTGGCGGTCAGGAAGAACGAAATAGAACAGTGCCCGGTTTAAAAATATTTCGTTCATATTTTGATTGGAAACCCCATAACGTTGAGATGTTTATTTATGACAAACAATTGGTAAATTACTCAGATATTAATTAACTCAGACACACAACATATTATCATATTTCCATAAGAGTGCTAAATTTGATCATTCAGTCAATGTCAGTAATTTCTAAAGACCAAGGAGTGGAAATTGTAATGGTAAAACCTCCAAACATTTGGTATCTCTGAAAAGCCCTGAATGTGCTCTTTGCAGGACTGTGACATGAATGATCTCAGAGAAATTCGCTAAAATATAATGTCCTCTACAGAGGATAAAGTCTATGCCTGGGTCTCAGGAGGATATGTGAGTTTTCATCTTAAAGTTCCTCATCAGTCATTTAAGAGAATGAAGGAAAACACCAACCTATTTGTTCCTCTGTATCTTCATCTTTTATTCTGCAGTGTTCTTCCTTAATCTCCATCTTTACAATAGTATGCCAGTAGTTTCTCCTGGAGTAATTCCTCCTGCTTGCTTCTTCTTCTCCTGTGGGAAGATGGGAATATTCCCAGCATTTAAACTCTCATCGTTTAGAAACAGTTACATTTTTGATTTTTTACATCAAACACCACAAAACACAGCTATGCAGAATAGTTCAAAACATCATAATAATGAATAAATTCTGAACATTGGCTCTCAGTCTTTATTCACCTTTTTTCTCATGGTTTCTCAATAGAATTCATAAAAATATTGAATAGAATATCATAACTGTAATAGGGGCACACTGTAACACAGTGTTTTAACATTTCCCAGCCGCACAACTGAGATTTAAACCCAGCGAGTGTGTTCTGCTAGTTAGCGAAGCATTAAAGAATGATATAAACTGCTAAATAACAGATTGGAGATTAAAATAATATCAGATTTGTCTACTTTTAAATAAACACTAAAGACAAGAGATAAAAAATTAACTTGGAAGAACTTTACTTTTGCTATGGTTAAATAAATGTTCAGTGATAGGTTACAAAGATGTTTAAATTTTGGCAATTTTTTTCTCTATACAGTGTTGTAAAAACTAGTAAATACACAAAGTTTGTCATGCTAGAATGTGTTTTACAACTAGCCCCGCGATAGTTCCCTACATCCACACCCACCCCTACATTAAAAACTGTTTACCAGGTTTCATTTGGTACATTTCATGAGCAAAGTTTCATTTTGCTAATTTAGCACATGATAATCACACTTACAATCACTCTCAATTTTACAGCTTTAAGTGTTTTAGTCAAACAACTGTTTAGAAACAATTATACTAACGTCAGCTGAGTTTTATGTCGCTCTTACATTATATATGATTTACACGCATTAAAACTCTGTTAACCAGATTTCATTTGTTCATTACATAAAATGAAAGCACAGCTCATAATCTTCACAAATTGTAATGTGAAAAACAGTAACGAGTTTATGTTTCACAAGCGTGATGAACAAAATCAGTCGGTTCATTTCTGAGTGATTCACTAAATAAACTGACTCGTTTAGTCGTTTAGATTTAAATGTCTCCTATTAAATAATAAAAATGAATGTACTCACAGTCTGAAAAACAGCGGATTTAGAGCAGAATGAACGTCTGTGTTCCACTTCTCATGTTGATGTTCCCTTCCCTCGCTCACTTCTCTTCTTCTCCTAGACTCGGGTGTGTGTCATTGCTTCGGTTGCTCGAGCGCCTCTACTGGCGGAAACCATATTAAACTCTCTAACCTTTTAGATACAAAACAACCAATATAAAATCTGTTCTCTTGTTTGAGAATATACAAACACTGTTTATCTCCCCAAATATGTTTGATTTGGGAATGGGATAAAGATTCAAACTTAAATTATCTGCTAAGGAGTATGCAATTGCCTTTTGGACATTTATGGCATATCACTAGCGTTCGGAGAACATTCGCAAACGCGCAATATTTTTGAAAGGGGGCGTTGAGGTGTTATTGGGCGTTTGTTTAATGTGAGTTTACATCAAGGATTTACAGGCTGAAACTCGTGACTACATGCAAAAGAAAATTGTCAGCAACATTGGAACACAGATACATCAAAGCGAACGTTCCAAGTGCTTTTGGTATGTCAGTTGCACAAGCGCGCGAAATTCGCGAATCGAGTGTTTCAAAAATAGAACGTAGCATTTTACTTTTGACGATTTGGCGCGTGTCCAATATGTACAGAATCACTTATTTTAACGGGTTCCATGTGTTTTTGGCGCGACGTGTCAATCCGTTCGCGACCGGTGTAGTAGAGTGTAACCTGACAGTTAAACCAATGTGACTAGAATCGGCTGTATCCTTGACCAGCAACTTTCCAGTGAAAACAAGCGCGTTTAACATTCAGACTCAACATACAAATGATATGCTTTTTTTTCTCTTATATATTTGTATAAACTTTAGGCTATTTTAAAAATATATATTTATGCTTCTTGTCTGCTGATTGGCTGCATTTTGTGATAATCTACGTTAAGTTTAAATGCCAAATTTCGTTTAGTGTTAGTTCAACATTCATAAATCGAATTTCTATTTATAGTAAATACACTAAGTTTCATCATGCTAGGCTAGCATGTGTGGACAGTTTTAAACCATGTGTGTTCCAACTAGCCCCCTCATCATGCCGTAGGCCCATTATTATTATAATATTATCTTGTGTCCTTCACATAGTATTTTAGGTTTTGTCTGCAGACAAGCCCACTTAAGATATTGAGGCTTGAGCAAATCCCAACACAACGGTAGATCTACAATATTAGCATATCAGTTCACACATAAGCTTATTGCATAAGGGACTTAAAATGTTTGTCTTGTCTTCATTTTTAAGTTAGATGGTAATATTAATTAAAAAAAACGTGAGAGTTAATTAAAGGGGACATATCATGAAAATCTGGCTTTTTCCATGTTAAAGTGCTATAATCAGGTCCCCGGTGCATCTACCAAACCCAGAAAACATGAAAAGTGAAAACCCATAACTTTGTTTTGGTGAGCCTTTCTCTGCAAGCATATCAAAAAATAAGATGATCAGATTTTGCTCCACTTCTGATGTAAGAAGGGGCATGTTTGGCAAACATGATGTAGTCAGGCCGTATCCAGATCAGATGGTGGACCTGGGTCTAGACACGACCACAACACATGATATAGTCAGCCGAATCCGGGCCTATCCAGAACAGATGGGGGGGACATTTAATTTAACATTTAATTTAATATTGAACAATATTATTGATCTGCCTGCATTGTCATCATAATATGAGAACTGAACTGAGCTGGACGAGGACATCACGGTTTTCTCCAGAGCAACTATATACATAAATTAATTAAATGAATAACTTTTTTTACAACAATAATGAAACACCACTGAACTTATTTAAGCTGGACTGTGACGCTGTTTTCTTCTGGAAACAAACTTCTTTGCATTATTTTTCCTGTTTTCTCTGTAAAGCTTCTTTGAAACAATCTGTATTGTAAAAAGCACTATATAAATAATTGTGACCTGACTTGACTTAAAAACACTGAAACAGCACAGCTCAGTTAGATGGCTTCAACAAACGATTAGGTCAAAAAAAACAATATATGATCACCAGAAGTTAGTGACAAGAGTTAGATCATATTAATCCACTATACGATCAACAGACATATGAAAGAATGAAGTTTATCAACGAATAAAGCGGGGCACAGCTGTTTTTTTACTTTCTCAGTTTTTGCAGACACTTTTTACAAGTCAAGTACAAATAATGCTATGTGGTTTTGTTTCATTATGTTGCTAGCAGAAATGACAGCTGCTATCTATTAATGATGAAATAAGGTTTTTATTATTTAGGTCCTTACACTGTGGTTATAGACAGTACATTGTATTTTGACAGTTTGGTTAAAAAAAGTAATTAAATTGAACTCATCGTGGTTTAAGGTGATTTTGAGTCGGAATAACTTGCATGAGCTTCTCAGTATGTAGTTATGACAATAGTTATGGAAACAGATGTTCCTCTAGAGATAGAATTATACCATTTGTATTTCATTTAAACCACGTGACCTTATTGAATCCATCGTGATTCATAAAAGTAGCCTACGCTATGTAACTTTTTTTTAAATTTACAAATATTTATACAAAGAGCGAAAACATTATGAATCAACATTCCAAACCATGATTTGTCTGAATCACGGTAGTACGCCTATATTAAGTGTTTATATTCGGACTATTTTAGACAGAGCGGGACGCAACCGCCGCGGAGTAACCAAGTACCCTCGTGACTCGTGACTAGACATAAACAGAAAGAAGTAGCTCCGGTTACAATGTTCTTCCGCAAGACACATTACTGATTTAATTCACTGTTTTATCCTTACTGTCTATGGTTTTATCAGACTGATTTTTTTAGGAGAAATATATATCAGACAACTTGCATTGATCTAGCACTCATTTATATAGCACATTTCATACACAATGGCAATTCAAAGTGCTTTACAGAAAGGAATTAAAATAATCACAAAATAAAAGCAGGGAAAATTAAAACAGTTATAAAATAAATTAAAAGAGATATATGATAGAGGTACATCTTTTTATCTCTTAATAACTTAAATTTGTATTAATACAACTTGTACCATCTAACTTTAAAATTAAATTAGGATTTATATTAAAATCCACAACATCAGTAACAAGCATGTAAGAGTCCAGAAGGAAAAATGCTTGCAAAATCCTTAGCAGATATTTGAAGTATTTAATCTTTAGACTTTATCCCAATCAAACATATTTGAGGAGATGAATAGTGTTTAATCTCTTGGGGCAAGTTGTTCAAAACATTTAATCTGGATCAAAATGATCCGGATTTGGAAATCCCATTTTTTCCTATCCAGGATCAGGTAATCCGTCTTACTTTTATGCCGGTTTTTCAAAGCAATATTGGACTGGATCACCTTGATCCAGATACAAAATTTTCAAGATTACCAAATCCGGATTACCAGTGCTGTAAATGGGACAACATATCAATGTGGGCTACCATCTATGTGAAGAACAGGTAGAAGAGCCAACATGGGGTCACTGTAAGTGTTTCTTATTTTGAGACAAAACACAAAAATAACATAAACATCCACTTCTAATCATAATTTATTTTATGACCCACATCTGAACCACAACAAAATAAACAACAAACATACATTAACAAATACATTGTGGACATTTTGAAAACGTCTTAAAAATTAAATGGCTAAATATCCAATAGTTAACGAAATAAAGAATGTTCAGGGTTCTTCACCTGAGGAGGAGAGACCAGCATTTCCAAGCCCCGCTTTTAGGAGGCAGATCTGAAGTTTCGCTTTGGTTTGCTGCAGTTTGGTCAGCTTGATTTGTTCCTCTGCCAGGAGTATCTGTGCTTCTGCTCTTTCAGTTTCTCGTTTAAGAAGTGATTCATAGAAATCATCATTTTTATTCGGCAAAGGACGCTTCAAGCCTCTTTTTTAGCTCCTGTGATCCAGGTTGTTCTTCAATGATAGGGCTGAGATCCATAATGAATAATTCCTCTGCATTAGGAGGAACTGGCTCACTTTCCTCTACAATTGTAGGCTCACCATCCCCTACAACACCTTGAATCCCATGCAGAGCTTTAGAGTTCTCACCTCCAATAATGTCCAGAATCACATCTGTGTATTCACCTTTCTTAAAGGGTTTGTTGCCTGTTTGGGTGTTTTTTGCTCTTTTGCTCCTTCGTTGCTCTGGCCCTCAGATTCTTCCATCTAAATTCCACTTGCTCCAAGGTCCTCTTCTGGCCAGATCCCATTGAATTTACATTCTGGGTGATTTCAACCCAAATGTCTTTCTTCCTTTTGTTAGTCACCATTCCACCCACAACAGAGCTTCCTACTATTGAGGCAGAATGGCACTTAACACCCTCCAGCAGTGCATGGGTTTCTGCAACAGTGAAATGAGGTCCTTTTGAGTCCATGGTTTCACCGCTTCTGTTGTAGTGAACATAGTATTTATAGGCATTGGGCATGATTGATTAAATTGAACACAAGCCACAGCATGTCAGCCAATTGGTGTGTGGGTATTTGACAGCCATCTTATATTCAGCTTTTCTCTGAGGACTTAGAGAGAGGCACTGACATGGCAGGTATTGTCCATCGCTACCACCGTGTTGGTGGAAGAGGATACCGTCAAAGGGTGTATGTTGAGCGTGCACAACCACTGGAGCAATACACCACTGAAGAACTGTATGCTCGCTTTCGCTTTGGGAATGCTGATATTAAGTACATTTCAGACCTTGTCAGGCCAAATCTTCAACGGAGAACCCGAAGGGGTCACAGTCTGTCTGTGGAAGAACAGGTCCTCATTGGTCTGCGCTTCTCTGCATCTGGGACTTTCTACCAAGTTGTTGGGGATAACATGGGAGTGGACAAATCAACTGTGAGTGATGTAGTGAAAGCTGTGTCAATTGCATTGGCCAGCCTGGTCAATCAGTTTGCATCACTTCCAAAAGATGTCCAGATTGCCCAGACCAAGCACAAGTTTTTTTCTTTTGGGGAACATGCCCAATACTATTGGGGTTATTGACTGCACTCATGTGCCTATCCAAGCACCTCATGAGAGGAATTGGGAGTACATCAACCGAAGGGGGAGGCGCAGCATCAACATCCAACTTGTGAGCGATGATGACCTCATCATCACAAACTGTGTCGTGAAGTGGCCTGGGTCTGTTCATGATGCACGCATCCTGAGAGAGAGTGCTTTATACAGAGAGCTCCAAACCAACCGACCGGATGGCATAATATTAGGAGACAGTGCCTATCCACTCCTACCATGGCTGATGACTCCTTTTCTTGCAGCAACCACACCTGCGGAGGCACGCTTCAACACTGCTCATTGCAAAACAAGATGTGCAATTGAGCGTTTAAATGGAGTTCTGAAGAAACGCTTTGCATGCCTTAACTACTTGCGAGTGGAACCACAGGGAGCATGCAACATAATACTTGCGTGTATCGTCCTGCACAACATCGCTGCAGGCGCAATGTCCCTCTCTGTGATGATGTTTATGCTGCACCTGAGCCTGTTGAAGAACCAGACCAACCTCTGTGGTCTGTCAGAATCAGGGACTGACTGGACGTATAGTAAGGGATGGACTTGTTAGACATTATTTTTGACAGGCTCATCTCTGATGATTGTTTCTTTGAAATTAATATACGGTGATGAATGACCGAAAAATGAATATATTATTTTTGTTTATTGAAATCTGTTTGGGGGATTATTTCATGGGGACAAGATAATTTTGATTTTATTTTTACTTTACTATACTGAATAGCTTAATTGTTAGCCGATGTCTACTTTATCACTGTTACACAAGTCAAGTGCAAAATATAAATAAAAGCATATACACTAAATGATACAAATGTATTATTTGACCAATTTTAAAGTTTTACTACATTTTCTTCCTGAAATCCACTTTGAAATTCTACCCCCTGTTGGGATCAGGATAATCCTGTTTTTTGGATCAAAGTTATCCAAATCTCTCTGACAAGTTTTGAACAACACAAACTGAAGGTTTGATCCAGATTAAAACTAGGATTGGATTCCCTGATCTAATCTGATTTAAGATTCCTTCTTTCCCTTTTGAACAACCCATTATCAAGATTTGATCCATTCCGATAAACAAAATCCGATCAGTTTACCTTTGAACAACTGGCCCTTGGTTGTTTTGTATCGAATATAAGAAAGTTAAAGTTAATCCGCCAGTAGAGGCGCTCGAGCAACCGAAGCAATGACACACACCCGAGTCTAGGAGAAGAAGAGAAGTGAGCGAGGGAAGGGAACATCAACATGAGAAGTGGAACACAGCCGTTCATTCTGCTCTAAATCTGCTGTTTCAGACTGTGAGTACATTCATTTTTATTATTTAATAAGATAAATCTAAATCCAAACGAGTCAGTTCATTTAGTGAATCACTCAGAAATGAATCGACTGATGTTGTTCATTACGCTCGTGAAACGTTAACTCGTTACAGACTGTTTTTCACATTACATTTAGCAAAGATTACGAGTTGTTTTCTTTTTATTATGAAACCTGGTTAACAGTTTGTAATGCCTGTTAATCATTTCTAATGTAAGAGCAACACAAATATCAGATAAAGGAGTTAAATTGTTTTTAAATGGCTCTTTGAGCATATAACACTTAAAGCTGGATAATCGAGAGTGATTGTTAGTGTGATGATCATCTGCTAAATGAGCAACAACGACCACAATTCACTCCTTCAGTCAGTGAAGCTCCACAGCCGTTCATGAGAGTTTAAATGCTGGGAATATTCCCATCTTCCCACAGGAGAAGAAGAAGCAAGCAGGAGGAATTACTCCAGGAGAAACTACGGACATACTATTGTAAAGATGGAGATTAAGGAAGAACCCTGCAGAATAAAAGATGAAGATACAGAGGAACAAATAGGTTGGTGTTTTCCTTCATTCTCTTTAATGACGGATAAAGAACATTAAGATTAAGAAACTCACATATCCTCCTGAGACCCAGGCATAGACTTTATCCTCTGTAGAGGACATTATATTTTAGCGAATTTCTCTGATCATTCACGTCACAGTCCTGTAAAGAGCACATTCAGGGCTTTTCAGAGATACCAAATGTTTGGAGGTTTCACCATTACAACTTCCACTCCTTGTTGACTTAATTATCAAATTTGTGCACTCTTATGGAAATGTGATAATATTTTGTATTTATCATTTAAACAGTAATTTTCAAATTGTTTGTCGTAATTAAAAATCAGAAAAAATGTTATGAGGTTTCAAATCAGAATATGACTTTCTTTTTCAAAACAGCATTGATTTGATACATGTCCTCTGTAGAAGATATCAGAAATTATACATCAATAATTCTGTGAATTATGAGATATTCTTATGTCATGTAATTACTCCCATTATTACACTTCTTTTTACATTACACATTGCTACAAGAATACATTAGTATGCAAATAATTACATTGTATAGAATGGGACTACAGATTTATAGCAATTTTACAAACATATTGCCTAAAGTAAAATTGTGTATCAAATTATTCTGTTATATCTTTCATAACATGGTTGAGAATCATCTTTATACAATGTTTGGTTAATTATAGCCTGAAACCTAAAAATGTATTGGTAAATGAAAAAAATAAAAAACAACAACCAAAGAAACAAAGTTTTGCCTATACATGTATTATCATGCCATTTTATTTTTCTTAATAACAGAGTCCAGTTCTTCGTACTGTTAGCCAGCACCCCCACTTTAAAAAATAAAATAAAACTCCCAATAAATGGCATACCCAAACTAAACAGTTCATGAACCCTTTGCACTAAAAGCATAATTATGGTCTCGTTTTAAAGCAGACACTTGACAGTTTATTGTAAATGCAGAATTAATTGTTCTTATAATGAAATATACTGTATGTTATTATAAATTACTTCAAAGTTTTGTAAAGTTATTATGAATTATCCAACATAAGAAAGTTGGCATCTAGAAGTGCACTGCAGCTAAAGCCACATGCCTGACCATGTTATATTTCAAATCTGAAGATAAGTCCTAAAACTCTGAATTTAATTAAATGTTTTTCAAGATTATGTCAGGTGACTTTATTTTGAGAAGACTCAAACATGCTAACTGATCTGTATTGTCATTTTCTAAGCATCCATTCAGTGTATTGTCTCTATTGTTTTGTGGTGCAAACGAACACCATTCAGTTTCAGTCTTCACTGCACACACTCACAGCTCTCCGGCATGGTTATGGCTCTGATTAGTCTTTTCTATTGTCTTCATTTATATTTAGTGACGACTTTCTATTTACACTGTTTTAATCCCTAATTTCTTTGATCAAACGTCTCACTTCACCTTCTTTGAAACTGTATCAAATGCCCTTCTTGAAAAAAGAAACATTTCAGTGAGTTTTACTATTCAAAATTGTCATATAAAAGTGGGGAAGGTGTATCTTAAGGCTAGCTAGCATGTTATCTTAGCATGCCAATTTATGAGATTAAACCCATGTTTTTGCTCATAACTAACTTTATAACGCACGTCGAGTGTTTTAAATAACCTTCCGTGATCTGATGTGGCTTCGGATAAAAGAAAAACTAGACAGAAAATATATATTTTTTATAGTTTCTGCACAACAATGATAAAGGCTATCTCAGTTAGAATTGCATTATTAATATAATCTATTATGAAAATACCCGGCATGAAGAACACAGATAAACCATACATCTTCGTAATTGTGTTTATTGTCTCCAAAAAGTCTCTATCTGCATGTTATAACGATCTCTAAAAGCTTTGTTTATTTAAAGGAGTTCTTGGAATGTCACATGAAATGCCTCTTCATCACGAGTGCCGTTAGTGGCCTAAATGTGCATAGAGCGCCCTCAGGCTGCCCGAATGCATTGAAAACAGTATATCCAGCGCTAATAATGATTACATCAGTGCATTTTGGGTAAAAATTGAATAAATATTACTAGTTTGTCATAAACATTAGAATCTATCAATATTTCTTGAAATGTGCATGCTTTTGAACTAAAAGCCCTGAGGGACATTGTTTTGTCAAGCATTTTCATGACGACTTTTACAGGAAAATTTTCTCTGAATAGGAGCGGCTAGTTATAGTTATCTATCTATTATCGTATAGTTTATCAAGGTAGTTACATGTAACTTTGAGCGCATTTAAACAAAGAACGCATCAGTGTGCCGGCGTCCTCGTGAAGGTTAACAGGTTAATACATCTGAGTTGATTTGACAGATGCCAGATCTTGTAATAGTGATAACTGACTTCTGGCAAATTTGGTTCTTTAAACAAATTTGCGGATTTGATTAAAATATCTGGATTAAGTTGTCTGAGATTACTGCGTGTTCTTGTGTCCATTGGAAAGGACAGATATATATCGATACTCAAAACCATGAACTGCAATCCAGTGATTGGCTGGCGGCAAGACAGCAACTTATTGACATATTAAAAAAGAACAACACGCATGTGACGGAAAACTTTAATTTCTGGACCTTAATAAGGAAATACAATACAATACAATACAATATTTATTTATAAGGCACGTTTAAAAACAACCAAGGCTGACCAAAGTGCTGTACAGAACAGAATAAAATAACAATAATAAAACATCCAATAAAGGAAAACGCATCATAAACAATAATCATACCAAAATCAAGCAGTATTAAAGGCCAAAGAAAATAAATGTCTTTAATGAATATTTGGAGGAAACAGAAGGGGCTAATCTAATGTGCGGGTCCGCAGTTGCAAAAGCGCGATTGCCTCGTTTTTTAAGTCTAGATCTAGGTACGATGAGTAGACCGTGATCGCTAGATCTCAGACTTCTAGAGGGAGTGTACGGATGAAGTAAATTGGTCAGGTACTGAGGGGCCAATTTGTTGAAAGCTTTATAAACAAAGAATAAACTTTAAAAATGAATTCTAAATTTGACAGGTAGCCAGTGCAGTGTGGATAAAATAGGGGTGATCGACTCATACTTACAGGTCCCAGTGAGGAGTCTAGCTGCTGCGTTTTGCACTAGCTGTAGACGGGAGAGGGAAGACTGAGAGACACCAAAATAAAGTGAGTTACAATAGTCTAAACGCGATGTAACAAAAGCATGGATCACTGTTTGGAAGTTACTCTTGGTTAAAAAAGGTTTCACTTTAGAGAGTTGGCGAAGATGAAAAAAGCATGATCTTACAACAGTACTGATCTGGAAACCGGAAACAGCCAAGCCACCTAATGACATAAAAGTTGTACCGGATAAATTAAATATACTGATTCCCAATTATTTCCATTATTTCACAATTTGTAGTATTTGTACAGGCTTTACATTTTATTTAAATGTTGAAATTAGTGATTAATTACATTTTACCTGTGAAGCAGATTTGTTACTTGACAGCAGTAATTACTTTTTTAAGGGCTGGTGCTTAAGATATTGTTGGTCATTCAGTATATCTGTAAAAAATAAAAAGATAATAGTAATAGATAATAGTAATAATTATTAAAAGATAATTATACTACTGCTAATTCTACTACTAATATTAACAATATGCAATGCACTAAGAATTGAGGAGCTTCTGAATTTATGAATATTAATCACGTTGTCAGCATTCGCTCGAACTGATTTGCTGAAATTAAAACCGCGATGAGCGCCAGCCAATGGGACGCCGTTTGCGCATTATTTGTGACCAATCTTCTGTTTGTTCTTAAAAGCTGAATAATTCCAAATGAACGCCGTTATTTTTGCCGTTTCACAACCAAACACACGCAAAAAAGTGAAAAGGAAATAACGCAAGATTACTGTGCAAGATTTTTATCCAGACATCAATGGCTTATTGATCATCATAGGTGTTATCAATCATTTAGTTGTTTTTGCTAGTTTGAGTTGAGAAATACACATTTCAGCATTATCACTAATCTGGGTGTGCATTTTGCTTTAACCAAGCAAGTTGACTCATGAAACCATTTGTTTATTATATCGCAATGATATATCGCAATATTGACCTCAATAATCTTAATATGACATTTTCCCCAAATCGTGCAGCCCTTGTGAACTCTGCATAAGGCTCTCTCTCTTTCTCCTGTTGCGTGTGTGTGAGAAACGGCGATCTGAGCAAAGCAACAGCGAGCCGTGCGCCTTCACACTAGAGTTTACGGTACGTCAAATACAGTTACTATGCTCATCCATTAAGCTGAATTGAAATATGACAGATCTCTTGACGGAGAGTGAAACTCTCAAGTGCTCAGACAGTGTTCAGCAAGTGAAAATATATCTATGCTAAACTTATACTTAGCCCCTAACACGCACACACACACAAGTATTTATTAGGCAGTGCCTAATAATAGGCATGATTTAGTCGCCCAGAGGGAAGATGTAGTTGCATATACGAGTTATTTACTCGCATTGTAGAGGGTTGATCATGGGGAGGTTCAACAATAAAATCCAGCTAATTGAGTAATCCAAGTACGAAGAATGGGCCCCTGGTGTCCACTACAGAGGACATTGCATAAAATATGGATAAAATATTTTTTCTAAAACAAAAACAAAATTCTCATACAAAAAAAAGTTCTGGTCCTCAGGAAGATATAACAATACATCAAAAACTAGATACTAGAAGACTCAGTAGTAAACTAGATTTGTGCTACATTAAGAATTAAATTTATTTCTTTGTTTCTCATTTGACCTTCTTTAATTTAATTTTGGGAATTTAATGTTGATTTTAGACCCAATAGAAGTGAATGAAGACAAACAGCATCTGTTTCAAAAATCTCATCATTTCAAAAGTGAAGATGGATATGCAGTCGTTTCAAAGACTGAAGAAAGTTTCACACAAAAGCAGGCTGGAAAATCTGGAGTCAAAGGATCTTTCACCTGCTCTGAGTGTGGAAAGAGTTACGTGCATAAACCAGACCTTAAGAGACACATGAGAATTCACACTGGAGAAAATCTGTTTGCATGCACTCAGTGTGGAAAGAGTTTTATACATAAAAGAAACTTAAATGACCACATGAGAATTCACACCGGAGAAAAACCTTTCACCTGCTCTCAGTGTGGAAAGAGTTTCACTTACAAAAGAAATCTCAATGATCATCTGCTCACTCACTCTGGATTGAGATCATTCAGCTGTGATCAGTGTGATAAAACATTTGTTGTGGCATCAGGATTAAAAACACACCTTAAAGTTCATGCTGGTGCGAAGCCTCATGTTTGCTCTTTTTGTGGAAATAGTTTTTCGCTACTGAAAAATTTACAAGTTCACCAGCGTATTCATACTGGTGTGAGACCTCATGTGTGCTTTGACTGTGGGAAGAGCTATAGTACATCGAGCAACTTAAAAACACACCAGAGAGTTCACACTGGAGAGAAGCCGTACAAGTGTTCCCACTGTGGAAAGAGATTCTCTCAATCAGGAGTCATGAAAGCTCATGAGAGAGTTCATACTGGAGAGAAGCCGCACCAGTGCTCTTCATGTGGGAAGAGTTTCACCTTCTCTTCTAATCTACTGAAACATAAGAAAAAACTTTGTTGTCTAAGTGAGCGAAAACACTTGTGAAACAATGGCGGCGTCAGTCCATTAAAACTCTGAATTTTCCATAAGCTATTAAATGAAGGCTGCGTTTACACCTGGAATTAAGATGCGATCACTGTGATCTGATAAGCCAATCAGGACACGGTGCGTTTACACCTGTCCACTGTATCTGGATAACAGATCGGATCTCGCATTCCCGCAAGAAAATAAGATAAGAAAAAAAGGATGGCTCCGGTGCAAAGCCGACCTGAATTGGCGGGTTTTCTTTTATAAACCGTTTTCAGTCGGGGTAGATGAAGAAGCTGCAAGTACTAATAATGTGGATTAGCCTGGGAAAACCCAGACGAACTTCCGGCAAATTTAGATTTGCTCTGCAAGTCCGTCTCGCCAAGAACCCATTCAAGCTCATTTCCAATCTTTCCAAATCGAGGCACCAATCACAAACGTTAAGGCGGGCTTTACAAGATGACGATCGATCTGATTGGTTTTAGGTCTATGCAATTGCGCCCAGAGGCATTTGAGCGACGTCCGTTGGTCACGCCCCTTTGGAAAAGAGCTGTCAATGAACCTTCCCCGGACCCTAACTCATAATGCGTCCTCGACTTCCTCTGAATCTGGACACGCTTATCGGATAACATTCCCATCAGAAGCACGTTTACACTTGTCTTTTCAATGTGTTTGTGGACAACATTCGGATACAGGTTGCATGTTAATGCCAAGTGTAAACGCAGCCGATGTTAGAAACTCACTCTTGAAGTGTGGATAAAAATATATTGAAATCAGTCAAGTTTTGTCATGGGTAGTTTATGGTAGAATGGGGTTTGTATGGCCAATAATGTTGTATGTAATGTACTTATTTCTATGAGAAATAAAAAGGAACAAAACTTAAGTGACTTATTAATGAATAAATAAACTTTTGTTTACATGTAACCAAAAGGGTTTTGACATTGTATACAACACTGTTAAATAACTATATTGCAGACTTTTGGTCAATGTTGATTTAGGTTAAAAATAAATTCTTGCAAAAGAAAAAAATCCTTATTAATAATAAAACAGACAGGTTTAGTGATTTGTAAAAGCCAAATCAGCACACTCATAAACAGACCGTGTAGACAGGGAGAACTAGGCCTATTCCAACAAGCTCTCTCACCCTGAACACAAATTTGCTTTATTTCGTAATATGGGGGCATATGCTTTTCTGTACATAGTATGCTTTAATAGTAAGGTGTTTACTGAGTTTGGTCTTTTAATATCACTGTCTTAGTACATTAAGCCAACATGCCACGTTAAGAATTTTCTTTATAACAGTTTTCTATGGGAGGAAAACGCTTAATATGTAATTAAATGCATTGCATTCATATTCTGCACTAATCTGCTTTTCTGTACATAGTATGCTTTATTAGTATGGTGTTTATTGAGTTAGGTCTTTTTCATATCACTGATTGGAGTAAAAACATAATTCACGCAAATGAGAACTCAAGACACACACATGCATTTGAACATCTGACCTCTCTTATTATATTTCTTAATATGCCATATTTGGTAGGGGTTGATCTTTGAGTGCTATGATAAGATGGACTGGAGATCGTGGATAATTCTGCTTTATCGTTTGTATAAATATGACCTTTCTTCCTTAATAAACTTGATATTATGGTACTACACTGTCTATGTGTCTGCTTGATCATTTCCTGAGATCTTGCATGGCTGTTGCCACACATCACAGGGCTTGAGGCGCCTATTTCCAACTGATAACTAATAGCTTTGAGCCTGCATATAGTCTACCTAGATCTGGGGGCTCGTCCGGGATATTTTAAAGATTTGAACTGACCGAGTGTGTCTGCCTCCCGGACAACGTTAGGAAGACTGTTCCAAAGTTTTGGTGCTAAACAGGAAAAGATTCTACCGCCAGCAGTCGATTTTAATATTCTAGGTATTATCAACTGGCCGGAATCTTGAGATCGCAATAGACGTGAAAGACTATAATGCGTTAAGAGCTCGCTTAAGTACTGCGGAGCTAAACCATTTAGTGCTTTGTAAGTAATCTGCAATATTTTTAAATTGATACGATGTTTAATAGGGAGCCAAATCAGTGTTGACAGAACTAGTCTAATATGGTCATACTTCCTGGTTCTGGTAAGAACTCGAGCTGCTGCGTTTTGGACCAGCTGTAGTTTGTTTATTAAGTGTGCAGGGCAACCACCCATAATAGCATTACAATAATCTAGCCTTGATGTCATGAACGCATTAACTAATTGTTCCGCATTTGTCATTGAGAGCATATGATGTAATTTAGATATATTTTTTTAAGATGGAAAAATATGGTTTTTAAGATACTAGACACGTGACTTTCAAAAGAAAAATTGGTATCAAAGAGCACACCCATGTTCCTAACCGACAACGAAGACTTAACAGAGTAGCCATCAAGTGTTAGACAGTATTCTAGGTTATTACGAATCTCTGTTTTTTTTTTCAGGATTAATTAGTAGGAAATTACTAGTCATCCAGTTTTTTATATCAGCTATGCATTCCGTTAATTTTGTGAATTGGTGCGTTTCGTCGGGGTGCAAAGAAATATAGAGCTGAGTATTATCAGCATAACAGTGAAAACTAATGCCATGCTTCCTAATGATGTCTCCTCAGGGTAGCATGTACAGAGTGAACAGCAAGGGTCTTAGTACTGATATGGTCTAAATCCTGACTGGAAATCCTTGCAGATATCATTTCTTTCTAAAAAAGGAACATAGTTGTGAGGATACTGCCTTTTCTAGTATCTTAGACAGAAAAGCGTCGAGATTGGCCTGTAATTGACTAATTCTGTAGGATCAAGTTGCGTTTTTTAACAAGCGTTTTTATCATAGCCAGCTTAAACGTTTTTGGTACGTATCCTAGTGACAAAGTTGAGTTAATAATAATAATAAGAGGATCTATGATCTCTGGAAGCATCTCTTTCAATAGCTTAGTCGGTACAGGGTCTAACATACATGTTGTATGAATAACAACCCCACACAATTGAAAAACAACCCCATACCATAATAGCCCCTCAACAAAACTTTACACTTGATACAATGCAGTCAGGCAAGTACCGTTCTCCTGGCAACCTCCAAACCCAGACTCGTCCATCGGATTGCCAGACAGAGAAGCGTGATTCGTCACTCCAGAGAACACGTGTCCACCGCCCCAGAGTCTTTACACCACTGCATCCAACGCTTTGCATTGCTCTTGGTGATGTAAGGCTTGGATGCAGCTGCTCGGCCATGGAAACCCATTCCATGAAGCTCTCTACACACTGTTATTGAGCTAATCTGAAGACCACGTGATTTGGAGGTTTGTAGCTATTGACTGTAGAAAGTTGGTGATTTCTGCGCACTGTGGGCCTCAGCATGCGCTGACCTCGCTCTGTGATATTACATGGCCTACCACTTTGTGACTGGCTGTTGTTCCCAATTGCTTCTACTTTGTTATAAAACCAATAAACTATAGTTGACTGTGGAATATTTATTCTTTATTCTCAGTCCCTTAATTGACAGTTGAATGGATTATTTCCCATCTTGGGAGAAAGTTTGAGCTTAAGTTTTATTATTTCAAGGGTCCCTAATGTTATCAGGAATGGTACAGGGATTCATCCAATAAGAAATATACATTACATCATATAGAAATGTGATACAGAGAATAACAAGTCCATATATGTCAAATTTTGGGCACAAAAGGCAATATTCTTTCCGTCTTTGCCTGAAGACCATACAAAGGTTTACACATGATTCATGCTTGTGCATCCTTCGTTGGCTTGAATGCAGATAATGAAAAACAGATGTTAACATACAGAAAGAGAGAGAGACGTCAGGCTGCAAGCTGAATTATGCAAACAATTCTAAGATCAATGATTGTAAGTGTGATGAGCATCTGCTAAATGAGCAACAACGACCACAATTCACTCCTTCAGTCAGTGAAGCTCCACAGCCGTTCATGAGAATTTAAATGCTGGGAATATTCCCATCTTCCCACAGGAGAAGAAGAAGCAAGCAGGAGGAATTACTCCAGGAGAAACTACGGACATACTATTGTAAAGATGGAGATTAAGGAAGAACCCTGCAGAATAAAAGATGAAGATACAGAGGAACAAATAGGTTGGTGTTTTCCTTCATTCTCTTTAATAACTGATGAGGAACTTTAAGATGAAAACTGACATATAACAATAACATCTAAAACTAGTAGACTCAGTAGTAAACTAGATTTGTTATAAATTAAGAGTAAACTTTATTTCTTTGTTTCTCAATATGTTGATTTTAGACCCGATGGAAGTGAATGAAGAAAAACACCATCATTTCACAAACGAAGATGAAAAACTGACATATAAAAATGAAGACAAACATCTGTTTGAAAAACCTCATAATTTCAAAAATGAAAATGAAAACACTGTCGTTCCAAAGACTGAAGAGAATTTCACCAAAAAACAAGATGAAAAATCTGGAGTCAAAGTATTTTTAATCTGCTCTCAGTGTGGAAAGAGTTTCATATATAAATCACATCTTGAAAGACACATGAAAATTCACACTGGAGAAAAAACGTTCACATGCACTCAGTGTGGAAAAAGCTTTATATATAAATCACATCTTGAAAGACACATGAAAATTCACACGGGAGAAAAACCGTTCACATGCTCTCATTGTGGAAAGGGTTTCAGTCAGAATAGCTCTCTCAATGATCATCTGCGCTCTCACTCTGGAGTGAAGTCGTTCAGCTGTAATCAGTGTGATAAAACATTTGTTTATTCATCAAACTTAAAAAGACACCTTAATGTTCACACTGCTGTGAAGCCTCACTTTTGTTCTTTATGTGAAAAGAGTTTTTTACGACTGCAACATTTAAAAGTGCATGAGCGTATTCATACTGGTGTGAAACCTTATATTTGCTCTGACTGTGGACAGAGCTTTAATACATCCAGTGCCTTAAAATCACACAAGAGAATTCATACTGGAGAGAAACCGTACAAGTGTTCACACTGTGGAAAGAGTTTCTCTCAAATGAAATCCTTGAAAGTTCATGAGAGAGTTCATACTGGAGAGAAACCGTACAAGTGCTCTTCGTGTGGGAAGAGTTTCGTCCAAATATCTAATCTACGGTCTCATGAGAAAATGCATTGTCTGAAGTTGCCTAAATGAGCAAATGCTCATCTTTATGGCGCTTTTCCACTGCATGGTACGGTACGGTACTCGCTTCTGCTCGCTTTAAATGGTACCACCTCTGTTGAGGTTCCAAGCGTACCGTACCGATACTAAAATGTGACGTAAAAACACTACAGATCACTGATTGGTCAGACAGACAGAATCGTCACTACCAGCGTCATTGTATTTGCAAGACATCAAACCCGCTAGATTTAAATAGCCAGTAACAGCCACCGCTGTAGCACCTGTTTTAAAACTACTTGCTTGACTTGTTTGAAGAAAAAAAACTTCCAAAAAAGATTTGGAATCGTGGTCAGCCGACGAGAAGCGCAGACGTTCCTCTTGTTGGTTGCCGAGGAGCGGATAAACTATAACGATCAGTCATAATCCCACCCACATTGAAGCGATACTAACTGCAGTGGAAAAGCAACCGAGCTAAAGCGAACTGAGCCGCGCTGCGCCGAACCGTACTGAGCCGTACCGAGTCGTACCACGCAGTGGAAAAGCGCCATTACATCCATCATTCACAAATAATACCCATACAAGTAATAATTTGACATTCAGATTCAGCAAAAGCTGGAATTTGTTTCAATGGTGATTTAATCTAAGGGGGTAATTTGCTCAAATTAGTTTGTGACATCATTTGTGAAATTAACTTTTCTAAGGGTCAGTAATAGTTCATGAATCTAGTGTTGCTGTAAAATGCTGTGATTTATGAAGAGATGTTTTGATTCTTTAAGGAGTTCAATTATTTTCATTGATTGTGCTTGAGCACAAATAGAAATTATGCATTAAGAACATATTGAATATACTTTCTTGCATTTAAATATTTTTTTACATTTAAAGAAAAGCTCTGTATATTTTGAGACAAAGAGATAAAGGAACAGAACTTGTGTGACTGAATAAATGTACCAATCAAGGGGGTTGTCGTGTCTTTTCTTCCTGAACAAGCAGTAATGACCACCAATAAAATGAACTGTTTACTGAAGTGTATGAACAGGATTACACATAGACACAGCGCACACACGGAGTCAATCTTATTTCTCTTCTCTCTCTTTTTCTATCTGCACGCTCTCGCCCACTATGCATGATGGGTAGACTTTTCTTAAAGCTGAACAACCTTGTAAATGATAACTGTTTCTGTTATTATTAAAGATAATTAATTAAACATTTCTATTCTAATTAATTCACAGCAAGGGTAAACATTGTGCAACATTTACAGAGTGTGTAGTAATAAATCATACTTTATATTTGCAGTTATGTATACAACTGGTGCTTTTATCCAAAGAGACTTGCATTGCATTAAACGTTACCATGATATCAGTTCATGCATTCCCTGGGATTCAAACTCATGACATTGGCTTTGCTCATGTCATATTCTACTGTTCGAGCTACAGGAAAGCTAATAAAACTAAAACTGCACCATATGTATTTCAGTTCAGATAAGCAGACATTACCAATGGAGATTGGTTATGAAACCTGAATGAAATACACATGCTCTTTGCATACAGTGGCAAAGAGAGTAAACTTTTACTAATTATTGGTCTATGATTAAGTAAAAAGTTAATTATTTTATTGCCTTGATTCTCCATCTTTTTATTTTTGTAACAGTGGCTCTCGCTGCAGGATTGCAGAATGTCTAAAGAATCATTGTCAGCATGATGACGTAAAACTACATTTCTTATTACCACCAACTGCTACTTATACCAATGATGAAAATAAGCACAGGGAAGGCCCATGCACACCAAGAACGATAACTAAAGTTATATTTGCATCCACAACAACGAATGATAACGGTCTGGTCATTCTAAGCTTGAGCGGTGTGGTTTCAAAGTGTGTACAACATGTCACTTAACATATTTTTGCTGTTCTTGTTGCATTTACACAATTTTAACCAGCAGATGTCCACAGCCGGCTGTATTGAGTGAATCTAGCTAGTGTAATCGATCTAATCTAATAGTGGAGTAAAAACAAGTATTTTTCACTGCAACTTCAAAGGAATTAAGACAATGTTGCTGAAACTAGTGCTGGATACCTGAGGTGATTTTATGTTTCACTGTTTGCAAGCCTGGCAAAGGTGAAGAGAATACGTGTTAGCATGACCACAATAGACATGTTCTTGGGAAATACCCTAGGTTTAAATAAACCACAATTATCAATATATAACTGTGGCGAGCAGGAAGAGGTCGAGGGCCGGTGCCGTGATTACTGATGAGCGACACCACACGCGAATCGACATTCTCCTTCAGCAGTCTGCTGTACTTTCTGAATGTCTTGATTGACAGATGTCTTGTCCAATCAGAGGTCAGTATTCCATTCGCCACATATACCTACCTTTTCCGTTTTGTCTGACTTGTCATTGTGTTTTCTGATATGCTAATTTTTTTTCAGATTTGTCTGTTTTTTCTAACTTGTTAATTTTTTTTTAGTCTTTTCATTGGGTTTATAAAATTGTTCGGAATTGTGTTTTGTTTTGCACTTCTCAGCCACCGTACTAGCTAAATGAGCAACAACGACCACAATTCACTCCTTCAGTCAGTGAAGCTCCACAGCCGTTCATGAGAGTTTAAATGCTGGGAATATTCCCATCTTCCCACAGGAGAAGAAGAAGCAAGCAGGAGGAATTACTCCAGGAGAAACTACGGACATACTATTGTAAAGATGGAGATTAAGGAAGAACCCTGCAGAATAAAAGATGAAGATACAGAGGAACAAATAGGTTGGTGTTTTCCTTCATTCTCTTTAATGACTGATGAGGAACATTAAGATGAAAACTGACAAAAAACAATACATCTAAAACTAGATACTAGTAGACTCAGTCAACTGGATTTGTGCTAATTTGAGATTTTGAACAATATTTATTTTTGTTTCTCATTTATCCTTTTATTGAAATATGGGAATTTAATTTGTTTGTTTTAGAAATGATGGATGTGAATGAAGACAAACCCGTTCGTGACGTCACGTAATACGCAATTACGTTGAAAAGGTCACGCTTTTCCTGTGTATTCCGGTTCAAAAAGGCGAAAAACTCCATGTCATCTTCTCCTCTAAGTTCAAAATCGTCCGACATCAGTGTTTTACCTTTTAACTTCTTTTTTTTGTAAACGGTGTTTGACTTTGTCAAACGTTCAACTTGTAAACACTGACTCGGTACTTCCACATACGTCAAGCGCAGTGGCGGGCCGTGCATTTCACACCTAGGCCTTCAGTGTCCTACCTCTGAATTAATAACTTTTAATAGTGTAGCAGCCCTCAGACTCTCTATAATTGTTGTGAAATTGCTGTTTTTATTTTGCACCGGCAGTTATTGGGTTAATGCGTTGAGTTCAGAAAAGGCCGGTAGAGAGAAACGAGCGAGTGAGTTCGGCGTGTGTTAGGAGTGTGTACAGTGGTTCTTGCGTTCCGATTATAAGTTCAGAAACGGAGCCTCCCTTAACTTGTCGTTCAAGAGTTACAATAGTCCCTTTTCAGACTTTACAATAGTATGAATGTTTGAAAAAAAGTTTTGATCATAAATTTAAAAGGAAAATTAAGAAGAAAATCATATTCACCACGGATTATACTCACCAAACCTACTGATTTTTTTTTTTTTTTTTACACAAAATCCATTATTCAACTCTGTTGTTCAGGTTATCTGTGCGTTTCAGTTCCAACAATAAGTCTTTTCTATCGAGGCTGATGCTGAAAGTCGAGTCTTCTGGCATAAGTTTTAATTCGCTTTTGGGCTGAGAATGTCCGCTCGACAGAAGCAGTGGACACAGGGACAGTCACCGCAAAACATGAAGATATCGATATGTACAGCTGACCCATTCTCTCACACAGATTTTTGAAGGAAATCAATGAGATCAACGGGACTTTTGCCTTCAAAACCATTCATGGCATAGTTCTGTTTTTACCCGGACAGATCGAATAGAGTTCTGTGACTCTGCGTTAAACTCAGGATGAATAAGGATTTTTTTCCGATAGGTTTGAACGAGGAGTCAAGCGTAGGTTTGTCGAGGAGGGAAAGAAACATTAATTAGTGGTTTGAAAAACTATTAAATCTACAGGAATATATTTTAGTTTACGCAGTTCGCTACAGATGCGGTTAGCTAGCTCTGACTACCAGTAATAGCACGCGCTCTGAACATCCAATCAAAGGACGCGTAAATGCCGATGTTATTGGATGCCTGCTAGATGGCCCCGGTGCCGTCAAATCGAAATCTGATTGGCTGATTAAATCTGACTGATTATCTGATTGGTTAAAGCAAGAGATTCATTGCCATTCATTTAAAGCTACAGGCGCCGCACTTTCGATTCTGAAGGCCTCAATACTCCTTAAGGGAAAAAAATATATTACAGTGCAAGTCAGTGATTCTGCCAGTGTTTAGGCCAGCAGAGAAGGCCTTGCTGGCCTGACGGCCCACCACTGGTCGAGCGTGACCTGCTGTTAGGATTCCATTGACTCCCATTCATTTTGGCGTCACTTTGACAGTGAATATCTTTACGTCTGATCCGTTTAAAGACTCTATTTGTCCATTGTTTATTTCTAAAGAAACACGACAATGTATAAAAGGCTCCGTTACCTTGTATCTCACTCTAAAAAATGCTGTGTTGGCTTTAATTAACTTTTTTATGTCAACAGGTCCCATGTAACTAGGTTATGTTGGATTTATGTAACATTATTTATTTCGATTAACTTAAGTTAATTACATAAGATTAATCCAATGCTGTTTAGGTGAATAAGGTTAACAGTCTTAATTTTGTCCAAAACAATTAAGTTAATTAAGTTAAATTATCCTAAAATTAATTTTAAGTCACCATTATGGAGATCAGTGTGTGCTTTAGTCGGGCTCTTGACCCTTGATTCATTAACTTTGGATTTTGTTTGGCTGTTGTATCTGAGCTTTAACTCTCAGATGAACAAAGAGAAAAGTTGATCAGGTGGTGTTGGTCATGTTTTGACAATCGCAGTTCGATTTGAATCACAAATCTCATTTAGAGAGTTATGTCTACCTTGTTGATTACAGCAATACTGTGATTCTACAGCAAATAATTTTCAGCATTTTCAATACAATCCAAAATACTTCTTTAAAGTTGTTCAGATCAAAAGTCTTTGAAATTACTTTATTTAGGCACACTGACCACAATAATCAGTTTGTGAATCTCAACTATGGTGACAATAATAAAGCATGTTGCAATGCATTCTGGGTGCCACCAATCAAAACTCATTCATGGCTCCCATCATGCATTGCGCTATGAATAAATTATGATCTGAATTGTCTTAGTAATTTCCTTTCCTTAATTAAATATTCTGTTTGTCACCATTGTTGAGATTCATCCACTGATTATTGATGTCTGTGTGTGCCTTAAAGAAACATTTTGTTTTATGCTGTATAATCACAGTGATGCTGGAATCAACTTTTCTCTTTGTTCATCTGAGAATTATAACTCTGATACAACAGCCAAACAAAATCTAAAGTTAATAATCTATGGGTCAAGAGGCCAACTAAAGCAAACACTGATCTCCATAACGGTGACTTAAAAAATGAGATTTTCTCCTTCAGTGATTCCGCTTGTTAACATCAGGTGTCTTCAATAATGATCAATCATCACTCAATTAATCACTTAATTATCTCATTAACGTTGAATGAAAAAATATTAATTTTAGGATAATTGAACTTAATTAACTTAATTGTTTTGGACAAAATGAAAATAAAAATAGTTAATTAATTAAAAAATAAAATAAAAAAGTTAATTAAAGCCAACTGTTAACATAAAAAAGTTAATTAAAGCCCACATAGCATTTTTCAATGGCCCCGTAGAAGCTGTTTTTGTAAAAATAGGCTAACGATTGCGTCATAACCACGCGACTCTCTGTCGCACAGTCGAGAAATTACCGTGTAGACAGGAGGAGAAGCTCGCAGGCAATCGGGGGACGTGGAGGCATAATGACAAAATAATTAATCAGAATACTTACCAAAAGTTGCTTCTGCTGCCAGCTCATGGACAGCTCCTACTCACACTCTCCGTCTATCCAAAATTGGGAAGGGAATGATTGAGATTTCTCTTGGCACAGCTACTAGAAGACTTACAACTGTCAGACACGTCACATCTACGTCGTCAAGCTCAGTTTGAGCCTGCGCGTACGCTCAGCCATCAGGAAGTGAGTGCTAATTGACTTCACTTTTCTCAGTTGAAGTCTATGGGGTCGCTGTGTCCATTTCTTTTACTGTCTATGCTCTTTACTAATGAGAGCTGCTTTGACAGAGAAAGAGAGATATCAGGGAAGGATATGAAGGATATAAGAGTGCGTGATCAATTTTTGTTGGATGAGCATTACGTTGGACAGAGACTAACTGAGTTGCTGACCAGTTTCGTTACGAAATTGCGAGGAAGAGTGGAGGACTCGTTCGGGGCTTCTGGGGGAAATTCACCCACGGCCTAATGGAGGACTGATTCATCGTCATCCTCGATTTGTGATTGTTTATTTGTTAATTTCTGATTTTTGTTTCGGTTTGAAGATTCTGGACCTTGGACTGCCATCGCGAGTCAATTTAAGAGTCATCTCATTACAGCTGAGCAAATTTAAGAGTCATTTGATTACATTTAAGGAAATTTGATTTATTTTGTTTCGAACGAGTAAATTCATATATAAAGTCATATATGTTCAAATAAGTATTAATTGATATTAATAAGAGTAAATCACTTGTATTTGAGGTAACTGATTTTTTTATTTTTTTTTTATTTTAATCTATTTAAATGTGGGAACATATTGTAGGTTTCCCTGAACCATTCAAGATTCCATCACTGTAAGTAAATTATTCTGTAGTTTCATATTCCTTCATTTTTCATTTCATTGTTTTTTTGTTTGTTTGTTTTGATTGGGGATTATTCAATAAACTTTATTATTATAACTTTATGGTCAACCTGTGTTTTTTTTTCTTTGTCAAACACATGAGAATATATGTTTATTAATTGGAGGCACCACGCTATTTAACAAATTATTCTTGCAGTATTCTTGTAGCTAACTATCTATTCTTCAGGGGAAGGACCAGACATTACCCTTTACTACTGCTGGGATACCAGGGCTCCTTTAATAGTATTATACGAGTGTTACGACTTTCCAACTGATCTTCAAACCAGCAAAATCAAGCCACTTTTATGAGGATTTCGGGCTTCCCCGAGTTTTTGAAACTCTTGATCGAACTCATGTTTGCAAATGAGGAAACGTAAATCAATAGAAAAGGATTCCACAACATCAATACAAATTTGTGATCATTTTGCACAATGCAAAGCATATTTTTTTAAATAAATTTTAAAATTAAACTGATATAGATTTCTCCCAATAAAAATAGTCTGATAAACACAGTGAATTAATTCAATTAAACTGTTTTATGAATCACGATGGACTCGACTTACACAAAATCTGCTCATAATACGTACATTTTCATTTCTTTTTTTTTGGACAAAATTGTTTGTCAAAATATAACATAACCATATAGCTAATGTAAGAGCCTAAATGAGCCCTTGATTTAATGAAAACTAAATCTATTCATTTTTAATTCTCACATTTTCACGATGTGCTGAGAGTGAGTCAATCCCGTAAAGTCTTCATTATGTTCTCAATGCATCACCTCTAAAAAACGAGACTAAAAACAAGTTGTTTGTGATATGAATGATATTTGATACTATTTTTGCCATTGTTTCACAAATGCCTCACATGTACAATGAAAATAATTAAACCAGGAAGAAACAAAACATCCCTTCATAAATCAGAGTTTTATGGCAACACTCTAGTTTTCTGAACTATTATTCTTCATACATCTGTATGAGAGGACCATGCACTGCTTAAGCGATGACACAGACACGAGTATTTTCACATTGTTGCTTTATTGTTCAGTTCATCTTGTGTACAGTAACACTCAGTGTTTACTGCGCATGTGCAACACAACAGAGGATCGAAACGGGTGTCGGAAGAACAACACATGCAACACTTAGAAAGCAATTCACAACCATTATAACCAGTTCCCCTTGTCAAACAATCAAACTTCAATACTCATTTTAGATTAAATTACTTATTAAAGGTAATTCCATCTTTTGCTTATTTACGTTATAAGTTATGGAAGTGAACTTTGCTCACTTAGACACCTTCAGGCAATGATTTTTCTTATGTTTCTGTAGACTAGATGATTGGGTGTAACTCTTCCCACATGAGGAGCACTGGTGCGGCTTCTCTCCAGTATGAGCTCTCTCGTGATCTTTCAGGTGTCCTGACCGAGAGAAACTCTTTCCACATGAGGAGCACTGGTACGGTTTCTCTCCAGTATGAACTCTCTGGTGGGATTTTAAGTTGCTGAATGAAGTGTAGGTTTTTCCACAGTCAGAGCACACATAAGGTTTCACACCAGTATGAATACGCTCATGATCTTTTAAATGTTCCAGATGTGAAAAACACTTTCCACAAAAAGAACAAAAGTGAGGCTTCACACCAGCATGAATTTTAAGGTGTGCTCTTAAGCTTGATTCATAAACAAATGTTTTATCACACTGATCACAGCTGAATCTCAATCCAGAGTGACAATGCAAATGAATGTTGAGAGCGCTTTTGCGAATGAAACTCTTTCCACACTGAGTACATGTATAAGGTTTTTCTCCAGTGTGAATCTTCATGTGATCATTTAGGTTTCCTTTATGTCCGAAACTCTTTCCACACTGAGTGCATGTATAAGCCCTTTCTCCAGTGTGAATCTTCATGTGTCTGTTCAGATATGATTTATATATGAAACTCTTTCCACACTCAGAGCAGCTGAAAGATCCTTCGACTCCAGATTTTCCAGCTTGTTTCTGTGTGAAATTCTCTTCAGTCTTTGAAACGCCTGCGTTTCCATCTTCATTTTTGAAATAATGAGGTTTTTGAAACTGATGCAGTTTGTCTTCATTCACTTCCATCAGGTCTAAAATAAACAAATTGAATTCCCATAATTTAATAAAAGGATAAATGAGAAACAAAAATAATCAAATCTCAAATTAGCACAAATCCAGTTTACTACTGAGTCTACTAGTAGTTTTAGATGTACTGATGTATTCTTCCTCAGTCATTAAAGAGAATGAAGGAAAACACCAACCTATTTGTTCCTCTGTATCTTCATCTTTTATTCTGCAGGGTTCTTCCTTAATCTCCATCTTTACAATAGTATGTCAGTAGTTTCTCCTGGAGTAATTCCTCCTGCTTGCTTCTTCTCCTGTGGGAAGATTGGAATATTCCCAGCATTTAAACTCTCATGAACGGCTGTGGAGCTTCACTGACTGAAGGAGTGAATTGTGGTCGTTGTTGCTCATTTAGCAGATGATCATCACACTTACAATCACTCTCGATTATCCAGGTGCAAATAGTCGTTTAGAAACAATTCAATGATTACCGAATTTAGACTTGATATTGGTTTATTTCGAGTCTGAGAGACTGTCAGGCATGTCATAAAGTTAATAACTTTAGAAAACTGTAGATCAGCACTAAGACCAAGGTTATTATAGTTTCGCATTTTTCATTGGTTTTTATTTTTATTTCGTTTAGAATTTTTGTTTTCAAATTCAGTTTAGTTTTAATTTGTTTTTAAAGTGGGTTTGCTAGTTTAGTTTAGTTTTTGAAAATGCTTAGTGTTAGTTTTTGTTATTTGTCAGGCAAGATTCAAAAAGGTCAGAAAAAGAATTGTGTAATAATAACTCAACAAAAACATCATAAAATTTTAGAAATATCTATTCAACAACAAAACCAGTACATAAAATGTACATATAAATAAGACAGACAGCATGTATTCAACCCATTTTTGAGCCACACAAGACATTGCTGTCAATCTCATTGCTCAATCTGAGAAAAGAACATGAAAAATAAAAATAAACTTGTGTCCCAACATGGTAAACAAAAGAATGTAAGTTCCTTGCATTAATGAATCAGCTGTTTCAAATACAGCTTTTATTTTTTTTAGTGTGTGTGTGTGTGTGTGTGTGTGTGTGCGTGAGTGAGTGTGCATGGGTGAGATACAATACTCATTGGGATTGAAGCAGCAAACATTCAGTGTCTATATAATGACATGACATTATTTAATATTTGAATCACAGCTTATATACTGTTTTGACATCGACAACCCAAGTGCATTTTACCTCAAATTTGCGACTAGTTAGCTTTCTAAAGCAGGCGCAATCACTTCTCGGGTCGACATTAAGACACTGACAAAATTGTTTTCAGAATTTAAAATATTTTTACACCACTTTTTAATGTGTGATTGTGTAAAGGTGTTCACGAGATACCAACCTTTCGCGAAACTTGCTTTCAACGTCGAACCCTCACTTCATGGAGACTCGGTGTGCACGAGGGGAGGGGCTGTGTGTGTGTGTGTGTGTGTGTGTGTGTGTGTGTGTGTGTGTGTGTGTGTGTCTGCGTTCGAAATCGCATACTTCCCTACTATATAGTAGGGGGAAAAGAGTAGGCGAGCGATAAGTATGTAGCACATCACAACATGAAAAAGACAAATGTGCTGTAAATAAACACATCTATAAAGTAATTAAACATGTTATATATTTTATTTGTCCCTTATTACTGTTGATAAATTGAGGAACATTTAAGTTGGATAAAAAGTGAGTCAACACATCAGCTGCAGCCTCAGCATGTAGACTAGTATTGAGAAGATAAATCACAGAGGTCACGTGAATCTCGTCTGGATGTTCCAGGGACAGAAGAACACGTGTGTGTGTGTGTGTGTGTGTATCCAGTGGAGAGAGGCTGATGATGCTGAATGCTGTCATCAAAGGCTTTGAGTGAGTATACTACAGAAATGGATAACAAAATCTATTAAATCTTAAGTTGTAGTTTATTTTAATTATTGAAGTTTCAAACGGAGAAATTACAACACGTTTCTGATTCTTGATTTGTGTGCATTTGCTGCAGAGCTGTTGTGGTGGAGCAGAGGATGCAAGGAAAGATGATGCAGCATTTGTTATACGAAAAAAAGGTTTTAGGGATTTTACTCAAATATAAAGTAAGGTCATTTTTGTTACTTTCAAATTACATTGTGCAGTTAAAATGACTGCTTTTGTATAATGTTTGTGCATTTTTGTAGGATCTGAAATGTCTGCAGACCGGTGTGAGCACTGAGGAGAGGAGCCCAGAGCTGAATCCTGGAAACGGTGCCATGGATGAGATCCTCCATCACTCCATCTGCCCTTATCGTCTCAGATTGTGAAGCGCAGCGCTCCGGCACGAAGGCACGGCTCACCTGGATAAGAATAAAGCTGCAGAATGGGAACCGCTGTGTTGAGATGTGTCACGGAGCCATCCACATCATCACTCCCGCCCACTTGTTGCACCTGTACATCATGATTACACTCACTATTTCAGTCTCAGTCTCCTGCACCTCTGTGTCTGGTATCGTCTTGCGAAGCTACAGACGCTACTCAACTGTTACATCCTACCTGAAGATACTTACCTGTTGTCCTGTGTATTCCCGTGGTCATCGCTCAGTCTCCTGGTCTCCATTGTCCTGTGTCTCCTTAGTCTTCATGTTCAACAGTACCCTGGTAAAAGACATTGAGTTTCTCATCAGTGAAGTGTTCATCGTGTCAAGTTTATTCTCTTCGCACTCTTGCTCTGCACTGTTCACTCAGCACCTCGCTCTCTCTGCACATCAATAAACCTGAATATTACTTACATCTGCCTTATCTGTCTTTCTGTGAGTGACAAGATGGCAGTAGGATATGTGGGGTTCAGCGCCTGTAAATACTTGGAGTTTGAATAAAGCTTTGTTTCATGTGTTGTTGACTTGTAAATGCATTTGTTTATTGTGATGGTTACTTTTATTTGTTCTTTTACTCATTTATTCATGTTTCTTATTGTTGTCAGTATTTAAAATATAATTATTTAATTAATGTATGCATTAATTCATTGCTTGACTGACAATTGAGATGTTTCAATGCATTTATTTAGTGTGTATTCATGCATAACTATGTCATACAAAACAAATTACATTTAGCTTGTTTTATTAAATTATATAATTTTTAGTACATCAAAAAAAGTAATATAATTAAGTATTGGTCAGCATTTAATATTATTATTTTGTTTAAGTTTTGGGGTGGGCTAACAATGCAATTCATTCTGAGGTAATATCATAATATCAATATCATTTAAACTTATTACATACAAGATCATGGAAAGATAGCATGGTTGTATCTAACAATTAACAATCATAATGACAAAACAGAAAACATAAAGATCATTGGTTTGTGTTCATAATATGATATTTATACACATGAAAAAAGAACAATAAAGCAATCTTTAAATAGTTCTTGATAACGCACAAAAAAAAGCTTTTTGTTATAAATTTGAGGGATGAAACGAGAGGTAAATTCATCAAGAAAAAGGAAAACTTAAAGGAGAAACTTTTTGTGTATAAAATAAAGAAGTTAACAACATATTCAAGACGATTTTGGGGTTTCTTAATAAAAAATGATATCGTTATAAGTATAAAACTGTGGGTCACATAAAATATAACAACTTAAATCAACCCTAAATGTATTCACAAAATAATTGGGCAGCTGTTTCTTCAACAATACCACAAAATGAGCAAGTTTAATAAATATCAAGATATTTACAGATAGATGAATTAAATGTGTCGTTCATATCTTTTAAGTGTATTTAACGCGTCGTAGGTCACATGATAACGTCAACATGGCGGATGATGTCCGGGTCGCATGATTCATACACAACGAGATTTGGCTATAAAGTACCTACTCTTTTAGCGCTCGTTAAGAAAGTACTTATTGAAATTAAGTACCTACTCATTGAGTATGTGATTTAAAACGCAGCCTGTGTGCGCGCGCGCGCGTGCATGTGACAGACGGACGGAGGGAGAGCAGGGAAAGGAAATGCAGATGAACTGCGTGTTTTAAATAAAAACAAAAAGCAAAAAGCGTTAAAAAAATGAAAGACATTGACAAAGACGAAAACTAAATACATTTCTATTAAAAAATACAAATAAATGTCATACAAAAAAAGTGTCTTTATTGCAGCAGCCAAAAGGTCTGTGCTTGACTGGATCTTTATATTTTTTTTTAATGTATGAGTGTTACAAATTCACGGTGCAAATTCCCATTCCCATTAAAGGAATAGTTCCCCCATAATAAAAATTGATCTGCACTTTTCTCTGCTTCGTCTGTGCATATTTCTCTCCTGATTCAGACGGGATGACTTTTTTTTACTGAAGAAAGAAACATTATGGACTCGTATTTTAGCCAGAAGCAACGTTTTGTAGTTGAAAACATCTTAATTATGAATGTGTTTATTACAAACAATTTTGAGAGAAAACAATGATTCCGTTATTGATTCGGCCTATGCTTTTATCCAAAGTGACTCACATTGCAATTGAGGTACACATTTATTCATAGGAATCAAATTGTATCAAAAAGCAACGTGTCAGAGATGCAACTTATTGAGGCCATTGTGTTTAAGTAAATGCAATAGTTTCAGCAACACATGTAGTTTTAGTTAAATATCAATAACTCTGAATAGCAAACTATTCATTTGTCTCTAATTTGCACACATTTAATCAATGTCTAAATACAGCAATAAACCCTCATCAATATTGTTTCAGCTTCTCTCTGAACTGAATTGAAGTATTTATAGTCTAACAGTGCTGCAAATATAGAGCTCAATTCTGATAATAACACCACTTTTGTGAAGATAAAAGATTAAAATACCACAAAGAAATAACAGTACTGTACAGTAGGCTATCAGTCGTCTCTTTTGTTTTAATTGAATTATGGGAATTTAATGATTTGAGACCCAATGGAAGTGAATGAAGACAAGCATATATTTAAAAAAAAATTATTTCGCAAATGCCCGTCATCCGCCAGTAGAGGCGCTCGAGCAACCGAAGCAATGACACACACCCGAGTCTAGGAGAAGAAGAGAAGTGAGCGAGGGAAGGGGACATAAACATGAGAAGTGGAACACAGCCGTTCATTCTGCTCTAAATCTGCTGTTTCAGACTGTGAGTACATTCATTTCATCATTTATTAGGAGAAATCTAAATCCAAACGACTAAACGAGTCAGTTCATTTAGTGAATCACTCAATGAATTTAAACGAGCCGACTGATGTTGTTCATTATGCTCGTGAAACGTAAACTCGTTAACGTTACTGACTGGTTTTTCACAGTGCAATTTGTTAAGATTGTAAGTTATGTTTCATGTTATGTAATGAACAAATGAAACCTGGTAAACAGAGTTTTTAATGCTTAGTAATATATATCTAATGTAAACAGGGCTCGATGTTTCCCCCTTTTTGATAAAATGACAAAAAGCTTCCCCTCTGTAAAACCACAAAACAACCCTTACAATCAACATTAGATTAACAGTTGTGATGGGAAACCGCGGCTTTCTGAAGCGTTTGAGGCTTTCATCAAATTGTGCCAAAAACCCAGTAGTAGTGTTAACATTAAGTGACATGGCATCTGTCGTGGTTGGCAACTTCAGAAAAGAAAAATACGGGACAATCGTGGTTCTTGACAGGAAAATAAGGGACACTCAAAATATAACATACAGAGTTAAGCATACAGAGAGAAATTAAATGTAATGCGGTTTTCATTATAATAACAATGATATAATAATGACACAAGTAAAAAATATAATAAATATGTAATATAGTGCACATATTTAGCAAAATATCCTCCTCTCTATAGCTATTTTTTTCTAGTCAACTAACGTGCTGGTCATTAAATGGCTTTCCTGAGGTAAATGTAACGTTCTCTGACAATTGTTCTCCTGCAGTTTTATTGACCTCTTTCCGCGGTTGAAAAACACTGATTGATCGATATTATGTATGAGGCACATACATTTCGGTAAGTTGTACTGTATCTTTAAATAAAAAGTAATAAAAAGATTTACTTGCACTGAGGCGCTACATCTGTCACGTCACATTTACAAGCGCAAAAACGGTATTTATTGTCTGAATTTCTTAATAAAATGGACAGAACCTGAGAGCTGATATTTTTTTATATCAAAAGTAACTTGCTCTGTCGGTGTCCTCTTTGCTCCGCGATTTTTCTCTGCGTGAGAAAATGGACGTGAAAAGTGTCAAATCTAATGCGTGTTCTTAAAATCTAAATTCGGATCTATTATTTTTCACGGTATTTTGAAGTGCCCGCGATAACAATATTGTGCATATTCATTACCGCGATATATTGCATTACCGAATGCCGGCACATATCTAACTGTGACTATACAAATCACAACATATAAATAGGAAAATCTTGGCGTTATTTTGTCACTTATTGGGAGGAGTTTGCTAGCTGTAGCCATTTACTTCCAGTCTTTGTGCTAAGCTAGGCTAGCGGTGGGTGCGTCAGACAGAGTTACAGCACACACGGAGATGAGAAGGGTGTGTGTGGACTTATCTAACTCTGGGAGATACGTAGCCTGGTTAAAACCAGACCATTCTCAGTTGTAACTGAGTTATGGTCTGGCAAAGCGTCATAGACAAATCATTTCCAGAGGAGCGTCATCAATGGACGTCGCGGATGGACCTAAAACCAATCAGAGCGATGAAGGAGATGACGTATGCAGAGCGGCGGAGAAACATCTTATGTTTCTTAATATACAATAAAGAATATTGTTCTTTGCTCGGTTTTTAACAAAAAGGAAACGTTCAAATCGCTTAAAACAGACGCGATACTTGATTCGAATGAGTGATGTTCGACGGCGGCATCCATCTTTGTAATTTAGGCTACAAAATCTGCTTCAAAATCCCAGCGCTGTCGTCATCGTGTAAAGCCGCCCCAACGTTTCTGATTGGTGCCTCGATTTCGACGGATTGGAAATGGGCTTGAATGAGCTCTTTGCCAGACTAACAGAGCAAATCTAAATTTGCCGGAAGTTGTCGGGGTTTTCCCAGGCTAGGAGATACGGTGAATTAGCTAAAGTCCAAAAAGTCGGCATGTTCCTTTAAGGGGGGAATCTCCCCATGTTACCCTACTATTAGGATAAAGCTTTTGCACTTGAATAATATAATAATAATAATATATTCCCATCTTCCCACAGGAGAAGAAGAAAGCAGGAGGAATTACTCCAGGAGAAACTACTGACATACTATTGTAAAGATGGAGATTGTGGAAGAACCCTGCAGAATAAAAGATGAAGATACAGAGGAACAAACAGGTTGGTATGGATAGAACAATACATCTAAAACTAGAACCTAAACTCAGCAAAAAAAAGAAACATCCTCCCACTTCTAACAGATTTTTTTAAAACAAATTTCTGATTATGTGAAAATATTTTTATGAACATGTAAAGATTCAACAACTGAGACATTAAAGGAACAAATTTCACAGACATTTGACGAACAGAAATGGAATAATGACTCCTACTAGCCAAAAGTAGGAGTCATTATATGGTGTTTCCAGCTGTTTAAATGCTATAGTGCATCTCATCTTAATGGACTGAGAAAGATTAGCCAGATCTTACTGTGAGATGTTACTTCACTCTTCCACCAAGGCACTTGCATGTTCTTAAACAGATCTGAGGGTTCATAATGTAGTTACATTAGAAAGGACGATCAGCTGACCTTCCTGTCTCCCTGTAGCGCTGTCTTTGGTGTCTTACATTACAGACACGGCTGTTTATTGCTCTGTTCACATCTGCCGTCCTCATGCCTCCTGAAGCAGGACTATGGCATGTTCACACAGGTGATCAGAGACACTGGTGTTTTTCAGAGTCAGTGGAAAGGTCTCTTTAATGTTATTGTGACATACATTTTTTTTTCACCTGTGAACTGTTAGGCCTGGTTTCACAGACAGGGCTTAGATTAAGCCAAGATTAGGCCTTAGTTCAATTAAGAGATTCAAGAAGCTTTTATAAATGTCTTTAAAAACATTACTGTGCAGTTCTTGAGACAAAACATTGGCAGTGACATATTTTAAGATCTGTCCGAGCAAGTTTCAGTTAAAACAGCTCAAACTTGTATTTTAGTCTGAGACTATCTTAAAAGTAGCAGTGATTTTCTGTGAACGCGCCCGTTTCTTCAGCATTGAAGCATCGTTTTCTTTTCTTTGGCTGTTTTGGACTTCCTAGCTCTGGTTGAGGAATTGGAAACTTGTTAGTAGATTTTCTCTCCGCCATCACGCTTCATACAATCAATCCAACACACCTGCGAACTTCAGGCGTGTGCGTGTGATATTGTATCGTGCGCGAGGGCGGATCTGTGGCGTGTGCACGAACTGTGATTGACAGTCAGATCTCACACAGCCCTGCACTGACTGGACCAGAAGAACCGGGAGCGGTGGATTTTTGCAAAACAAATAACACGCAGGTAGAAGCCCTGATTTATGTTGTTCTGTCGGAGCATAGTGTCGGTTTCAGTGAATATGATCAAAAAAATCTTGCTGACTTCAGCTTTAAAGGGATAGTTCACCCAAAAATGAAAATTCTGTCAGTAATTACTGACCCTCATGTTGTTCCAACCCCGTAAAACTTTCGTTCATCTTCAGAACACAAATGAAGATATTTTTGATTAAATCTGAGCGCTGGATCACTCCTCCATTGGCTTCTAAGGGATTGAAACTTGCCGGCCCAGAAAAGTTATTAAAGACATCGTTAAAATAGTCCAAGTGACTACAGTGGCTCAAAAAAAAAAGTTTATCAAGCGACGAGAATACTTTTTGTGCGCAATAAAACCCCAAAATAGCGACTTTATTCAACTCTTCATTTCCTTCCCTGTGGGCCTCAAGTGAGTTCACGCAGTGTAACAGCGCAGCGCTTCTGTGTTGTACGTCACACGTAGGCTCTCTATTGGCCGACGCTGGTCATGTGTGTGTGATGCGTGTGACGTACAACACAGAAGCTTTGCGCTGTTACACTATATGAACTCCCTTGAGGCCCACAGGGAAGGAAATGAAGAGTTGAATAAAGTCGTTATTTTTGGGTTTTATTGCGCACAAAAAGTATTCTCGTCGCTTGATAAACTTAAGGTTGAGCCACTGTAGTCACTTGAGCTTTTTTAACAATGTCTTCAATAACTTTTCAATCCCATAGAAGCCTATGGAGGAGTGATCCAGCGCTCAGATTTAATCAAAAATATTATAATTTGTGTTCCGAAGATGAGCGAAACTCTTACAGGGGTTGGAACAACATGAGGGCGAGTAAATACTGACAGAATTTTAATTTTTGGGTGAACTATCCCTTTAAGGACTTTTCCACGGGTGCATGTGCAATAATTGTTTATGGTTCATGGAACAAGCATGAAAAACTGTTGTTTAAACTGATCAATAAAGATCTGTAAAGCTTATTTGGATTTTACAAAATTATTTTTGAAATATAGTATCCTGAAAAAGGGTACAATACATTATTTTTAATATATATATATATTTTTTTTGCTGAGTTTATTAGACTGAACCATATTTATTTTTGTTCCTCATTTGTCCTCCTTTTATTGAATTATGGGAATTTAATATGTCGATTTTAGACCCAGTGGAAGTGAATGAAGAGACACAGCAAAAACCTCATAATTTCACAAATGAAGATGGGAACAGAAAGAATTTTACACAAAAACGAGCACGAAAAACTGGAGACAAAGGATCTTTCATCTGCTCTGTGTGTGGAAAGAGTTGCAGATATAAATCAGAGCTTAATACACACATGAGATTTCACACCGGAGAAAGGCCTTATACATGCACTCAGTGTGGAAAGAGTTTTGTTGAGAAAGGAGACCTAAATATGCACATGAGAATTCACACTGGAGAAAAACCGTTCACATGCACTCAGTGTGGAAAGAGTTTCAGTCAGAAAAGAAATCTCAGAGATCATCTGCGCCGTCACTCTGGAGTGAAATCATTCAGCTGTGATCAGTGTGAGAAAACATTTGTTGTGGAATCAAGCTTAAAACAACACCTTACAATTCATGCAGATGTGAAGCCTCACGTCTGTCCTATATGCGGAAAGAGTTTTTCACAACTTAAGTCTTTAAAAGAGCATGAGACAATTCACACTGGTGTGAGACCTCACGTGTGCTCTGACTGTTGGAAGACCTTCACTTCGTCCAGCGACTTAAAAAGACACCAGAGAGTTCATACTGGAGAGAAACCGTACCAGTGCTCCTCATGTGGGAAGAGTTACACCCAATCATCTAGTCTACAGAAACATAAGAAGTGTTGCCTGAAGTAAGCAAAGTACAGATCCATCACTTTCAAGTAAATAACTATAAAGTAAATTATATTTTTTGATAAATCAAAAGGTGGATTTTTTTTGCAACATCATCTGAAAGAGAAATTTGTTATGGTGAGTATTGTTGGAAATTGGGGGAAAAGGTCAAAATGCTCCAATTTTAGATGGAAATGCTTATTTTGTTTATGTTAGGGAGTAAATATAAAATCTCAAATATAATATGAAACCAATTTAATTTTGTTAGTCTGGCTGTTAAGATGTGATGCACTATTATAAATGTAATATATATATATATATATACTTACATTGAATGTAGAATTTATTACAAGAATAAAGGAAAAAAACTTGTACTTTTTGAGTGGCATGAGAAAAATGTTTTCATGCAAAGTCATGAAAAAAGTTTCAACAATAAGCAAAATCACACGAGCAACGAGTATCACACGAGTGCTGTTTTGTCCCGAATAGCACGAGTGCAAAGTGTGATATCGATTTTATACAATGGTTTAAGAAATGAGAAGTTAACATTGTGTCTAAAATATAGCAGTGTTGAGCATTATAACCAATCACGCGTTTCTGTTGTGTTTAGAAATGCAATGTCCAATCAGAAGCATTATGATTCGTCACTGCGATTTTACAATTTCAATTTCAAGAGCACCTCTAGGATGACTTCATGTTAATAGGCTATTTACCTTATGCAAGAGATTCATCCCAAATGCCTAAACTGGGCACACTTTCTTAAATAAACATAAATGCCATGTCAGATGCAGCTTCTGTTCCACCTTTGCTGTGTATAAATGGCTTTAGTTGATGATTGAAAAAATGTAATTGGTAACAATCTGTTGAATTGTGATTGATTAAAGTAACTGGTTAAATTGAGGTATTCGAACAACAGTAGCTGCGTTTACATGGACCCTTATAATCGGATTGACGGCTCAATCGGACTAAACAACCTTCATGTAAACACCTTAATCGATCTGATTGGAATTTCGATCGATATTTTTTCCTTTTGTAATCCGATCGAGAACATGTAAACACGTGATCAGATTGAAAACCGAAACTGAAAGGCCTGCGCATGTGCAATGACGCTGAAATAGAATCCACCTTATTCCTACGCCCCATGACGCATTGCGCGAGTAATGGGTGAAACTTCCGTTAAGCTGTAAACAATCAGTGAAAGGCTCGCTTTATGAACGCAATTATACGTTTTTCTTTTTTTAATGTTTTTTTTTCTGTACGCTGGGTAAAATGAGATGGTATTATTCCACTCACCCTTCAACCATCGAACATTAAAAGGACATTTAAAAGTGTAAAAGCATCAACAAGGTACTTCAACAAGAGACCATGAATAACCAAAGCGAGATTCTTTCCACGGTAATAACAGACGGGTTAATTATCAGTAATACATATTATGTAACACATGTTGCCTTAATAAAAAAAAAAACGTGATACTATTTCAATGTTATTTCCGTGATTTTGACAGAAAATAAATTGTGAAAACAAACCTGGAAAGAAGAGACGTTAGGATTGAGGAGAAAAACGAGAGATTCTTCGTGCATTCCAGTGAATTATCAATGGGATATATCGTAAACTAAATCGGGAGAACAGACCACTAATGTGCAGTACCTAGGCTATATGTTGTAATTTTTTCATACTATTACAGCGAAATGAAAAGGGGAAAGAAAATCGTCACGAGGAAACGAAAGCGACTGAAACGAGCTCTTGCCATAGATATTCTTGTTATAACGTCACGTTAAAAAATACCAAGTGTTACGTTATTCTCATGATGTCTGAAAAAAAAAATCATGAAGGAAAATTGACAGCTCATTCAGTCAAACTGACAGGTCAGCTTTATTTGTAAGGCAATCTAATGATTTGAAATTATTCGTTTCAGTCTTTTTGAATGGAAGTTCCCCAAACGTGCCATAATTCAAAACGCAGTAAGCTCGTCAGGAACAAGGTGGATAAAGTGCCATCTAAATGAGCGTCCCGTTATTCTAAATTTCTAATTTCACTGCGTGTGTGGAGCAGGATAACGTCCCACCAGTGCTGGTTTCAGATTCTCATCCACAGACGACTGGTTCTGGGCGCGGTTTACTGCGTGATGAATATAAACAGCCGCAAAACATGACTCCAAATCATGACTAGAGACGGATGTGTAAATTAAGTCTGCTGTTTAAAACAAATAAAGAACCAATAGAGAATAGTTATACGCGAACAGTGGCAGATTATTTGTGCAGTGTGTGCGCATGTCAAAAAATCAATTCTGATTCTAATTTTGTGACATAAACGCGCACATCAACCGATTACTTTATTTATCGTTCATGTAAACACGGTGTGTTCGGATTCATCAATCGGATTGATTTCATTCCAATTGAACCAAAAGGTGTCCATGTAAACGTAGCTACTGATACATAGATTCAAGTAGATATTAAGTAGGTAATTATGCATGTTTACATGACTTTATTAATAAATCAGGTCATGCCCCTGTGTGACGTTGATGCAAACATTTGCGTATATATCTGACTCCGAGTAATTCATTTGTGATGTCGGTTGTGATATTAAATAAAGCTTGCAACATCATACAGCTCATATATGATCCTCTCATAGATGCTGCGTTTAGACTGAACAACTTCTGCTGCACGAGATGAGAGGACATTTTTATCATTTTCTGGGTCATGAAAGAGTCAAAAATTAGGAAATAAAAAGAGAGGCCGTTGCGTCAAATACAGCAAATTTAAAAAATACAGTAAGTCTCTGTATGTGGTGTTTGACATCACAGAAAATTCCCATGATGCAATGGGAATCACAGTTATTTACTGTAAAGAGAAATGCCAGTATAATTCTGGGTGATTTAAAGTAAATAACTAGAAATTACAGAAAAGTCTAATAGTGTAGATCCTCAGAATAACTAATGTTTTTATATAGGTTATTATTAAAATAGTTTTGACTCTACAGTGCCTTTTTTATGTCAACACGTGAACTTTTTGATATACATCTGTATATTCATAGGGGCATGCTATAGTTTTAGCTACACGTGTATTTTTAATAAAATCTTCATTTATCTGATTTGCAAACTATAGACTTTGTAATTTTCTCACATTCACACGTTTAATCGATGTCTGATTACAGCAAGAAACCCTCATCAATATTCTTTCAGCTTCTCTCTGAACTGAATTGAAGGATTGATAGTTTAACAGTGCTGGAAATATAGAGATACTTTCTGATAACCAGTTTTGAGAAGATAAAGATTAAAATAAAAAGTAAAAAGAAATTTCAGTAGGCGAACAGTCGACTCTTTAGTTTTGTTTTTAATTTGATTTTCTTTAATTAAATTATGGGGATTTAATGTTTTGAGACCCACTGGAAATGAATGAAGACAAATGGCATCTGTTTCAAATACCTCATCATTTCACAAATGAAGATGTAATTTCACTGAAAAGAATTCATGAAGAAGAAAAAACGTGTAAAGTCTTTAATAACATAAACATTAATGTGCACGTGAGAAATCACACAGATACAGATCTATTCCATTTAATTCCGGAGTTTAAATAATATTGTTCCCGCTTAACTTTTTCAAGATGTAGATTCTAGAATATCCTCGCATCTCTTTGAATGGGCAACTTACACTGTATACCGCGACGCATTGCTATTATCCGCCAGTAGAGGCGCTCGAGCAACCGAAGGAATGACACACACCCGAGTCTAGGAGAAGAAGAGAAGTGAGCGAGGGAAGGGAACATCAACATGAGAAGTGGAACACAGCCGTTCATTCTGCTCTAAATCTGCTGTTTCAGACTGTGAGTACATTCATTTTATCATTTATTAGGAGAAATCTAAATCCAAACGACTAAACGAGTCAGTTCATTTAGTGAATCAGTCAGAAATGAATCGAAATGAACCGAAGGATGTTCATTACGCTTGTAAAACGAACTCGTTACTGACTGTTTTTCACATTGCAATTTTTGAAGATTATTAATTAATTTCATAAAATGTTTTCATTTTATTTAATAAAAAATGTAAACCTGGTAAACGGTTTTAATGTATGTAAATTATATCGGATGTAAGGGCAACATAAACATCAGCTAGAGTTGAATTGTTTCTAAACAACAAGAGTTTAAATGCTGGGAATATTCCCATCTTCCCACAGGAGAAGAAGAAGCAAGCAGGAGGAATTACTCCAGGAGAAACTACGGACATACTATTGTAAAGATGGAGATTAAGGAAGAACCCTGCAGAATAAAAGATGAAGATACAGAGGAACAAATAGGTTGGTGTTTTCCTTCATTCTCTTTAATGACTGATGAGGAACATTAAGATGAAAACTCACAAATCCTCCTGAGACCCAGGCATAGACTTTATCCTCTGTAGAGGACATTATATTTTAGCGAATGTCTCTGGGATCATAAATATCACAGTTTTAAATCTGGTTTTCCTGTAAAGGGCACATTCAGGGCTTTTCAGTGATGCCACATTTTTGGAGGTTTCACCTTGACAAATTCCTCTCGGTCTTTAAAAATGACTGACATTGACTGAATGATCAAATTTAGCACTCTTATGGAAATATTATACTACATTGTAATTATCATTTAAATCTTGAGTAATTTTCTAATTGTTTGTTGTAAAGAAACATCTCAGGAAAACATAATGGGGTTTCAAATCAGAATATGACAGAATATTTCTATTTACTGATTTCATACATGTCCTCTAGGGCTGCACAATTAATCGCGATCTGGCATAGTGCGATTATGAAATCACGAAGGCTGCTAATTTTTTTAATACGTGTAATTAATTAAATTAAATTGAATACATTTAATTTTTAATTAAATAAATATATGCACAGCGTGTTAGTGAAGAGCAGCTCTGTAATCAGTAAATGCTGCTCCATCTCTAATAGCACTGCAAGTTTGAGTCGCTTATAACATGCATTTGAAAAAGCACGAGTGATTCAGTGGTGCTGCGACTTATCTCTTTCTCTCTCTCTCAATGCGCTTTTAACATCACCACATTGCATTTCTGCACAAGGCAAGTGTCAAGCGCGCTGCAGGTGGCGTGGTTATTTTTAACAGATAATAGCTCTTTAACAAGTTATGACGAGTATCCTCGTAAACACTGTCGGTTATGTCTTGAATAAACATAAGTAGTTGATAAAGAATGTATGTTACAGTATTGATCCGTGCACTAGCTCTTAAAGTGACAGCAGCAATATGTGTCTGTCATTAATGTTGATAAAACAACAAAAGAAAGCTTTAATGGTAAGGAATCAGGATTAATAGCCTATGTATTTAATTTATACAGGACTAAAAGACTATCAGTGTTATTTTAAATTCCAGTACTTTATTCATTTTCTGTAGTAATTTTGAATACTGGGGCCCTATCATATACCCTGGCGCATTGCTGTTTTTTGCTAGTTTCAGCGCGACAGTTTTAATTTTCACATCCTGCGCCACGTTTTTTTAAAATAACAACTGCATTTGCGGCCATGGGCTGCTGGTCTGGAAATCCGGTGTATTCAGGCACATTGCTGGTGCGTTGCTATTTTTAGGCAACTGAAATAGACTGCGTCATTGACCAAACAAAAATCTGGTCTAAAGTCTATGGTACAATATTTTCTTTTCTTATTTAAAAGGTGCGTTAGTAATGTGCGCCTATATGCGGGTGGACAGCGTGCGCACACTCTGCTTATTACACACACAGGAACGCGCAGCAACACGTAAACATGCCAAATATTAAAAACGGCTTGTTCCGTAGATGGTCTGCTTGCACTTTAACTTCCTGCATGAGCAGATCCATTTGCGCTCTGGAGACGCATTCATTTCCCAGTTGTAAATTCCGCCATGTAAATAGCAAATCCGCCATGGTGTGAGCACAACTGGCTTTTAAAGGGAATGAGAGATGAGACTCTGGCTGGTTTTATTGCACATTATGCCCAAAACACACCCATTACTCTTTAAGAGAATAGGGACAACCCTTTTAGACCATGCGGCGGAAACACGCCAACCATATCTCTTCCGTCGTTAAACTAGCAAAAGTGGATTCGGACACGCCGTACGTGCACTTATGCCATGCGGTTTAGACCATATGCTTAAAATAGGACTTCTAGTGTTAGGCCTACCCAAAATCTCTTTATTTCATTTGTATCTTTATTTTATTATATTTATTTGTGCTACTTTTTAATTTAATTCAAAGATTGAAATCAAGATTCCCTGTGTTGGTCATCTCTTGAGCAACAAAATTACCCCATTCTAAAAACACAAATATGATGATTGAGCAAACATTTAGAGGATATACTGTGTGTGTGTGTGTATATATATATATATATATATATATATATATATATATATATATATATATATATATATATATATAATACATACACATACATGTAGATACATTTATTTCATTTGTTTAAAAAAAAAATCCCATTTTAAATTGCAAATCGCAATTTTACACCCCCCAGAAAAACGCAATTCGATTTTTTTTTTCCCCAAATTGTGCATGTCCTCTTTAGAGACACCAGGAATTACAGCATGTTTATCAGGCATTTTGTGGGGAAACTACAAGTCAAAAAGGAAATAAATTATTTATCAGTATTCCTATGAATTATGAGGGATTCAAATGAAAATGTTACCAAGTTATTTCTCGCATTATTACACTTCTTTTTTCATTACATGTTGCCACAAGAACACATTAAAATTACATCGTCTAGAATGGGACTACCCATTTATGGCAATTTTACTCACATATTGCATAAAGTAAAATAGTATATAAAATAATTCTGTCATATCTTTCATACCAAGAATAATCTTTAATACAAAGTTTGGTTAAAATAGCCTGAAACCTTAAAATTGATTGGTAAAAAATAAAAATAAAATTTATACATGTCTTATCATGCCATTGGTTTACACACAAAAAAAAATCTCCATTGATTCCTTATGTTCCAAACTCCAAATTTATGTTCTGTATTCACAAAAAAGTATCTTATATTTTTGGTTCTCATGAAGATATAAAAATACATCTAAAACTAGATACTAGTAGACTTAGTAGTAAACTAGATTTGTGCTAAATAAAGAATGAACTGTTTCTCATTTACCTTCTTAAATTGAATTTGGGCGATTTAATATGTTGATTTTAGACCCGACGGAAGTGAATGAAGACAAACGGCGTAATTTCACAAATGAAGAGGGAAAACTGAAATATAAAAATGAAGACAAACAATATCCGTTTCAAAAACCTCATCATTTCAAAAATGAAGATGGACAACCAGTCGTTTCACAGACTGAAGAGAATTTCACACAGAAACAAGCTGGAAAATCTGGAGACAAAGGATCTTTCAGCTGCTCTGAGTGTGGAAAGAGTTCCTTATATAAATCACACCTTAAGATACACATGAGAATTCACACTGGAGAAAAACCGTTCTTCTGTTTTGAGTGTGGAAAGAGTTTCATTGTTAAATCAGCCCTTAACCGACACATGAGATCTCACACTGGAGAAAAACCGTTCACATGCACTCAGTGTGGAAAGAGTTTCAGACATAAAGGACACCTAAATGATCACATGAAAATTCACACTGGAGAAAAACCGTTCTCCTGTTCTGAGTGTGGAAAGAGTTTCAGTCGCAAAGAGGACGTAAATGTGCATATGAGAATTCACACTGGAGAAAAACTCTTTAACTGCTCTGAGTGTGGAAAGAGTTTCATTCGGAAAGGACACCTAAATGTGCACATGAGATCTCACACTGGAGAGAAGCCTTATACATGCTCTCAGTGTGGAAAGAGTTTTGGTTACAAAAGCGTTCTCAATGATCATATGCTCTTTCACTCTGGAGTGAAGCCATTCAGCTGTGATCAGTGTGATAAAACATTTGTTTTGGCATCAGGTTTAAAAATACACCTTAAAGTTCATACTGCTGAAAAGACTCACGTTTGTTCTTTTTGTGGAAAGAGTTTTACACGACTGCAAAATTTAAAAGAGCATGAGAGTATTCATACTGGTGTGAGACCTTATGTGTGCCTTGACTGTGGGAAGACCTTCATTATATCAAGCAACTTAAAATCACATCAGAGAGTTCATACTGGAGAGAAACCGTACAAGTGCTCACACTGTGGAAAAAGTTTTGCTCGGTCAGATTCCTTGAAAGCTCATGAGAGAGTTCACACTGGAGAGAAACCGCACCAATGCTCTTCATGTGGGATGAGTTTTACCCGATTATCTCATCTACTGTCTCATTGCCGGAGTTGTCTAATTCAGTTCTTACCAACCACTGTGCCGAGACAGGTTGTCAGGTGTGCCATGGAAAATGATCAAATTCCAAAAAATACGTAAAAATAAATGCTACACATAAGAATGTATCATCGCTCTGTAGGGCCGAAGCCCTGTAACTCTATATTTCATCTTTTTTTTTTGATAAGATAAATGTTATTGGTCATCCTTTACGTCTGTATGTGGGTCTTAGAAATATTTAACCAATAAAAAGCATTTAAAAGAGGTTGTGAGGGATATATATATACCTCGTAACTCCATTGGCTCCTCTAACTGTCAGTCAAGCCTCATAACTCCACCCTGCCTTCATTTAGAATGAAGTGTCATGCACAGGAGATCTCTGCTTGTTTGCAATGCAAGGGTAAGGAACAGATAAAGAACTGATGTTTAAGTAGGCTACAGCGTTTTTCTTTTCTCAAGAAACACTATAGGGGCTTTTGCACTGGATTGTTCTAGGAACTAACCACCAGGGTGGTTCCCCGAGAACTAATGTTTCCCTAGGAACGTTTTCTGGTTGCATTCGCACCGCCAGTAGGAATTCTGAAGCGCGCTTGTTGTTGTAACTTAATTTAATGGTGTGGTGGACCTTTATTTTAATGGCGCTGAATTTTCTTTTATTTTCAGTGCTCGCATTCTCTGTATTCATTAGTTTATGATCTGTCTAACATTCCTGTCTAATACTATATTAGATAGAACTGTTATACATAGAAAGTTGACAGTAATGAAAAGTTATTAGAGTTTGCCATATGGTTGATGTTCAGTGTCGCCAGCTGAGCAGAAATACATAATCATGCGTCAAAAACCGAGAACTTTCGCCAATAGGTCTTTGAATGAATGACCACAGGATTTCACTTCAGCACCTGAATGGGCATGCGGTTGACACATCACACAAGGACAATGATAACACCACTCGGCCACAACAACCTCTGCTCACGGACACAATCTCAGCTGAGCCCTGCCCACAGAGCTCACCACAGACAGACTGTGACATACTAGCACTGCTCCAAGATTCAGCACCCAAGGACGACTCTCTGGAAAACAGCGAGGGAAACCAGGACAGCATATTACAGCCTCCAATAACACCAGAGCAACAGAGCCTCTCACCAGACACGTTCTCCATCTCTCCAGCATCTCCACTTCTGTGCTTCTCAGAGAAAATGGAACAACTGGTGTATGCTGGAACTAGACTATCCCACTCTTTTGCTGAGAGCCCCCAGATACCAACCAAAAAATGGCAGGCCCCACAACCACCAAAGCCTGCAGGCCCAGCTCGCCCTCCCCCTCCTCCTGTGAGAGCTCTTCGGCCTCTGCCACAGCGCCAGGGCACACACCCTCCTCCATCGGCTCGAGGTGAACCAAAAACAACTGATACCAGCTCTCAGTGATATGTGTCGGGTCCCCGCTATGATAATAACTTTCTCAAATGTTTACAGAACAAGCGGGAACCCAGTGTGCCTGTATCTTTATCTTTCTCTATTGCTGTTCGATTACATGATAGAAAGTCTAAGGCGTTCAAAAGCCGTACAGCAAACCCATCTAATCTGGTGCCTATTACACGCCAAACTAAGATTGCTGTGGGGACAAAAAGTAAGACTGTTAAGTTAGCACTTTTAAACATCCGCTCACTTAAAAATAAATCACTTCTAGTCAACGACTTAATAACCACATACAACCTGGATTTTATGTTGCTAAATGAAACTTGGCTAGAAGACAGCTGCAGTGCCACAATCCTCAATGAAACAGCCCCTCCTAACTTTACTTTTATGAGTGTCTGCAGAGCTGGCAGAAGAGGTGGAGGTTTAGCTGCTCTTTTTAAAGATGTCTATCAATGTAAGCATATATCATTTGGGAATTACCCGTCTTTCGAATATCTGGGTATTGTGTTAAAAGGTGCTCCACGCATTTTACTTATCATTGTTAACAGGCCTCCAAAACACTTTCCAGCCTTTGCTGAAGACTTTACAGAACTGTTATCAACAATTTCCTCAGAGTTTGACTGCTTTGCCATTGCTGGAGATTTTAACATTCAAATAGATAATGCAGAAACCAATATGGCAAAAGAAATCAAAACTGTTTTAAAAACTTTTGATCTGACTCAGCATGTACATGGACCCACACATAATCGTGGACACACTCTAGATTTACTTATCAGTAAGGGTCTAAACATTTCATCGATTGTTATTAAGGACGTAGCACTGTCTGATCATTTTTGTATTTTCTTTGATATACTGATCTCTCCTGCCATTGAAGCTAGATCTGTCTGTCAAGAAGAGATGCTTAAATGAGAACACTAGTGTACTATTTATGAAGGCTATATCTTTAACACCAAGCATATCTGCTGACTCTGTTGATTTTCTCCTTGATTCTTTTAACTCAAAAGTTAAGAGTAATTGATGATATTGCTCCTGTGAAAGTCAGGAAGAAGAATGGCAGACAGAAAGCACCTTGGAGAAACTCAACAGCAGTGCAAAATATGAAAAGACAATGCAGAAAAGCAGAGCGCATGTGGCGGAAGACAAAACTTGTAGTCCATTATAACATCTACAAAGACAGCATCCATGCTTTCAATAAGGAACTAGGCAAAGCTAGACAGACTTTCTTCTCAAATATTATAAACAGCAATATAAACAACACACGCACTCTTTTTGCTACTGTAGAGAGACTGACAAACCCCCCAAGCCAGATTCCCAGTGAAATGCTCTCAGACAGCAAGTGCAGTGAGTTTGCTTCTTTCTTCTCTGAGAAAATCAATAATATCAGAAAGGTGATCAGCTCATCCTTGAGCCGCACTGGGGTCAGACAGATCAGACAACAGCCTGAGAAAGTAGTCACTATGTCTGATTTCAAAGAAATTGATGGCAACATTTTGGAAGAAATCGTACAGCACCTTAAAACATCTACCTGTGCCCTTGACGCACTTCCCACATCTTTTTTCAAAACTGTGTTACACAGCTTAAAAGCAGATCTCCTAAAAGTGGTAAATGCCTCACTTCTCTATGGGAGTTTTCGGAACTCCCTTAAAACTGCAGTTGTCAAGCCCCTCCTGAAAAAGAGCAATCTGGATAAGACCATATTAAACAACTATAGACCGATCTCAAATCTTCCTTTCATAGGCAAAATCATTGAAAAAAGCTGTCTTTAATCAGCTGAACAAATTCTTAAGCTCGAATGGATTCTTTAACAACTTTCAATCTGGTTTCCGACCGCTTCACAGCACAGAGACTCATAAAGATAATAAACGATATTCGCTTAAATACTGACACAAGTAAATTATCAGTTCTAGTACTACTCGACCTCAGTGCTGCATTTGACACTGTCGATCACAACATACTTCTTGACAGGCTGGAAAACTGGGTCGGGCTTTCTGGGATAGTCCTAAAATGGTTCAGGTCATACTTAAAATGGAGAGGTTATTATGTGAGTATAGGAGACCATAAGTCTGAGTGGACATCCATGACATGCGGAGTCCCTCAAGGCTCAATTCTTGCGCCACTCCTATTCAACCTGTACATGCTCCCAATGAGCCAAATAATGAGAAAGAACCAAATCTCTTACCACAGCTATGCAGACGACACACAGATCTACTCAGCCCTATCGCCTAACGATTACAGCCCCATTGACTCCCTTTGCCAATGCATTGATGAAGTAAACAATTGGATGTGCCAAAACTTTCTTCAGTTAAACAAAGACAAAACTGAAGTCATTGCGTTTTGAAACAAAGATGAAGTTCTCAAGGTGAACGCTTACCTTCAGTCTAGGGGTCAAACAACTAAAAATCAAGTCAGGAATCTGGGTGTGTCTCTAGAGTCAGACCTTAGTTGCAGTAGTCATGTCAAAGCAATAACTAAATCAGCATACTATTATCTGAAAAATATTGCAAGAATTAGATGGTTTGTTACATATAGAATTGATTTTAAAGTATTATTACTGGTATATAAATTATTCAATGGCCTAGGACCTCAATACATTGCAGATATGCTCACTGAGTATAAACCCAACAGATCACTCAGATCACTAGGATCACATCAGCTAGAAATACCAAGGGTTACTCTAAGCATGGTGAGTGTGCTTTTAGCTACTATGCCAGCCGTAGCTGGAACCAGCTTCCAGAAGAGATCAGATGTGCTCCTACAGTAGTCACATTCAAATCCAGACTCAAAACACATCTGTTTACCTGTGCATTTACTGAATGAGCACTGTGCCACTGCTCGTCCGACTGTTTGTACTGTATTTTATTTAATGATTTAGTTGATTTCATTTGATTATTTCTGTATTTTCTCTTTTATTCTAAACTGTTTTAATTATTCTGATTTCTTTTGATTGTTTTAATTTCTTCTATATAAAGTACTTTGAACTACCATTGTGTATGAAATGTGCTATATAAATAAACTTGCCTTGCTTTTGAACTATGAAAAGGTTCCTCCTGTGAAAGCCCCTAATGTCCATAAAGGCTCACTTTTTTTGTATTTGAAGAGTGGAGAATATTCTTAGTCTTTGCCGTGTAGTTGAAGTCAAAAATACTGTTTTAAATATCCTGTGCATAGTACTTCATCTGTTGTATAATGAGATTTGATCATGGTATTTCAACAAGAAAACTGAGAGCCCATACAGTGACAATAAACTATATCCTGGGTTACAACCACCTGGCTTTAGGTGAAGCAACATTACAAAAGGGGAGGCCACACATGGAGTTACGTTTTGTTACGTCCCTTTTGGTCTGTTTCTGTGTTTTATTCTGTTTTGGGAGGTGTTTGTTTTGTTTTATCCAGGAAGAAGACCGGACTGGTTCCTGCAGTCTGATTGGTGCCATGCTCTGATTGATCAGCTGACTCCTGGTCATTTATAAAAGCCTCCTTCGTTACTTCTTTCATTAGCCTTGTGCTCACCCGAACACTTGCCTTGCCTTACTTTGCTAGTTAGTTTTCAGAGTGTATTATTAAGACTGTTGAGTGTTTATTTTAGGGTGTTCATTTGAGAGTTTGAGAAAGAAGTGGTTTGTTTGTTTCTTGTGAACTGCCATACTTATATTGACTGATATTGACTACCGCCTGTTTAACGACCTAGATTCCAGATTACCTCTGCACTGATTTGATTGGTCTTACACCTGTATATAATTGTGTATAGTAATTTTAGAGGTAGGGAGACAGATGCCACTTTTTGTTTGATCTTTATTGCCTGGTTTGGATTAGGGAGTCGGGGAAGTAATTGTATTTTTGTTTGCTATTTTGGGCTCTGTTGGCTCCTGAAGCCAAATCCCCAATTGTAATATAAACCTGTTAAATCCAATAAACATGGTTTCATTTGCTTTTCCATAAAAATAAACCCTTATCGCTTTTTTTTTTCCATGTTAGTTTACACGTGGCCTGGGTTTGTGTGGAATACTTCAACGATTCGGTCTGATTGTCGCTTCCGGATAAAGGGAGTTCGAAACTTGCGCCACCTTGTGGGTGTTTTCTGTAGTAGTAGAAGCAGTTGTAGAACTAGTGTCAAAGAGTTGTCATTGTCGTTATTGTGTCATATATGTGTTAGGGCTGTATATTATTACATTATATCAGGTTAGATTTATACATCACATGAAAGCTGAATATATAAGATTTCCATTGATGTATGGTTTGTGAGGATTTGACAAAATTTGGCCAAGATACAACTATATGAAAATCTGGAATCTGAGGGTGCAAAAAAATCTAAATATTGAGAAAATCGCCTTTAAAGTTGACCATTTATGTTCGCCATTGTGCTGCATCCACTCACAAAAATAAATGTTTATATTTACGGTAGGAAATTGACTAAAAATATCTTCATAGAACATGATCTTTACTTAATATCCTAATGATTTTTGCCATAAAACAAAAATTGATCATTTCGACCCATACAATTTATTGTTGCTATTGCCACAAATATACCCCTGCTACTTGTGTCTGGTTTTGTGATCCAGGGTCACATATTATTTGGATTGCTTTGGATGTTTGGATTTGGACTGGACTGCTTGCTGATTTTGATATCCCTTTTGGATTTGTTTGCTTTTTGTGAGCTCTTCTTTTTTCCTGGTAATGGAAAGTCAGCAAAAACAATAAATAAAGGAAATGCTCCCCTTTCTGGGAGAATTTAGAAATGGTTGCTCACAATAAGGTACTTATGCGTATTTTTTTTCTACTGTCTTGATATAATATTAATCCTCACTATATGGCTGTATAATATTTCATGTCTATTATTTCATGTTTCAAGGTGAAATGCTGGCTGTGCCTAAAGGAGCGGATGTACTGCAATAACACCTCCTCTATGCTTAGGCATTATCAAACACTGCATGAGCATGCACAAACTACTAATAATCCACACACTAGTCAAATTAATAGATAATCAAATTAAAAAAATATATATATATATATTTAAATGTGTTAGGCTCCTACAATACACCAGCATTTTATCTTGTTATAGATTCCAAAAAATGAATGGTGAATGAGGCCCTGGTGAATATGGTCATCAAGGACTCCCAACCCTTTTCCATTGTGGAAGATGTTGGGTTTGGGAGCTCCTGCATGTGTTGGATCCCACTTATGTTATCCCAACTTGAACGGTATGTGATTAATAAAGTGGTTCATCATTATTTAAGAAGTTAAAAGTAAGAGTAACTGTATTTATTTTTATCCAGAGGCTTTAAAGGACATGGTTGATAATAAATACAAAGACGCTAAGAAGAAGGCCAGAGAGTATGTGCAGAAAGTTGCGGCTATAAGCCTTACCTCTGACGTGTGGACATCCCTAAACATGGATGCCTACCTAGCAGTAACTTGCCATTTTATAGATGACAATGACGAGATCTGCACCATTTTACTAGGTGTAGAGCATTTCCCTAAGAGCAATACCTCTGAGAACTTGGCTACTGGACTTCAATTCAAGCGAGAAGGACCTACCGTAACCGCTCCGTTTTTGAAAAAAAATTGCACACGAAATGGAAGAACGGGGACACAGGAGAACAGCGTCTCAGTGAAACTATTCACGTCATATTCCCACTACTCCTGGCTTCGTCTACGCATCCACACAGATCTCTGTAGTGAATTTGCAACCATAAACCCGCAAAAGTTTCCATTACACAAACATTATGAAATAAATGCGAATATGCTTACTTCCTCCCGAACTTTAGTGCAACCGCGTTCTGCGTCTGATGTCATTGTTATTGTTCTTTTGCGCATGCCGGTTAGTTTGAAACCTCAAACAGTTCACACTGCAATCAGATATAGTTCACATTTTAAAAGTTAATGTGAACAGGCAATCAAAAAATCGGAATTGAGCATTCGGACTTGCGGTGTGAACGGGGGGCCTATTATCCCCAACTCCATCACAGGTAACAGTCCACACCTGTTCACCTCAACCACAGGTAACACTCCACACGGCACAATGCCACCTAGTGGACAAACACAAAACACCTTGGACACTTAACAACCTATTTATATTTATCCTGTTCTTCATTCATGGAAGTGCTGTGGGTGTGTTGTTGATGATGAATCCTCATGTTCTGTTGTTTGTGCTGCTATTTGTTCATGTAGGCTTAAACTAAATCATATTGGTATTTTTAATGTAACAGACACTTATCCATTCTAATTTCATTTCATTCTAATTTAACAAAGTCGGGTAACCGCCAGGTTTAGGGTGGCTAACCCACCTCGCTTTTTTCTTATCAATGCAAAAGAGACTCAAAATACTCCTTCGATTTTGGTCATACAGGTAAGTGTTTTACATCAATCGAAATCGTTAAGTGTCTTTTATTTGTGTATACTCACAATAAAAACAAAATGTTGTGCTTTTTGCAAAATAAAGAAAAAAACATGGTGTGTGTTCTGTACGGAGGCCCTGAACCGCAACATAAAAAAAAGAATCCGTAAAAAAAAAAAGATTATGAGAATAAAGTCTTCCGTAGAAGTTCTTTGTTTGTGTGTGTGTAAAGAAATGCGTTCTGTCTCGGACATAGAAGCTTTTTGCTTTTATCTGGGCTTTCAACAAAAGGAAATTCTACAGGTGCTATAATCTATGGCATTACCATTTGTTTTAGGACGTTACAAAATAAGCTAGGGCTATAGGCTACTGCGCCGAAATAGACTTTACAGGCGAATTCACTTTTCAGACTGGATGGAGATGTCCATCTTTATGAATGAATGAGGCATTTATCGCTTTCATGTCTACACCCAAAGCGCTTTACAATCAGTGAATCTCCTCACCCATCACCAGTGGTTGTGTAAATATATTAGCCAAATGATCGGATACAGAATGATGCACTTAAAATGTATCCAGAACGTATTTACGGTGTTCTCGGCCGAGATGGCGTCGCCAAGCACGAAAACACGAAGGCTTCAAGTCAACGTGCCACATAAGGTTTGGGTACCTACTCCGGTATGGAGTATTTTGAGAGATTTTTTTCTCAAATAATTTTTAAAATTTATATTTTTTTGTTTTATGAGAAAATACTTTCTCTCAAAACTTTTTTTAGTCTCAAATATTACTATTTTTTGCTATTAGTATGAATATTTGAGAGAAAAAGTTTTCTTTTTTCTCTCATGAAATGCTTTTTTGCTATCAGTGTGATAACTTTTTCTCTCAAACTTTTTTTTTTCTCTCTGATCATTTATTTTCTCGCATGTAATAAAGACACAATTCTAGCTCCATACTCCGGCGGAGTCTGTGTGCTCGTCTATAGCCAACGCCATAATGCATGTTGGTAGATTAGCACCTGTCGAATTTCCTTTTGTTGAAAGCTGAGATAAAAGTATAAGCCACTATTTTGTGTAGATCCATGCTAGGCAGTTCGACTTCACGCATTTCTTTATAGATTAATAAAAAGTAAAAAAGAAACCTATTTATTTAAAATACAAATCTTTTGTAACAATAAAAACTACAGTTTTAAAAGTTCAGTATATTCTTTATTCATTTACTTGTGACATACACCTAGTGGGTGCATTCTTCAGTTACCTTGTGGGTAACTAGCCTTCAGTTACTAGCCAGCCGTTCCTGGCTTCCAGCTTTCCCCATATCCAGCTTTTTCGTTCTGCCTCCTCCCCCATCCGACGAGCTGCTTGTTTTTTACTTCTTTCGCCCAGGCCCAGAGCTGATAGTAACAACCTGGCGGGGAAACCTCTGCAGCCGACCTCCACCGTGAACAGCCATGCCTGCCATCCCATCCTTGCAGCCCTGAAGAAGGGACTCTCATGGGTAACGTCACATCCCTCCTCCCAAGGCACTGTCAGCTCTATAGCTCTATATTTCCAGCACTTTTAAAGTATAAATTCTTCAATTCAGTTCATAGAGAAGCTGAATGAATATCGATGAGGGTTAATTGCTATAATCAGACGTTGATTAAACATGTGAATGTGGCAAATTAGAGATATGAAGATTTAACTAAAACTACATGTGTTGCTAAAATTCCAACATTCTTCAAAATGACAGAATTTCCTTTTTGGGTGAACTATCCCTAAAAAATCGAAATTATTTGAAAACAGAGCCATGAAGTCGGGCACTTTCTGCTTCCTGTGACACTCGAGGCTCAACAGTTCTGCTGTGGCTTTATAGGTAATATTTTAATTGGCAAAACTGAGCAAAAACTGACAATACTGTCTAAATTATAAAACAATGTGAACTGTTGTATAAAATCAATATCACATTTGCACTCGTGCTATTCGGGACAAAACAGCACTCGTGTGATACTCATTGCTTTTGTGATATTGCTTATTGTTAAAACCTTTCTTTCATGACTGTCCATAAAAAAATTTGCTCATGATTTAAGCCACGCAAAAAGTACAGGTTTTGTTCCTTTATTCTTGTAATAAATTCTACATACAATGCAAGTACATAATAAATGACATTAATAATAGTTGCATCACTTCTTCATACCCAGACTAACAAAATGATTTTGTACAGAATATTGATGGAGATAATTAGTTTCACTATATTTACTCCCAAACATTAACAAAATACGCATTTCCATCTTAAAGTTGAGTATTTTGACTTAGCTCGTTTTTGTGTGAAATTCTTTACAGTTTTTGAAACAACTGTGTTTCCATCTTCATTTGTGAAACAATTAGGCTTTTGCTGTTTGTCTTCATTCATTTCCGCCGGGTCTCAAATCAAATGAGAAACAAAAAGAAATTTGTTTCACTCTAAAAAACTAAAAAAAGAACCATCCCTTTTTCAGGATACTGTATTTCAAAATAAATTTTGTAAAATCCAAATAAGCTTTTCAGATCTTTATTTGACAGTTTAAATAATGTTCTTTATGCTTGTTCAATGAACCTTAAACAATTATTGCACATGCCACCGGGGAAACCCAGGTTTCACAGACAAGGTTTAAGATAGTCTCAGACTAAAAAACAAGTTTGAACTGTTTTAACTGAAACTTGCTCGGACAGATCTTAAAATATGTCACTGCCAATGTTTTGTCTCAAGAACTGCACAGTAATGTTTTTTAAGTTTATGTTTTATAAAAGCTACTTAAATCTCTTAATTGAACTAAGGCCTAATCTTGGCTTAATCTAAGCCCTGTCTGTGAAACCAGGCCTAACAGTTCACAGGTGAAAAAAAAAAGTATGTCACAATAACATTAAAGAGACCTTTCCACTGACTCTGAAAAACACCAGTGTCTCTGATCACCTGTGTGAACATGCCATAGTCCTGCTTCAGGAGGCATGAGGACGGCAGATGTGAACAGAGCAATAAACAGCCGTGTCTGTAATGTAAGACACCAAAGACAGCGCTACAGGGAGACAGGAAGGTCAGCTGATCGTCCTTTCTAATGTAACTACATTATGAACCCTCAGATCTGTTTAAGAACATGCAAGTGCCTTGGTGGAAGAGTGAAGTAACAATATTTAAACAAAATAAGAAATTGTCTGGAAAAAGGTAGTTGAAAGTTAGAGGTTGTTTTCTTTTTCCTCTGTATCTTCATCTTTTATTCTGCAGGGTTCTTCCTTAATCTCCATCTTTACAATAGTATGTCCGTAGTTTCTCCTGGAGTAATTCCTCCTGCTTGCTTCTTCTTCTCCTGTGGGAAGATGGGAATATTCCCAGCATTTAAACTCTCATGAACGGCTGTGGAGCTTCACTGACTGCAGGAGTGAATTGTGGTCGTTGTTGCTCATTTAGCAGATGATCATCACACTTACAATCACTCTCGATTATCCAGGTGCAAATATTTTGCTCAAGTAGTTGTTTAGAAACAATTCCATGATTACTGAATTTACACTTTGGGCTCAATATCAAGCCTCATTTTGACTTTGTCCCTTATGTTCCATGGGTTGTATTTTTCATTTCGTCTTTTTATTGTGTAAATAAAAAAAAAGTATATTTTACTCTTTCTGTAAATATTGTGTACATAATTTTTCCTTTATTATTGAAGCAGTATAGGGCTTGTAAGCATTTTTCTTTTGATCTTTTCTCCTGTGTTTGGTATTGCCAGTGAGACAACTGTATTTTATTTTATATTATTATAGTTTGTTTAAGTGGGTTTAGTCAGTTTTTATTATTATTTTTTTATTTTTTATTATTGTTTTGGCCTAGCCCAACCCTGAAGACTTTGCTTCATTTTTGTGACAAACATTTTATTTGTTACTTTTAAATGGTCAAATCTCTTTATATCTCTCACATTTACACACTTGTACCATCTAACTTGAAAATGAAGACAAGATTTATATTAAAATAAACAACATCAGTAACAGAGAGTCCAGAGGGTGAATACAATTATAAACTCTTTAGCGGATATTTGAAGTTTGAATCTTAAAATGATCTATTATGGTGAAAGTGAACAGATGTGTCACCTATAAGAAGTAATTTCTAAATCAATACTTAATTATTCCAAAATTAATCAAACATGTTTGGGAGATTCCTTCACCACGACAGCATTAACTGAGTGTACTAGGATCTAGTAGATGTTATTGATAAATGTACGTTTTCATCTTAATATATACATGTAGCGGATTTCACCCAGCACCACAAATAAACCACCGACACCAGGCTCGTCGGGGCGGACCACGTCTGCAGTTTATTAAAGACAGGACAGGATTTAAGCATCACACTCTCAGTTCTGTGGTCTCTGTCTCGCTCGAATCCAAAGCTGTTCTGAACAACATTTACTAATAAAACATTCTTTTACAATCAATGTCTCTTTTAATTTGTTTCCTATAAATAACGCTGTTACTAACGGCATTCCTTTTTCCAGTAACGAGTAATCTAATTGATTACTCTTCTCATCTTAATAACGCCGTTACCTTTACTGCCCAAAAATGCGGCGCATTACTATAACTGATTAAGCTGTTTTTTTTCATCAGACCAACTAGATCTCTGAGCGAGAGGCAAATACTTTTTTTACTGTTCTTCCTTGGTTAGTGGGTTTGGCTGAGGTTGAGTAAAATGTCATTGTAAGCCAATCAGAGGTAGAGTTGGGCGGGTGTTCGAAAGCACGCATAGTAGCAGAGACATTTTATATAGAGACATGCCACTTCCTCAATCCTCAATACAACTACAGTATATAGGGAAAACCCGTAACGCCAAAGATGGCGGTTGTGTGCACATGTCCCGCCCCTCCCGCTGGAAAGCCAATCGTCTGCTTTGAACAGTCAAGCCGGGAAACATTTAAGCCTATCGTCTGGTTCCACTGACGCATGCGCACAGGTGAGGTTTGCGGAGACGAGAACCCTTGCGCATGCGTGGTAAAAGTATAACCTGTGGGGAAAAAGGCGTTTTAAACCTTATTTTGGGGCAAAGTCATCAAACTTTTCAGCGATTTTTATCATATTTTACTGCTGTTTCTATAGATGCAGTTTATATGTTCCGGTGACCAGTGAAAGTGCAGTTCTGACTCTCTGCCTATTCATTTAGATAGGAGCCTGGTCTTGTTAGTTCGAAATAGTTGCCCGGAGGCGTTGCCAAGATGGCGGCCGAGTGGCATGACTTGCCTAAAAGGACTTTGATAGTAGTGATGGGCATTCGGCTCTTTTGACTCAGCTCACTGAAAAGAGTCGGCTCTTTTGGCTCACAAACAGCTCTTTAAATGACTTTGACTATAATATTTCAATTTTTATTACATAATTATTTAATTTCTATAGGCTAAATTTGTAAAAATAGAGTCGGCTCATCAGATATGCGAGCCAGCTCCCGACGTTCACCTAAAAGAGCCGGATCGCGAATGACCCTTTAAAAGCTAATTCGCGAACGAGTCGATCCATCATCACTAACGCTCATTCGCGAACGACCCATCATCAGTAACGGCTAACGCTCATGAATTGCGAACGACCCATCATAACGCATAGTCGGACAGGACAGGACACACAAGGAACAACACAAGCCAGTCAGTCTCTGGTATATTGCTTAACAAGCTTAATTTAATTTTGCCCAGTTTTGGCCTGTTGAGGGGCAATTACTATTCCAAAAGTTCCAAAACATCTATTGTGTTATTTGCATTGATCCACTATAAAACATAATATCTACATACATGGCATTTGATTGGAGGCTAGTCTCACTTTGTCCCACAGCAACATTTTTTTTGTTTTAGATGTATGTACAATGTTTCATGTTTCTGTTAATAATGTATTGTATTAAGTGTCCATTTCATTATAATATTCAGATTTATCATAAATAATTGAACATGCACATGTATTTCAAGTTCCGTTGAAGAGGGGTAGAGGTGGGGTCACATTTGAGCATTTAAAATTAAATTTTACTTGAAAGTAACGCAATAGTTACTTTCTTAAGTAACTAGTTACTTTTAAAATTTCTAACTGAGTAACTAATTTAGTAACTTTTTGGAAGAAGTAACTAGTAACTGTAACTAATTACTTTTTAAAAGTAACTTGCCCAACACTGATCACAAATGACATACAACACATGTAATACAACACAAAATGTAATAATAAATGCATATAATAAAATGTTCTATGTATATAAATATTATTTGATACTTTGAAAATACATGAAAATATGTTTCAATCTAACATCACAATGACATATGATCGTATAGTGGTAATATTTTTGTTGCAATATGATCTGCTATCAAGTATTTCAAGTACACGTGACTACAAATACACAATTTTTGACAGATAAAGAATATACCTTGACAAAGTTAACTGCATGATATTCTATGAGGGTAATCCACCCTTTTTTTAAATTATATTTAAGAACCACACACCTGTAGAAACCATTGACAGTAAAAGAAAACCGACAGTAAAAGAAAACAAAAATAACGATATTCAAGCACATTAATTCAGCATTAAAACATGTCATCCACTGATATTGATCAAAATATATAAATACTTAACTTTAGCTCATTTACAACATTTACGACAAAGTTTGCTGGAATGATCACAAAACTCAAAACACTATATATATATAGAGCTATCAACCAAGATAACAATATCTGGGTTAGAGAGTTTAATATGGTTTCCGCCAGTAGAGGCGCTCGAGCAACCGAAGCAATGACACACACCCGAGTCTAGGAGAAGAAGAGAAGTGAGCGAGGGAAGGGAACATCAACATGAGAAGTGGAACACAGCCGTTCATTCTGCTCTAAATCTGCTGTTTCAGACTGTGAGTACATTCATTTGATCATTTATTAGGAGAAATCTAAATCCAAACGACTAAACGAGTCAGTTCATTTAGTGAATCAGTCAGAAATTAATTTAATCTCAGAAATGTTGTTCATTATCTAGTGAGGAGTAAACTCGTTACTGACTGTTTTTTCACATCACAATTTTTGAAGATTATAATTTGTGTTTTCATTTTATATAATGAATCTTGGTAAACAGAGGTTTTAATGCATGTAAATCATTTCTAATGTAAGAGCAACAAAAATCATCTAGAAGGTTTGAATTGTTTCTTAACAGATGTTTGATCAAAACACTTAAAGCTGGATAATCGAGAGTGATTGTAAGTGTGATGATCATCTGCTAAATGAGCAACAACGACCACAATTCACTCCTTCAGTCAGTGAAGCTCCACAGCCGTTCATGAGAGTTTAAATGCTGGGAATATTCCCATCTTCCCACAGGAGAAGAAGAAGCAAGCAGGAGGAATTACTCCAGGAGAAACTACGGACATACTATTGTAAAGATGGAGATTAAGGAAGAACCCTGCAGAATAAAAGATGAAGATACAGAGGAACAAATAGGTTGGTGTTTTCCTTCATTCTCTTTAATGACTGACGAGGAACATTAAGATGAAAACTGACTTATAACAGTAACATCTAAAACTAGATCCTAGTAAACTCAGTGCTGTCGCGGTGAAGGAATTATTTTGCGGTAATTTTGAGTGGCTCAATAGCGCAATGTGCGGTATTATCGCCCTTTATTTATTTTATTTATAAATAAGTGTTACAATGTGTCAGTATGCACAAAAACGAGGACATATTCAGTAACCAAAACTATTACAGCGTTGAAACAGGAAGTGAAGTAAGCAGAAGAGAATGTCAAAATAAGGGTCCACACAACAGGACATAAACCTGACAATATGCTTGTAGGTTATTTTATATATAACAGTTAGCTCCGATCCTCGAATTAGGGCTGGGCTATATGGCCTAAAAAAAAAAAAAATCCCGATTTTTTTTTTCACAAAAAATCCGATTTACGATTTAAATCGATTTTTTTCTCTCCCTGCTTAAAATCAAGATGACAAAGAAATTGTTCCAAACAAGTTGTAACTTTTTTTTTTTTTTTTTTTTTGATATTCCCTTCAGGGATAGTGTCTGGATTAAAGTGCAATCAGAAACAACAAGCCAAAAAGACAAGATCATTGTAAATAGTGTAAATGTAACATAACATAAAATGGGTGGATTGGGATTAGGGGATGTGTGTAAAAAAACTTAAAAAAAAAAAAAAAAACTTGCATCACAATAAGTTTATTGTGATTGTCAAATTATTTGGTAACTAAACATAATTTTATCAAGTTTTAAACTATGTAAACACAATGTTTACATTGTACAAAGGCTGGTATGCTACTGTTTTTATATTGCTTAACACAAATTTCACAATTTCAATTCTTGTGATTTGATTCTGATATTGATTCAATATCAATTCCTTTGGATAAATATTAGGTACAGTAGATACGTAAATGTGTTATGTTAATTGTTCTCCAAAAATAAATCACCTAATGCTGTAAACATACAGAGAGCCCTGTCAGCTGGTATTATTAAAGGTTACAACTAACTCAAATTAAACATAATGCGTTTTTTATAATAACAAACAACGTTATAATATTTTAATGATATAGGTAAAATATAATAAATGTGTAATATATTTATCAAAATACTCCTCTCTATATCAATTATTTTAAGTCCAACTAACATGCGTGCTATGGGTCACTAAAAGACATTCCTGATCCTGAGGTAAATGTTACGTGATGTTGTTCTCCAGCTGTTTTATGGACATCTTTCCGCAGTTGAAAAACACTGATCGATCGATTTTATTATCTACATTTCGGTAAATTAGTAGTAAAGAGTAACAGATGATCGGTTCACGTGCCGCTTGAACTGAGATCTGTCAGTGATCTTTCACGTCACATTTACAAGCGCCAAAACGGTGTTTATTGTTTGAATTTCGTAATAAAATCGACAGAATCTGAGAGCTGAGAATCTGTTTCATATCAATAGTAACCTGCTCCGCCTTGTCTGTCGGTGTCAGTGTCCTCTTGGCTTCGCGATTTTTCTGTGTGAGAAAATGGATGTGGCGTGAGAGCGTGTAAAAACTGGCAATTGCGTCTTGCGTCTCTCACAGTGAACTCGTGAGAGTTGGCGGCCCTGCAGATTCAGTTTGTAATTGTTTTCGGCGTGTGTGCTTCTGCTGTCGCGTTCTTGTTCATTTGCCATGTATTTTGTGTATCTCTATCATGGCAAGCGCTGAGCCCGTTCGGAACTACGGGAGCCCAGATGGGCGCGTCGGCGGTTGTTAAAGAGAAAACCGATTTTCAGTAAAAAAAAATCGGCGTAAACTACACATTCTAGTTAATCGATAAAACCGATTTATCGCCCAGCCCTACCTCGAATCTGACTGGACGAGACTTTCTGCTGATGTTTCACCAGTATCATCGTCTTCGTCTCTGTGCATAGACAGGCTGTCTCTCAGCGTGCAGTTTCATTAAGCCACTAGGTGGCGGCAAAGGACTGTCTTTGAGTGAGTTTTTAAACCGTTTATTCTATGAACACGTTCAAAAATGTTGATTCATTAAAGGGGAACTTGGAAACTCTAGCCATTTCTTCGCTGATCTTCACTTTTGTTGTCTCAACGAGCTCCTCCTACAGCTGTGGGCCGTATATGTCACAACCCTGTCGTAAAAATACTCACTTGCGCACCCCCCTCCCCCTTTCTACCGCTGCTCATGTGCATTTGTTAATATCGGAGCCGGAAAACTTTATCGTTTGGAGCTATGTCTACCGAGGTGGGTAATACATCATACACATTGAGGGGTGTGTGTGTGTGTGTGTTAATGTTGAATTGCCGTAAAGCAGTTCGTGTTTCTCGCTCCATGATAAACACAGTCTTGTTATTATTATTAACCTATTTAACATTCAATACACATGCACAAATAAAAAAAAAAAGAAGTTTATAGTCTCATAAAAAAAAAAAACGTGCGAATATCGCGGTTGCATTCCTCTGCTGTTGGCTTGTCAGTATTGCGGTACTACAATATTGCGGTTATCGAGACAGCCCTAAACTCAGTAGTAAACTAGATTTCTTTTTGTTTCTCGTGTGTTGATTTTAGACCTGTTGGGAGTGAAGGATGACAAACGTCATTGGTTCAAAAAACCACATAATTTCACCAATAAAGATGGAAACACAGTCATTTCACAGACTTTCACCTGCTCTGAGTGTGGAAAGAGGTTTCCACATGAATCAGATCTTAAGAGACACTTCAGATTTCACACCGGAGAAAGACCTTATGCATGCATTCAGTGTGGAAAGAGTTTTGGTGAGAAAGGAAGCCTAAATGTGCACATGAGAATTCACACTGGAGAAAAACCGTTCACATGCACTCAGTGTGGAAAGGGATTCAATCGCAAAGAACACCTAAATGATCACATGAGAATTCACACTGGAGAAAAACCGTTCACATGCTCTCAGTGTGGAAAGAGTTTCATTCAGAAAAGCGCTCTCAAAGATCATCTGCGCTCTCACACTGGAGTGAAGCCGTTCAGCTGTGATCAGTGTGATAAAACATTTGTTTTGGCATCAGGATTAAGAAAACACCTTAAAGTTCATGCTGGTGTGAAGCCTCACTTTTGTTCGTTTTGTGGAAAGAGTTTTACACGACTGGAAAATTTACAAGTGCACCAGAGTATTCATACTGGTGTGAGACCTCATATATGCCTTGACTGTGGGAAGACCTTCATTACATCCAGTGCAATAAAAAGACACCAGAGGATTCATACTGGAGAGAAACCGTACAAGTGTTCACACTGTGGAAAGAGTTTCTCTCAGTCAGGATATCTGAAAGCTCATGAGAGAGTTCACACTGGGGATAAGCCGCACCAGTGCTCTTCATGTGAGAAGAGTTTCACCCAAACATCTCATTTACGAACTCATGAGAAAAAGTATTGCCTGAAATTGTCAAAATGAGAAATATTTCACATTTGGTTCCATCATTTACAAGTAAATAATGTGTTATTCAGATAAAGCAAAAGCTGTAATTCATTCTCCAAAATTATTTCATCAATAGTGAAGTTTGATCGTTTGACAAGGGGGACCTTTTTGGAAGGTCAAAGTAGTAGTTTATAAAAAATGTTTTGCTGTGAAATGCAATAATTAATGAAGAAATGTGTTCTGTTTATTCTGAGGAGATCATCACATTCATTGTGCATATGGGCATTGGTGAAACAATGGAAACCATCCGTTAATCACTAACAACTTTTTTTCTCTTGCTGTTTAGAGGTGATGCATTGAAAATAGATTGAAAAGACTTAATTGCACTGAAATCACTTGAGTGTTCATAATTTGTTCTTGTGGTGTTAGAAGCTTATTTATTGAACAATTGAATGCAAGGAATGTGATTTTGTTCATGAGTACAACATCCAGCCATGCAAGAAAACATGCAATCTAGATGCGTGAATAATATGCATATGCGCTTTGCTGCTCAATAAAAAATTCTGATTATTATCAATGTTTAAAACATTTTTTTTTTCAGAATTCTTTGATGAATAGAATGTTCAAAAGAGATTTATCTGAAATAGAAAGCTTTTGTAACATTATAAATGTCTTTACTGTCTCTTTTGATTAATTAAATGCATCCTTGCTGAATAAAACAAGGCTATTTCTTTAATTTCTTTTTAAAAAATTCTGACGCCAAACTTTTGAACTATAGTGTATAATGTTACAATAGCTTTCTACTTCAGATAAATCCTATTATTTTAAAGGATGGTTTGTGTGTATTATTACAACAACAAAAAAAGTATGATATCAAAATACTTTTTAGAATTAAATTGGCATAAATAGGCTAAGCAAACAAGTGTTTGCGTCTGAGAACCTTTTACAGGCCCTTCTCAAAAAATTAGCATATTGTGATAAAGTTCATTATTTTCCATAATGTAATGATAAAAATTAAACTTTCATATATTTTAGATTCATTGCACACCAACTGAAATATTTCAGGTCTTTTATTGTTTTAATACTGATGATTTTGGCATACAGCTCATGAAAACCCAAAATTTCTGTCTAAAAAAATTTGCATATTTCATCCGACCAATAAAAGAAGTGTTTTTAATACAAAAAAAAAAGTCAACCTTCAAATAATTATGTTCAGTTCTGCACTCAATACTTGGTCGGGAATCCTTTTGCAGAAATGACTGCTTCAATGCGGCATGGCATAGAGGCAATCAGCCTGTGGCACTGCTGAGGTGTTCTGGAGGCCCAGGATGCTTCGAGAGCGGCCTTAAGCTCATCCAGAGTGTTGGGTCTTGCGTTTCTCAACTTTCTCTTCACAATATCCCACAGATTCTCTATGGGGTTCAGGTCAGAAGAGTTGGCAGGCCAATTGAGCACAGTAATACCATGGTCAGTAAACCATTTACCAGTGGTTTTGGCACTGTGAGCAGGCGCCAGGTCATGCTGAAAACTGAAATCTTCATCTCCATAAAGCTTTTCAGCAGATGGAAGCATGAAGTGCTCCAAAATCTCCTGATAGCTAGCTGCATTGACCCTGCCCTTGATAAAACACAGTGGACCAACACCAGCAGCTGACATGGCACCCCAGACCATCACTGACTGTGGGTACTTGACACTGGACTTCAGGCATTTTGGCATTTTCTTCTCCTCAGTCTTCCTCCAGACTCTGGCACCTTGATTTCCGAATGACATGCAACCACTGAGCAACAGTCCAGTGCTGCTTCTCTGTAGCCCAGGTCAGGCGCTTCTGGCGCTGTTTCTGGTTCAAAAGTGGCTTGACCTGGGGAATGCGGCACCTGTAGCCCATTTCCTGCACACGCCTGTGCACGGTGGCTCTGGATGTTTCTACTCCAGACTCAGTCCACTGCTTCCGCAGGTCCCCCAAGGTCTGGAATCGGTCCTTCTCCACAATCTTCCTCAGGGTCCGGTCACCTCTTCTCATTGTGCAGCTTTTTTTGCCACACTTTTTCCTTCCCACAGACTTCCCACTGAGGTGCCTTGATACAGCACTCTGGGAACAGCCTATTTGTTCAGAAATGTCTTTCTGTGTCTTACCCTCTTGCTTGAGGGTGTCAATGATGGCCTTCTGGACAGCAGTCAGGTCGGCAGTCTTACCCATGATTGCGGTTTTGAGTAATGAAACAGGCTGGGAGTTTTTAAAAGCCTCAGGAATCTTTTGCAGGTGTTTAGAGTTAATTAGTTGATTCAGATGATTAGGTTAATAGCTCGTTTAGAGAACCTTTTCATGATATGCTAATTTTTTGAGAGAGGAATTTTGGGTTTTCATGAGCTGTATGCCAAAATCATCAGTATTAAAACAATAAAACACCTGAAATATTTCAGTTGGTGTGCAATGAATCTAAAACATATGAAAGTTTAATTTTTATCATTACATTATGGAAAATAATGAACTTTATCACAATATGCTAATTTTTTGAGAAGGACCTGTATACACATAATTGCATAACAGCATGGTTATCTTGTAGCACTTGCGGTCTCCAACAAAACACTTGTGCTACTGGACCAGTTCTTTGTTCTAATGGAGTAGGGGAAGAAATATAAATATAGACATGAGACCAGATTTTAGATACAAAAAAAGCCGGCACTTTACTGTTGACTGACAAACAAAACACAAAGTAATTCAGTTGAAAAATCCTACAGGTTACGAAAGGTAAGTAATAAAAGTAAACTCATATCGCCTTATTGATAAATGTAAGTTTTCATCTTAAAGGGCTGGTTGATTGCAATTTCACTTTTTTCATTTTAAATAGTGTGTAATGTTGCTGTTGGTGCATGAACAGTATCTGCAAAGTTGCTGCGCTGAAAGTTCAACGTAAGCAGAGATATCATCTTTTAAAAATCAGGAAGTTTAACGCCTACAAAAACGACTCGAATGGGACTACAACGAGATACTTCCCGGGTTTTATACGTAACTAACCCATACATTTGCATCAACCCTCCCTCCGGAATATGCAAATAAGGGGGCGTGGCCATATTTCTGCGGCTTTGTCGAAGAGGAAGAGTATAGTGGAGAGCTGTAGCCATGCCGTCGAAAGTGTGTTATTTTCACCCAGCTGTCAGGTCTAGTGTTCGGGCTTCCTACGGACGCTGTAGTTCGTCAACAATGGCTAAAATTTATGTTCCTTTATGTTCCTGAAAATTACAATAGTAATTTAGCTCTCTGTGCTGCGCATTTTACGGAAGACAGCTTCCAGAATCTCCACGAATTCAATGCCGGATTCAACAAGAAACTGTTTCTAAAACATGAAGCAGTTCCAACTTAAAAACCAGAGGCAGCAGTTGTTGGACCACAACCTATAAGTAAGACTTAATAATTTTAAATGTAGCCTATTTGCATGTATAATTACAGATGTAATGTTTTATTTTATCAAGAACGTAACCAAATGCCAGCGCTGGCTTTAATAGCCACTTAGTTCTGCTATTTCGTGTCTATGACAAACGTGTACAAACATTTTGGACCTGAATTTGTAATTATGTACTAATTTTGTAAATGTATTTTCCATGTATATTTTATGACGTAATTTTTCGATTTGATCAAGAACATAAACCAACGGCGACTGTTTGTTTATAGTAGCCAGTTAGTTCGATGCTATTTTGTGTGTATAAGACAAACGTGTATAAAGTTATAATAATTATATGTAATCGCAACAGCAAACTTCAGCTGCTGTTATCAGTGTACAGAATGGTTTGTTTACAGGTTATATGTATTGTTTATCTACATACTTTTACGGTTATAGATATAACAGTATTGACACCATTATTTACATTTGACCGGAGCACATGCAACTTTCGCCCGTAAAGGTAATGGGCGTGAAGTTTCCGGACAACGTGCACTACACAGTTTAGCCAATTACAACACACCGGCCCAACTAACCAATCAGAGCCCAGTGCCTGTTTCTGAGGGAGTGGTTTCATAGAATCAGGAAGTCACCGGTCGTTCAAATGACAGAGGAGGAACGGCTTACAATAAAGGTGAAATTTATTTAAAATAAGGCTTTTAAAAAAAACCAATACACGAAGACATGTTATATTGCACCCCATAAACGCAATCATGCAAAGAAAAAAAGCAGTAAACCGCCCCTTTAAAGGGATAGTTCACCCCAAAATGAAAATTCTGTCAGTAATTACTCGCCTTCATGTTGTTCCAACCCTGTAAGACTTTCGTTCATCTTCGGGACACAAATTAAGATATTTTTGATTAAATCTGAGCGCTGGATCACTCCTCCATTGGCTTCTAAGGGATTGAAACTTGCCGGCCCAGAAAAGTTATGAAAGACATCGTTAAAATAGTCCGAGTGACTACAGTGGCTCAACCTTAAGTTTATCAAGCAACGAGAATACTTTTTGTGCGCAAAAAAACAAACAAAAATAACGACTTTATTCAAGTATTCATTTCCTTCTCTCTTGGCCTCGAGATTGTTCAGGTAGTGTAATTGCGTAGAGTTTCTGGTTGAACGTCACACATCACACACATGACCAGCGTCGGCCAATAGTGAGCCTACGTGTGACGTACAACACAGACGCATATTAAATGTAATATAAATGATAAATGATATGAATAAACACTGCTATAGCTTCTTGCTGAGATCAAAAGCCACCTCCTACTGTTGTCAATAAAGTTGCTGTATCTTGTTTACAACTACATACATGTATGATGGAAAAAAAATATTGCTTGCATTGCATTTACCACGTGCCATGTGCTTAGTTATTTCATATCACATTTCAAATTACTTATTTTGAATTACTTTTCACACAGAATAATACGTTTTGTTATCAATAATATACAGTATTACCTCCAATGAGGGCTATTTATACTGGCTGAAATTGTCTAGACCCGCCCTGGATTTATGAATGATATTCGATAGACTATTGTTGCCATTGTTTCACAAATGCCTCATATATACAATGAAAATAATGAAACCAGACAGAAACAAAACACATCCTGTGTGTTTTGGTACAACATACCTGTCTGTCTCGCCATAGACTGGGTTCTCACTAAGCTTTGAGAGAGACGCGATTGGACGACTCTGCAAGAGGAAATGTCGTCACTCAGCCATAAAACTCAATACAGTATTTCAAAACAAAAACGAAAACTTTGTAGATTCAATTTATTTCTGGGAGGGAGGACAAAGTTTGCTGGAATGATCACAAACACTCAAAACACACACATATATATATACACACACTACCATTCAAAAGTTTGGGGTCGGTAAGATTTTTTATGTTTTTAAAAGAAGTCTCTTCTGCTCACCAAGGCTGCATTTATTTGATTAAAAATACAAAACAAACCCAGTAATATTGGTAAATATTATTTCATTGTAAAACAGCTGTTTTCTATGTGAATATATTTTAAAATGTATTTTATTCCTGTGATCAAAGCTGTATTTTCAGCATCATTACTCCAGTCTTCAGTGTCACATGATCCTTCAGAAATCAGGAGAATATGATGATTTGCTGCTCCAGAAACATTTATGATTATTATCACAGTTGACAACAGTTGTGCTGCTTCATATTTTTGTGCAAACAGTGATTTTTTTTTTTTCAGGATTCTTTGAAAGTTCAAGAGAAAAGCATTTCATTAAAAAAATAAATATTTTGCATTATTATAAATGTCTTTACTGTCACTTTATATCAATTTCATGCATCCATTCTGAAGAAAAGTATTAATTTCTTTAAAAAAAATAAAATAAATAAATAAATAAATTGACTCCAAACTTTTGAACGGTAGTGTATATATATATCAGCCAAGATAACAATAGTTAAAAGTGTATGTTTTATATCTGGGTTAGAGAGTTTAATATGGTTTCCGCCAGTAGAGGCGCTCGAGCAACCGAAGCAATGACACACACCCGAGTCTAGGAGAAGAAGAGAAGTGAGCGAGGGAAGGGAACATCAACATGAGAAGTGGAACACAGCCGTTCATTCTGCTCTAAATCTGCTGTTTTCAGACTGAGAGTACATTCATTTTATCATTTATTAGGAGAAATCTAAATCCAAACGACTAAACGAGTCAGTTCATTTAGTGAATCAGTCAGAAATTAATATAATCTCTCAGAAATGTTGTTCATTATCTAGTGAGGAGTAAACTCGTTACTGACTGTTTTTTCACATCACAATTTTTGAAGATTATAATTTGTGTTTTCATTTTATATAATGAATCTTGGTAAACAGAGGTTTTAATGCATGTAAATCATTTCTAATGTAAGAGCAACAAAAATCATCTAGAAGGTTTGAATTGTTTCTTAACAGATGTTTGATCAAAACACTTAAAGCTGGATAATCGAGAGTGATTGTAAGTGTGATGATCATCTGCTAAATGAGCAACAACGACCACAATTCACTCCTTCAGTCAGTGAAGCTCCACAGCCGTTCATGAGAGTTTAAATGCTGGGAATATTCCCATCTTCCCACAGGAGAAGAAGAAGCAAGCAGGAGGAATTACTCCAGGAGAAACTACGGACATACTATTGTAAAGATGGAGATTAAGGAAGAACCCTGCAGAATAAAAGATGAAGATACAGAGGAACAAATAGGTTGGTGTTTTCCTTCATTCTCTTTAAAGACTGATGAGGAACATTAAGATGAAAACTGACTTATAACAGTAACATCTAAAACTAGATCCTTGTTGACTCAGTGCTGTCGCGGTGAAGGAATTATTTTGCGGTAATTTTGAGTGGCTCAATAGCGCAATGTGCGGTATTATCGCCCTTTATTTATTTATGTTTATTTTACGCTATATAAATAAGTGTTACAATGTGTCAGCATGCACAAAAACGAGGACATAATCAGTAACCAAAACTATTACAGCGTTGAAACAGGAAGTGAAGTAAGCAGAAGAGAATGTCAAAACAAGGGTCCACACAACAGAACATAAACCTGACAATATGCTTGTAAGTTATTTTTTTTTATATATATAATGGTTAGCTCCGATCCTCGAATCTGACTGGACAAGAGACTTTCTGCTGATGTTTCACCAGTATCATCGTCTTCGTCTCTGTGCATAGACAGCCTGTCTCTCAGCGTGCAGTTTCATTAAGCCACTAGGTGGCGGCAAGGGACTGTCTTTGAGTGAGTTTTTAAACTGTTTATTCTATGAACACGTTCAAAAATGTTGATTCATTAAAGGGGAACTTGGAAACTCTAGCCATTTCTTCGCTGATCTTCACTATTGTTATCTCAACGAGCTCCTCCTACAGCTGTGGGCCGTATATGTCACAACCCTGTCGTAAAAATACTCACTTGCGCACCCCCCTCCCCCTTTCTACCGCTGCTCATGTGCATTTGTTAATATCGGAGCCGGAAAACTTTATCGTGTGGAGCTATGTCTACCGAGGTGGGTAATACATCATACACATTGAGGGGTGTGTGTGTGTGTGTTAATGTCGAATTGCCGTAAAGCAGTTTGTGTTTCTCGCTCGTTCTCGCTTCTCACGAGACTTCCTATTTCCAACTTACCAAGGTTGGTTTTCCGCCTGGGTCACAATTCTCACCAGAACAGGTTATTTAACCATCCAAATGATTTCTAAACGATTTTATTAAGTTTAATTAGTTGTCAAGTTCCCCTTTAAAGGTGCACTGTGTAATTTTTAGCGGCATCTAGTTGAGAGGTTGCGAGTTGCAACCAGCTGAAGTTATGGTGGCCGATAGGAAAAGATGTCGTCGTCTGAGACAGCAGAGAATAGCCTGTTAAGCAATGAGGTTTCTTTACAAAGATAAATTAAGAAATTAGGGTTACTTAATTATTCAGTAAAACGTACTCGGTTACTATCGTAACCTCGGTTCCCTGAGAGTTAGGGAACGAGTATTGCGTAGCTATATACGCAGTGGGGAAACTCCCTTTCCTCCAAATTCCGAAGCTTAAAATGTAAAACGCATCTTGCAGCTGCACAGCTAGCACAGTGGGTGTCTGGCTCACTCATTGGCTGTGCTGCGGCAACTGCACATCCAATGGCGCGGGCGCCTCCAACGTGTGCGCCAATGAGCTAGCATTACGTCATACACGTCAGAGCCCGCCAAAGGGGCGTGGCAAGAGCCAATAATAGCCCCTGAAACAGCCTTTATAGCAGATTCATCTCCTTCAGCGACATACTGCCATGTTACTCAGTGTGGCCGGTTACGCAATACTTGTTCCCTAACTCTCCTAAGGAGGCTGCGAGCTGTTGAATAGAGAGTCTGATACCGCCGTCTTTTTTCGGAACTAGAAAATAATGTCTGTAAAACGAAGCACGTGACCCACGTTGCTTCTCACCGAAGTCTCTACAACCGCCCGAAACACTCTACAACCGCGCTGGTCTCCTCTCGAACAGGACTGGAGACAGTGTCTGGGTAGCAGAAAGCGAAGCTCGTGGGGACGTGGCCGGCGAGGGTCCGCTAACCTCCATTCCCTCCGGTTGACGCTGGCTGCGGCACTTCTTTTTCCTTGGCAGAAGTTGAGCGGGAAAAGGAAGGGCGGGAGAAGTGGCGTCGCCATCTTGCGAGAGAGCTAGCCGCGACCGCAGCGTCGAGACGGGCATGCCCTCACAGACCAAGCATCCCCCGGTGGAAAGTGCAGCATGAGCATGGTCGGTTCCCAGGCATGAGATGCACTTAGCATGTCCGTCGGCCTCGTGCAGAAGAGGAGCCGCACGTGGCACAGGAAGAGTGGGGCATTTGGAATTCCTAAAAGCACAGATAATTTAGCAAAGGATATGCGTAGGTCGCCGAATAGCGACAGCAGAGCAGCGACAGGGGAAGATGACTTCTGGGTTGAAGGCGAAATCCGTTGTAGGGCTGCATGCTTAAACTGTAGGGCAGGATTCGACGGCGAAAAGCTTTCAGGGGACTCAAGAGACGTGAAGTATGTCGCTGAAGGAGATGAATCTGCTATAATGGCTGTTTCAGGGGCTATTATGGGCTCGGGCCACGCCCCCTTGGCGGGCTCTGACATGTATGACGTAATGCTAGCTTATTGGCGCACAGGTTGGAGGCGCCCGCGCCATTGGATGTGCAGTTGCCGCAGCACAGCCAATGAGTGAGCCAGACACCCACGGTGCTAGCTGTGCAGCTGCAAGATGCGTTTTACATTTTAAGCTTCAGAATTTTGAGAAAAGGGAGTTTCCCTACTGCGTATATAGCTATGCAATACGAAGTGACCGCTCTCGAAAGGGAACTAAACGTTATTGTGAATACTATTGTTACTTACTTAGTGACAAAATGCGTTTGTCCGTTTAGGGCTCCTGTAGAAACATGTCAGCGCATTTCAATGTAAGTGGACCCTCTGTGTATAGATGGCATATTCTAAGGTAATAAAAACATAACGGTTCATTAAGTAAGGTTGTAGCAATGTTCAGGGAAGAAGGAGGCGGGAACCGGCGAACAATCAAAATATAATTTATTTAAATAAAACAAACAAACGAAAATACCGCCAGCAGCCCCTCGCGGACGACTGCTGGCTACCGATAATAAATATAACTGCCAGCAGCCCCTCGCGGACGACTGCTGGCTAAAGTAAAATACAAAAAACAAAACAACTAAAATACAGGCCTGTTCCTCTCTCGATCATCAACGTCGTCGCTCCTCCTTTATGCTTCCGCTCCTCCGTGAGAGATGCGAGACCGGTGTGCTTCACAGGTGTTGCTCATTAGCAATCGCACCACCGGCCTCGCGCCGTTCTCTCACGTCCCTCGGCCGTCCTGTTCGCCACATACCCCCATCGCCCCTCACAGGCCGGGGGGTACCCACGAGCCTGTGCCTACTCCCCCCCCCGGCGGCGGCGATCCCTGGGGAGTATGGACAGACAAACCGAGGGAAACGGAGACGGAAGCATGAGGAGCGACAGATCGAGAGAGGGGAGAGAGGAAAAAAAAAAAAAAAAAACTTGGTCCGGTTCCCACAACGCGCTGCAATCTGGTCCCCCACCAGCTGTGCGCTCTCCTCCGCGGTGCCTGGCGGTGACGCTGGGTAGCCCTCGGTGGACGGCTCGACGCTCCTCCGCCGCCCGGTGGACGGCGACGGCTCCTCGGGTGCCTTGGGCAGACGGCAGGAGTCCCCCGCTCCCTGCTCCTCCCCTTCACTGGTGGACGGCAGCAGGCTCCGGCCCACGGCGAGCGGCGGCGACTCCTCCTCTCCCTCCCGGATGGCAGCCGCCCCTCCAATACCCAGGCGGCCGGCAGCGAGCTCGACCGTCCCACCGGCAACTCACTCCAGCGCACCGCCTCGAGCGTCCGTGGCCGCGAGTCCCGCGCTCCCTGCTCCTCCCCTCGCTCGGCGGATGGCAGCAGGCTCCGGCCCACGGCGAGCGGCGGCGACTCGCGCACCATGCTCGATGGCACCGCGGATTCCCCACATCGGCGAGGACTCTCTGACAGCGCGTTCCTCCCTCTTCCCAGGTTTCGGCACCAGTGTAGCAATGTTCAGGGAAGAAGGAGGCGGGAACCGGCGAACAATCAAAATATAATTTATTTAAATAAAACAAATAAACGAAAATACCGCCAGCAGCCCCTCGCGGACGACTGCTGGCTAAAGTAAAATACAAAAAACAAAACAACTAAAATACAGGCCTGTTCCTCTCTCGATCATCAACGTCGTCGCTCCTCCTTTATGCTTCCGCTCCTCCGTGAGAGATGCGAGACCGGTGTGCTTCACAGGTGTTGCTCATTAGCAATCGCACCACCGGCCTCGCGCCGTTCTCTCACGTCCCTCGGCCGTCCTGTTCGCCACAAAGGTCTTTATGCACCACTGAAAACATAGTTATGTATATGATATTGCATTTCTGTCAACAGATCCTCCTATATATTACACAAAGCACCCTTTAAAAGATAGATGTAATGAAACAAGTTGTTAATTATTTTTTCTTTGAGCTCCACTTTTCAAGGTTCAGCTGTCCAGCCATAGGTCATAACTTAATAAAGACCAATTGCATTGATTCAATGCATTGACCAGCGCTGCTTCTGACACCATTCATGGGAAATACCCTTAAATTTTAAAAGAATGGTATTTAGACAAATATTTAGCTTTCCTTGGACACGGCAACCTTTTTACAAATATATGTGACTTGACCTCAAAGACAGACACATGTAATCGCAGGTGCTCAGTCGATCTCTCATTCACTGTCTTTTTAAGCTTGTTAGGTGCAAATCCGCTTCTAGCCTTTGTACGAATCACCATGATAAACACAGTCTTGTTATCATTATTAACCTATTTAACATTCAATACACATGCACAAATTAAAAAAAAGAAGTTTATAGTCTCATGAAAAAAGAGCAACATTCCTCTGCTGTTGGCTTGTCAGTATTGCGGTACTACAATATTGCGGTTATCGTGACAGCCCTAAACTCAGTAGTAAACTAGATTTCTTTTTGTTTCTCGTGTGTTGATTTTAGACCTGATGGAAGTGAAGGAAGACAAACGTCATTGGTTCAAAAAACCTCATCATTTCACCAATAAAGATGGAAACACAGTCATTTCACTGACTTTCACCTGCTCTGAGTGTGGAAAGAGGTTTCCACATGAATCAGATCTTAAGAGACACTTCAGATTTCACACCGGAGAAAGACCTTATGCATGCATTCAGTGTGGAAAGAGTTTTGGTGAGAAAGGAAGCCTAAATGTGCACATGAGAATTCACACTGGAGAAAAACCGTTCACATGCTCTCAGTGTGGAAAGAGTTACAGATTCAAAAGTCTTCTCAACAATCATCTGCGCTCTCACACTGGAGTGAAGCCGTTCAGCTGTGATCAGTGTGATAAAACATTTGTTTTGGCATCAGGATTAAGAAAACACCTTAAAGTTCATGCTGGTGTGAAGCCTCACTTTTGTTCGTTTTGTGGAAAGAGTTTTACACTACTGGAAAATTTACAAGTGCACCAAAGTATTCATACTGGTGTGAGACCTCATGTATGCCTTGACTGTGGAAAGAGCTTCTCTACATCCAGTGCATTAAAAAGACACCAGAGGATTCATACTGGAGAGAAACCGTACAAGTGTTCACACTGTGCAAAGAGTTTCTCTCAGTCAGGACATCTGAAAGCTCATGAGAGAGTTCACACTGGGGATAAGCCGCACCAGTGCTCTTCATGTGAGAAGAGTTTCACCCAAACATCTCATTTACGAACTCATGAGAAAAAGTATTGCCTGAAATTGTCAAAATGAGAAATGTTTCACATTTGGTTCCATCATTTACAAGAAAATAATGTGTTATTCAGATAAAGCAAAAGCTGTAATTCTCCATGTCCAAAATTATTTCATCAATAGTGAAGTTTGATCGTTTGACAAGGGGAACCTTTTTGGAAGGTCAAAGTAGTAGTTTATAAAAAAATGTTGTGCTGTGAAATGCAACAATTAATGAAGAAATGTGTTCTGTTTATTCTGAGGAGATCATCACATTCATTGTGCATATGGGCATTGGTGAAACAATGGAAACCATCCGTTAATCACTAACAACTTTTTTTCTCTTGCTGTTTAGAGGTGATGCATTGAAAATATATTGAAAAGACTTAATTGCACTGAAATCACTTGAGTGTTCATAATTTGTTCTTGTGGTTTTAGAAGCTTATTTATTGAACAATTGAATGCAAGGAATGTGATTTGTTCATGAGTACAACATCCAGCCATGCAAGAAAACATGCAATCTAGATGCGTGAATAATATGCATATGCGCTTTGCTGCTCAATAAAAAATTCTGATTATTATCAATGTTTAAAACATTTTTTTTTCAGGATTCTTTGATGAATAGAATGTTCAAAAGAGATTTATCTGAAATAGAAAGCTTTTGTAACATTATAAATGTCTTTACTGTCCCTTTTGATTAATTAAATGCATCCTTGCTGAATAAAACTAGGCTATTTCTTTAATTTCTTTAAAAAAAATTCTGACGCCAAACTTTTGAACTATAGTGTATAATGTTACAATAGCTTTCTACTTCAGATAAAACCTATTATTTTAAAGGATGGTTTGTGTGTAATATTACAACAAAAAAAAAAAGGATGACATCAAAATACTTTTTAGAATTAAATTGTACATAAATATAGGCCCCTTCTGTCTCGAAAGACAATGGCTGCGCCTTCTTTATCTTTTTCAGTCAATTTTGTTGTTGGCAACATCTGGAGTGGCTCAGTAGTCCTATCCTTGAATGGCAGCCTCTGCCGCGATTTAGGCAGACAAAGCTGGACGGCGGGTTGGAGTCATGGCTTGGTTTCCCCTCCTTCCTGTGACTTCTTTTGTCCTTCAACTGCTGGAGTCTCTTCGCTTCTCCCCTTTGGATTCCATCACTCACTGTAGTTCTTTCTGTAGAACACCTTCTGTAGAGCGTCTAAAGGCAAATGTTAGCAGCATAGAGAAGAAGATTCCAAACAAGATTGGGGCAAGGACACATCCCTGTTTGACGCCACTCTTGATTTCAAAGGGTTTTGAAGTTTCGCCAACCCAGCTTACTATCCCCTTCATGTCATCATGAAAGGAGGCTATGATGTTGAGCAGCTGCGGGGGGCAACCAGTCTTTTGCATCAGCTGGAACAGACCTTTCCTGCTCACTAGGTCAAATGCCTTAGTGAGGTCGACAAAGGTGATGAAGAGTGGCATCTGCTGCTCTCTACATTTTTCTTGAAGCTGACGCACAGAGAATATCATGTCCACTGTACCTCTTTTAGCCCTGAATCCGCATTGTGACTCTGGATAGATGCGGTCAGCAAGGATTTGCAGTCGTTTTAAGATCACTCTAGCAAACACCTTGCCCACTACGCTCAATAGTGAGATGCCCCAGTAGTTGTTACAGTCTCTGCGGTCGCCCTTGTTCTTATAGAGTGTAATGATCTTAGTATTTCGCATGTCTTGAGGCACCATCCCTTCTCTCCAGCAGAGGCACAAGAGATCATGTAGCGGTTCCAGCAAAGCTGGTTTACCGCACTTGATGATTTCCGGTGATATGCTGTCCTCACCTGGTGCCTTACCACTGGCTATTTCGTTGATGGCTTTGCTGAGATCTTCCAAAGTTGGCTCAGTATCCAGGTCATCCAGCACAGGCAGATTTTCAATACTGTCGAGGGCTTCTTGGGTAACGATGTTTTCTTTGGAGGAGAGTTCCAGGTAGTGCTCAGCCCAACGACATATTTGCTTGTCCCTGTCAGTGATGATATCTCCTGTCTTGGACTTCAGGGGCGCAGTTTTCCTTGTTGGTATACCTGTTGCCTGCTTAATCCCCTCATACATTTTCCTAATGTTACCAGTGTCTGCAGCTTCCTGGATGTTGTCTGAGAGTTGGAGCCAGTAATCATTTGCGCAGCGTCTTGCTGTTCGTTGTGTTTTTTTGGGAGCAGTTCTCAGTGCTTGCATGTTTTGCTGGCTGGGGTTTCGCTTGTAATTGATCAGCGCATCCCGTTTGTCTTCAATGACTGAAGACATTGTTAAGGGAATCCTTCCTAGTGATAATCAGGTCTAGCTGATGCCAGTGTTTTGACCTGGGATGTCTCCAAGATGTTTTGTGACACACCTTGTTTTGGAAAAAGGTGTTAGTCACACAGAGGTTGTGATAGCAGCAGAGTTCTAAAAGTCTCTGACCATTTTCGTTCATGTTTCCTATGCCTTGGTGACCTAGGATGCCTGGCCAAGACTCTCTGTCTGCACCAACCCGAGCATTGAAGTCCCCCAGAAGATAGACTTGCTCTGATGATGATGATATGCCCTTGATGATGTGGTCTAATAACTCTGTGCTTTTTCCTTGCCAGAAGAAGGTATAGTTTTCCTCCTTCAGTGACCCACTGTTTGGCAGACGTGTCTCCTGCAGAGCTGCTATATCGTTGTTTAGCCTTAGCAGTTCACGATCAATTATTGCTGTCTTGCGAGTGTCATCACTGGCTTGAAGGTCTTCGGTCAATCCATTACGCATAGTGTGTACATTCCAGCTTGCAATATGAAGAGCTGGAATCATCGGTTTATCCTTTTTATTTTTGCTTGGTGCAGGGTTAACGGTCAGCTTATTGAGCAATGCTTTTATCACCAGGCACCCACTGGAGCAGGCAGACCGTGGTGTGTCAACACCTAACTGGCCGGGGGCTGCCCGGCTTGAGGCGGGCGGTAGTTGACAAGTGGAATACTAAGATCCCTCCCAGCGTCGAAGACAACCCGTGGCGTCCCACTCTATGCCAATTGAGCAGGGCCTTATAACCCGTAACTGCTGTCTTCCGTGTTGTGCACTCGCCAGATGGCGAGACTGAAGTGACCTCTCCAGGGCGCAGACCTGGGCAAGTATATATGGAGGCCTAGGGCTGCCCAAACAACAGGACGGCTTCACTGACAGAGTCCAAGGGAATGCTATGCATTACTTTTGGGGCCAGCTTTGCTGCAGTAGTTGTCGGAAGAAAGACATTTTTTTTTACATCCAAACGCCTACGGGGCTCCACTCCGGATTTTGTCTCTGGATTTCCTTCCATAGCCTTTTCCATGATTGAATATAGCCGCAAGGCAGCGGAGGTTTTAATATCAGGGTTTTCCTTCCCCTAGACGGACTTCCTTTCTAGGCTTACGAGCTCCGTCTGCCCTAAGCAACTGGTTTTAAGGCGCCAGTGATCCGCCTACAACCCTTCTCCTGTTAGTTGAAACGGTTCTGCCGGGCTTAGAAACTAAGCCACACATGAAGGCCAGGAGCTGGACTCTGGTTGGACATAGGCTATTAGAGACGCACGCCATAGAAAGCATTTTATAGGTAGTGGGAGCTTAACCCCGTTACCACCTCCTGGCTATAACAATCTTTTGGAACCATTGGCTAAGCAAAACAAGTGTTTATGTCTAAGAACCTTTTATACACATAATTGCATAACAGCATGGTTATCTTGTAGCACTTGCGGTCTCCAACAAAACACTTGCGCTACTGGACCAGTTCTTGGTTCTAATGGAGTAGGGGAAGAAATATAAAATTAGACAGGAGACCAGATTTTAGATACAAAAAAAGCCGGCACTTTACTATTGACTGACAAACAAAACACAGAAAAGTAATTCAGTTGAAAAATCCTACAGGTTACGAAAGGTAAGTAATAAAAGTAAACTCTTATTGCCTTATTGATAAATGTAAGTTTTCATCTTAAAGGGATAGTTCACCCCCAAATGAAAATTCTGTCAGTAATTACTCGCCCTCATGTTGTTCCAACCCCGTACGACTTTTGTTCATCTTCAGAACACAAATTAAGATATTTTTGATTAAATCTGAGCGCTGGATCACTCCTCCATTGGCTTCTAAGGGATTGAAACTTGCCGGCCCAGAAAAGTTATTAAATAAATCGTTAAAATAGTCCAAGTGACTACAGTGTCTCAATCTTAAGTTTATCAAGCAACGAGAATACTTTTTCTGCACAAAAAAACAAACAAAAATAACGACTTTATTCAAGTATTAATTTCCTTCTCTCTTGTCCTCGAGATTGTTCACGTAGTGTAATTGCATAGAGTTTCTGGTTGAATGTCACACGCATCACACATGACCAGCGTCGGCCAATAGTGAGCCTACAACACAGTGATTGTAAGTGTGATGATCATCTGCTAAATGAGCAACAACGACCACAATTCACTCCTTCAGTCAGTGAAGCTCCACAGCCGTTCATGAGAGTTTAAATGCTGGGAATATTCCCATCTTCCCACAGGAGAAGAAGAAGCAAGCAGGAGGAATTACTCCAGGAGAAACTACGGACATACTATTGTAAAGATGGAGATTAAGGAAGAACCCCGGAGAATAAAAGATGAAGATACAGAGAAACAAATAGGTTGGTGTTTTTCTTCATTCTCTTTAATGACTGATGAGGAACATTAAGATGAAAAGTGACATATAACAATAACATCTAAAACTAGATCCTAGTAGACTCAGTGCTGTCGCGGTGAAGGAATTATTTTGCGGTAATTTTGAGTGGCTCAATAGCACAATGTGCGGTATTATCGCCCTTTATTTATTAAGATTTATTTTATGCTATATAAATAGGTGTTACAATGTGTCAGCATGCACAAAAACGAGGACGTATTCAGTAACCAAAACTATTACAGCGTTGAAACAGGAAGTGAAGTAAACAGAAGAGAATGTCAAAATAAGGGTGCTTTAACATCTGTAGTTCGGTTCATTTGGTCTGGACCAAGAGCGAAAAATGATACTTTGTAGCATTTTCAGGGGTTTTGGTTTGTTTTCACACAACACTGATTGCTCTGGTCCGAATCAGTTGATTAGTTGATGAAACGAACCAAAATGCAGTCATGTGACAACATCCACATCACTCGTTGGTCAGATGTGTTTTGAACATACTTCCACAACTGCACTTCGATTGGTCAGAAGAATTAACGTGCAGGAAAATTCCAACAGAACTCCCGGAAGTAAACAGAGGAGGAAAATCCGGCAGACATGCGTAGAAATCGCTGACAATGTACGCTATGTTCAGAATCAGCACAAGCTTTATCCTTTCGCAAATCCCCTCAAACAACAAAGTCTAGACGCGATATAAATAAGAGATTCACTGTGCAGTGCGACCAACTTCAGTCTTTATGATGAGAGTTTTAGTGAGAGTGCAGAACGCGGTAAGTCAGTTATGGCTAAAAGGGAGTGCTATTGACAATCTAAATAATAGTTTTGTTTGACTACGGCAGCTGGTTTAGTCCAAAAATGCGCAGTTCTTTGGCAATTGGGTCAGTTCGAGGTCAGATCACGTTCTCACCACAAACAAACCGCTCCACAGTTCGTTTGAAAGCGCACCGAGACCTCCTCGAGCTTGCTTGGTCTGCTTTTGGTGCGCACCCGAGTGCGATTGCTGCTTTCACACCTGCCCAAACTAACCGCACCAAGGGGGGAAACGAACTCTAGTGCGATTCAACCGAACTAAATGAGGCAGGTGTGAAAGCACCCTAAGGGTCCACACAACAGAACATAAACCTGACAATTTGCTTGTAAGCTATTTTTTTTTATATAACGGTTAGCTCCGATCCTCGAATCTGACTGGACAAGAGACTTTCTGCTGATGTTTCACCAGTATCATCGTCTTCGTCTCTGTTTTTAAACCGTTTATTCTATGAACACGTTCAAAAATGTTGATTCATTAAAGGGGAACTTGGAAACTCTAGCCATTTCTTCGCTGATCTTCACTTTTGTTGTCTCAACGAGCTCCTCCTACAGCTGTGGGCCGTATATGTCACAACACTGTCGTAAAAATACTCACTTGCGCACCCCCCTCCCCCTTTCTACCGCTGCTCATGTGCATTTGTTAATATCGGAGCCGGAAAACTTTATTGCGTGGAGCTATGTCTACCGAGGTGGGTAATACATCATACACATTGAGGGGTGTGTGTGTGTGTGTGTTAATGTCGAATTGCCGTAAAGCAGTTCGTGTTTCTCGCTCCATGATAAACACAGTCTTGTTATTATTATTAACCTATTTAACATTCAATACACATGCACAAAGTTAAAAAAAGAAGTTTATAGTCTCATGAAAAAATAAAACGTGCGAATATCGCGGTTGCATTCCTCTGCTGTTGGCTTGTCAGTATTGCGGTACTACAATATTGCGGTTATTGAGACAGCCCTAAACTCAGTAGTAAACTAGATTTCTTTTTGTTTCTCGTGTGTTGATTTTAGACCTGTTGGAAGTGAAGGATGACAAACGTCATTGGTTCAAAAAACCTCATAATTTCACCAATAAGGATGGAGACACAGTCATTTCACTGACTTTCACCTGCTCTGAGTGTGAAAAGAGGTTTCCACATGAATCAGATCTTAAGAGACACTTCAGATTTCACACCGGAGAAAGACCTTATGCATGCATTCAGTGTGGAAAGAGTTTTGGTGAGAAAGGAAGCCTAAATGTGCACATGAGAATTCACACTGGAGAAAAACCGTTCACATGCTCTCAGTGTGGAAAGAGTTACAGATTCAAAAGTCTTCTCAACAATCATCTGCGCTCTCACACTGGAGTGAAGCCGTTCAGCTGTGATCAGTGTGATAAAACATTTGTTTTGGCATCAGGATTAAGAAAACACCTTAAAGTTCATGCTGGTGTGAAGCTTCACTTTTGTTCGTTTTGTGGAAAGAGTTTTACACGACTGGAAAATGTACAAGTGCACCAGAGTATTCATACTGGTGTGAGACCTCATATATGCCTTGACTGTGGGAAGAGCTTCTCTACATCCAGTGCATTAAAAAGACACCAGAGGATTCATACTGGAGAGAAACCGTACAAGTGTTCACACTGTGCAAAGAGTTTCTCTCAGTCAGGACATCTGAAAGCTCATGAGAGAGTTCACACTGGGGATAATACGTCCTGTCCTGATAAGTCCTGATGGAAGTGAATGAAGACAAAAGGTATCAATTTCAAAAGAAGATAAAAAATGAAGATGGAAACGGTTGTTTCACAGACTAAAAACAATTTTTGGCCAATTCAGCAGTGACACTTGTTTTACATGCTATCTGAGTTATGAAAGAAGGTTTAACATTATTTGAGTTCGTATTGTATGGTTATAACTTACATACAATTTGGTTAGAAAAGCAATAAAATGGAACTTGTGTTTTAAGCTGATTTTGTGTCATCTCTGAATGGCGTGTGCTTGTAATAGCACGAGCTTCTCAATATATGGTTTTGGTAACAGTTTGGCAGTGTGATCTTGTTAAATACATTGATTCATGAAACGAGTAACTGATAAATGCACTGTTTATCAGATAGCCAGGACATTAATTAAAGGATTCTCCATTTTTGCTGCTTGGCAAAATCTGCTGTTTTTTTTCAGACTCTTGAGTATATTAATTTAATTATTTATTAGGAGGAATCTGGTGAATCAAAAATTAGAAACCAGACAGTCAGACTTCCAAGAGTTACAAAGACCGTTACTGAGCAGTTATTCACATGACAGATTATGAGTTATGAGTGATAGGCTATTTAATGCAATGAATAAATGAAACCTTGTAAACAATATGAACTACAGAAGAATAGTTTCAGGCATGCGATGTCTCTATTTGATTTGCAAATTATGACTTTGTCTGTAATTTGCACACATTCACACATTTAATCGATGTCTAATTACAGCAATAAACCCTCATCAATATTCATTCAGCTTCTCTCTGAACTCAATTAAAGGATTAATAGTTTAACAGTGCTGGAAATATGGCTCAATTCTGATATTAACACTACTTTTTTGAAGATTAAAACTAAAATAACAAGGAAATAACAGCACTGTAAAGTAGTCAGTCAGCTCTTTCGTTTTGTTTTTAATTTGCCCTTCTTTAATTGAATTATGGGAATGTAATGATTTGAGGCCCAATGGAAGTGAATGAAGACAAGCAGCACCCGTTTAAAAAAAAGAATTTTCTGCAACAAAAAAAATAATTATAAAGAGTTTCATAAAGGAATAATGTGCATGAGAAACACAGATATCTATATTTCATTTAGAAGTTTAAGGCCTGGTTTCACAGACAGTACTTTATTATTAGTAATTAGGGCATTTAAGTAGCTTTTATAAGCATGCCTTAGAAAAAAAAACATAACTGTGCATATTGAGACAAAACAATGCAGTGACATATTATAAGACATGCCACTCTAAGTTGCTTTCAATTAAAACAAATCAAACATCCATTTTAGTCTGAGATTATCTTAAGCCTTATCTGTGAACCCGCTGGTTAATATATTGCTTCCTCTTAAATTTTCAATATCGGATAGAATATCTGAGCAACTTTCACTTTACCGCGACGCATCTCAATCTAAATGTAAAGAATTCCCATCGCTGGAGTTCCGCCAGTAGAGGCGCTCGAGCAACCGAAGCAATGACACACACCCGAGTCTAGGAGAAGAAGAGAAGTGAGCGAGGGAAGGGGACATCAACATGAGAAGTGGAACACAGCCGTTCATTCTGCTCTAAATCTGCTGTTTTCAGACTGTAAGTACATTAATTTTATCATTTATTAGGAGAAATCTAAATCCAAACGACTAAACGAGTCAGTTCATTTAGTGAATCAATCAGAAATGAATCGAAATGTAGCGACTGATGTTGTTGGCTACATTTCGCTTGTTTTTTTCACATTACAATGTGATTTGTGTTTTCAATTTATATAATGAATAAATGAAACCTGGTAAACAGTATTTTAATGCATGTAAATCATATCTAATGTAAGAGCAACATACAAAAAAAATCAGCTAGGAGTTAAATTGACTTTGTTCCAGAAACGTTTTTTATTAAGCTGATTGAAAGTATCTTCACATCCTGATAGCAATAAGTTTAGTGGTCTAAATGTATTTCTCTGATTCGTGAGATAAGGGACGAGACATGTCCTACACCAAAAGCCCTCTTTAGGTTAAAAATGTATCAAAATAAAAATACGTAGTTACATCTAAAGAAAATCTGGATACTCAGGACATGAGTATTTATCTTATTTTTAAATAATTTCATTAGTATTATTTTAAATTCAGGAAAATTTTTGAATAATTTCCTTAGTATTATTTTAAATGCAGGAAAATGTAATTTAACCTGTCCTCAGAAAGAGGCCACATTGTAAAACTGCCAAACAAAGTGTACAAAAAATCCAAAAATATACATTTAAATTAAAAATTACAGACATGTAATATATCACACAATACAAAAAGTAAATCTTGAATTATATTTTCCATTAAAAAAGCCTTATCAAAGTTGTGTCCTCACTTCGTGTAGCCTAAACTCTTTTGTAATTCTGAGTAAATCAGGCAATATGAAGGTCATTAACTCTGCTAGGTTTGGCAACGTAACGTTTTTGTTTGTTAACATTAACTGCAGAGCTTGGAAAGTTTGGAAAACGCTACGTGCATGGCTAACGTCAGGCAAGTTAGGTTTCTTGGTTCAGGTCGAAAATGAAATGTAAAAGCATATAGATAATGGTACATGTACACATTTCTTCAATTCTGAATTCACGTTAATGCTTGTTTTTGATGTTAGTTCACCAAACTGGTGTTGGTTAAACAATCTGCCAAGCTAACGTTAATATCTCTTTTCTCTTTCGCTTATCAGGAGAACCGTCCATGGATTGTGATGGTCTAGATTTTGTTCCATCCATTTTTTCACATAGCACCCGAGACACCACAGGAAAGGAGGCACGGTCTGTGTCATGTCATTTGTGTGTGTGTGTGTGTGTGTGTGTGTATATGTATATATGTGGACATTCAGTCATCTTTTGTGATGATATAACCTGTCTGTGTAGCTTGTTTAGTGTTTGAGCAAATAAGATCACTTTGTTTAGCCTTCTTTGTTATTGCATTGTTATCTTTATCTTGTTAACTCACCCATACTCTACTGTCTGTCCTATATATGGAAGGAAGAGAAGGCGTGATGAAGCCAAGGCCGCTGTGACTAGCCCCACAGGCGAAACTGAGGCAGATCCTCTTGAAACCCCTGAAGGTATGTGCAAGCCATACTTTTTAGTGTACATTATAAAATACATTTTAGAAATCAGGAATTGGCGATGGTAAATCTTAAAGGGATAGTTCACCCAAAAATGAAAATTAGCCCATGATTTACTCATCCTGAAGCCATCCTAAGTGTTTATGACGAATACAAACGTAGTTATATTAAACAATGTCCTGGCTCTTCCAGGCCTTATAATGAGAGTGAATGGGTGAATGTCTTTGGAAGTCCGTCAAAGTGCACCTATTCATGATTGAAGAAAATATTTAAAACTTTATCGATTAAAATAACTATCTTCCGGCAGACGGCCGTACACATCGATTTGCACCAAAAGACTCTTGAACTTGACGCACAACGTAATGACGAACGCGGTTGCCCAGCCCTGTGTGTTTGAACCACGAGGGACGTCAAAGCTTACGCTACTCCTACATCGTGCGTCACACATGGTCAAGTGTTACTCCTCTTTCACATTACTTCATATCCTTTCTGGCATTGTTGTTAAAACACTTGACATGCTTATTCTGTGCATTTTGAGCACTTTTTGTTTTAAATCACATTTATTTTGTCCATCAAAATTGTGTTTTCACTTTAATACGCGACGCTCCTGCTCCCGGTGTGAATGCACTCGTTGATTAACATACGCGTTGCTCACGCGCCACTGACGCTTGCGGTGTGAAACCGCCATTACTCTTGTTATTCCCATCTTCCCACAGGAGAAGAAGAAGCAAGCAGGAGGAATTACTCCAGGAGAAACTACGGACATACTATTGTAAAGATGGAGATTAAGGAAGAACCCTGCAGAATAAAAGATGAAGATACAGAGGAACAAATAGGTTGGTGTTTTCCTTCATTCTAATATTCGGGCTCATAAAAATCGAATATTCGTTTATTTAAATGACATTTGAACAGTTTCTACGTTTTGTCACCATTTCCTAAGCTCAGGATTAGGCAGTATACACAACAAGCTTACAATATATCTTAAGGTTTTCTGTTAGTTGAAGACTTTAAACAATATGTGTAAACAAATAATATAAAGAATAAAAGCATTTAAGCTCAAGCAGCGTGAACGCAAAAAGCGCTAATAAAGCAGACTGAGCCAATTATCGTACAGAACGTACATATACACTAGAGTCAGTCAGCATATGGTTATCGTGTTTCTTTTGTTTCATGTTGAGAAAAACAATTAGATCCACATGCTCGAGTGAGAAAATGCGCTGCCGCTGACAGACGTTTCAGAGACAGATAATGGTGTGCTAAGCGAAGTTTCTAACAGCACTTTGCGTTTTCTGTTCTTAAACCTGTCTCCCTCAACAAAACTTAAAGGAAGCATATGTCTCGAAATAATTTCGCTATCAGACAAGTTATCATCTCGATCACATGGGGTAAAACTGCAGTTGTGAATTCAGTGATGGACAGCTGTCTTTCCTCATCCAACTGGTGTTTGGATTTGTGATTTCTCATTGTGGTGTGATATTATGAGAACTCGGATTCATTAGTTAATTTGATCAAAAGTAATTCCAATTTGTAAGATCATTTAGTCTAAGTAATTACAGATCGATAATTCAAATATTCGTGCACACACCTTTGAGGAACATTAAGATGAAAACTGACATATAACAAAAACAACTAGATACTAGTAGACTCAGTAGTAAACTGGATTTGTGGTAAATTAAGAATGAACTTTATTTTTTTGTTTCTCAATTGTCCTTTTTTAATTGAATGTAATATGTTGATTTTAGACCCAACGGAAGTGAATGAAGAGAAACAACATCATTTCACAAATGAAGATGGAAATGCGGTCGTTTCAAAGACTTTCACACAGAAACAAGCTGGAAAATCTGGAGTCAAAGGATCTTTCAGCTGCTCTGAGTGTGGAAAGAGTTTCATATATAAATCAGACTTTAACGGACACATGAGAATTCACACTGGAGAAAAACCGTTCACATGCACTCAGTGTGGAAAGAGTTACAGACATAAAGGACACCTAAATGAGCACATGAGAATTCACACTGGAGAAAAACCGTTCTCATGCGCTCAGTGTGGAAAGAGTTTCACATCCAAAAGAAATCTCAACTATCATTTGCTCTCTCACTCTGGAGTGAGATCATTCAGCTGTGATCAGTGTGATAAAACATATGTTTTGGCATCAGGATTAAGAGCACACCTTATAATTCATACTGGTTTAAAGCCTCACTTTTGTTCTTTTTGTGGAAAGAGTTTTTCATTTAAGCAATATTTAAAAGTGCATGAACGCATTCACACTGGAGTGAGGCCATATGTGTGTGTTGACTGTGGGAAGAGCTTTATTACATCCAGTACTTTACATAATCACCAGAGAATTCACACTGGAGAGAAACCGTACAAGTGCTCACACTGTGGAAAGAGTTTCCGCTTACCAGCTCTTCAACGGAACCATACAAAAAAACATTGTCCGAAGGTGTCTAAAAGTCCATGTTCAGGTCCATCACTGACAAATAATACACTTACAAGAAAATAATTTGACGTTCAGAATAATCTAGAAAATTTGATACAATTTTGATTGTTTGACAAGGGGGATCTTTAGGGAAGGTCAAAATGATATAGTATGTTGCCATTAAAAAACTGATTTAGGAACGGATGTGTTTTGTTTCTTTTGTGGAGTTAAATTATTTTCATTAATTATGCATATGAGGCATTTGTGTAAAAGTGGAAACGGTAGTCTATTAAATCATCATCCATATTTCAAACTACTTGTTTTTAGTTGTTTACATTAATTCAAGGGGCGTATTGTTGTTATGCATTGCTAATTAAGTAGTAACAACTCATTTTTTTTTTAATAAAACGGCACCAGATGTTTTTATATAATTAAGAGAGGTGATTTCTCCTAATATGGGCTCTGTTAAACATCACTGAGAGAAGATGAAATAGCTCAGGAAATTAAAATGTGTTCTGTGTCGATTCAACAGTAACATGCTTGTTTTGGCAATAGTTTGGCAGCGCCACAGATGTTCCTCTACTAGGTTGCGTCGATAAGACAATGATATTGTATATTGAAGATTGCCAGAGATATCGTCAAAAGCATCAGCTGTCAGCCTTATCAAGAGGATTTGGCATTTCCAATTAATGTATTAAATTATTATTAAAACTACTAATACTTTTATTATTAAATTAATATTACAATTCATTTGACCCCGCAAAAATTTTATAGCACATCACCCCGTAACCCACACGGCGCGTGGAAAATAAAAGATTATTTAGATTAGCTTACTCCTCATTTCAAAAACAACTTGTTTAACACTAAATACTTCTCATTTTTTCACTACTAATGAGACTTCTTCACTGCCATAACTAAAAAGTTTGCACATTGCTTGTGTGATATCCACTGACTCGCCTTTGTGGTTTAAAATGGAAATGCACTATATTGCCAAAAAGTATTGGGACACCCCTCCTAATCATTGAATTCAGTCAAATCCAATCACTTCTATGGCCACAGTTGTCAATCAAGCACCTAGGCATGCGGACTGCTTCTACAAACATTTGTGAAAGAATGGGTCGCTCTCAGGAGCTCAGTGAATTCAAGTGTGGTCCCGTGATAGGTTGCCACCTGTGTCATAAGTCCATTTGTTAAATTTCCTCACTGCTAAATATTCCACGGTCAACTGTTAGTGGTTTTATAACAAATTGGAAGCAATTGGGAACAACAGCCACGAAATAGTAGGCCACTTAAAATCACAGAGTGGGGTCACAGTGTGTAGAAATCACCAACTTTCTGCAGAGTCAATAGCTACAGACCTCCAAACTTCATGTGGCCTTCAGATTAGCTCAAGAACAGTGTGTAGAGAGTTTCATGGAATGGGTTTCGATGGCCGAGCAGCTGCATCCAAGCCTTACATCACTAAGTGCAATGCAATGCGTTGGATGCAGTGGTGTAAAGACTGGAGCAGCGGAGACGTGTTCTCTGGAGTGACGATTGCACTTCTTTGTCTGGCAATCCGATGGACGAGTCTGGGTTTGGTGGTGGTCAGGAGAACGGTACTTGCCTGACTGCATTGTGCCAAGTGTAAAGTTTGGTGAAGGGGGGATTATGGTGTAGGGTTGTTTTTCGGGGGTTGTGCTTGGCCCTTTTGTTCCAGTTAAAAGGTTTCCAGTAAATGTTTTGAAGTGGTTCAAGTGGAGCAGCCCCAATAATTTTAAATGCAGTTTTGACCACCTTTGTCAGAAGATTACGTGAAGTAGCCCTGCCACACTGCAATGTTACCTGTCAATATATTCTCAATTGTACAGCGGTGAAAATTCTGTAAAAAGGACCATTAGAGGGAGTCTGAAATATGGATGCCTAACGCATAATATATAATAACGAATGCACAAAACGTGCAAACTAATAAAAACATGAACTTTATGAAATGATGCACAGCTGTCGTTTAAGTTCACGCTGAAACTATATTTACCTTTTTTGAAATAATCCATTAAACCTGCTGAGAAACGACCGTGTGAACTAAAATGAGCAGTTCGACACGCGCATGCCCGGGAAACTCATGAATATTCATGTAGGCTCCGCCCACTGCCTCTACAGATGCACAACTCACTTTTGCCCCACATTTCATGGTGCACTTGGTGCAAAAGGGAGAGCGCGGAAAACAGTGTTTGAGATTCGTCGCAGCAGATTCAAGCAGCTGTAGTTATGTACTTGTGTTTGTGCTAGAAAAATATACAAGACATAAGTGAGAAAATATTCTACAAGTGTGCAACTCTCATTGGATCATTTCACATACTGATTTGCAGATGAGCAAAATTTCTCTGTGACTTCACATTTTTTGATGCAGGCGTGTAAATGCGTTTTGCACCATATTCACTGTAGCAACTGTAGCAAAAATGTGAGCGTACGAGTTTCTTAATTTGTGATTTGTAGAGTAGGATTTGTGCACCTGCAATGAAGAATTTGAGAAGGTGTAACTTGTGTTTGTGGAAGAGAAAAAAACTACAAATTTCACTGTCACAGGCGTTCAGTTGTATTGCACCAAATGTACCTTCATACTGCATCCTTCGAAGGACGCACCATGTAGCCTTCGTATGATAAATTGCCCAACCAGGTGTTCTCGATTACCACTCCTGGCGCCACGCAACGGTGCGAGAGTACAGCTGCCATCCTGATCATTCATTTGATATAATTGAGTAAACAGCTATGGAGCCAGAATTGTCTATTGTCATTTTTCTTATTATTATTATTTTACTGGAGGACATGGTGAGGATGTTTCAGCCCTGGTGCTGCCCGGTCATGTATTTTCGGCTAAGCCATGGCAAGATAAATTAAACTGGTTTCCGTCCCAATTCAGAAGACGTACTGTCTTTTCTTTTTTCACGAGCATCATCACCAGCACCACCACCATAATTAACAGTATTCAGTTGTGTTGCATATTGGATTGCATATAAAAATTATAAATCAAGTTTGACCTCAGTAATGCTGCTGAGTTAGTTTCAGCGTGTGTAAAGGTTGTTTTATGCTCAGTTTTCTGCACAGTTGTAGTTTGTTGTGTGGTTGGATTTCAGCTCTCAAAAGATCTGATCCTGAATCAGCGTGAAAAGAAAAACATTGACATTGAATTCAGCACTGAGCGACCAGATCTGGATTCATCAGTAGAGACGGGTTACTCATGCAGTAGGAAAATAAATGTTCCTGTAATGCAAGCAATTTAATGCAAAAACTTTGAAAAGAGCTTTTTTTATTTGCTTATAAAAATGATAATTTGGTGATGTCATGATATTAAAGGGTTAGTTCACCCAAAAATGAAAATTAAGTCATTAAATACTCACCCCCATGCTGTACCAACCCCGTAAGACTTTCGTTCATCTTCGGAACACAAATGAAGATATTTTTGATTAAATCTGAGAGGTGGATCACTCCTACATAGGCTGCCTAAGGGAATGAAACTTGACGGCCCAGAAAGTCATTGAAGAAAATGTTTAAATATTCCATGTGACTACAGTGGCTCAACTATAAGTTTATCAAGCGACGAGACTACTTTTTGTGCGGGGAAAAAAACAAAAATAATGACTTTATTCGACTATTCCTTTTCTTCCTTGTGGGCCTGAGACGAGAGTTCAAGAGATTTCCACGACGCATGAGAGTTGTAAACATTCAACATTTTGCCTAAGTCCACTCAGGCCCTGTTTACACGAGAACGATTCCGGGTGAAAACGTAAAAATATTTGACCTGATGTGCCTTTCGTTTACACGGCGACGGCGTTTTTGGGGCTTAAAAACGCAAAAAAGTGAAACCACGCTCCAGAGAGGAAATCTTAAAAACGCTCCACCGTCGCGTTCCCGTCTAAACGGTAAAAACGCAAATCTACTCACGGTGGCTCTCGTCACGTACGCGTTTACGTCTCAGGCATGCGCCAGTACAGGAAAATAACAACCAACATGTCGGATTATTTCCATACGTCGGACCTTCAAGTTGCCCTCGCAGCTCTGATAAACATACAAGAGTCTTTTCAGCAGTTGTACAGAATATTCTCAGATATTGGTGTTATTGTGTGGCAGTGCTTCACATCGCCACCTAGCCGCCTGGAGTGCATACTACATCGAATTTCACACTCTTTTGCGTCACCATATGCATGCGGATTTCCCCCCCATAACGCTCGTCTAAACGCAGAATAAAAAGTGATAACGCAACGCCACTTTCGCGTTTTCTCTTCAGATCGTTTCCGTGTAAACATAGCCTCTGCCAGACTTGCCGACTGCAGCTTTAAGATATTTTTGATTAAATCTGAGAGCTGGATCACTCCTCCATAGGCTTCTATGAGTTGAATAAAGTTCATTATTTTTGTTGTTTTTTGCGCACAAAAAGTATTCTCGTCGCTTGATAAACTTAAGATTGAGCCACTGTAGTCCCTCGGACTATTTTAATGATTTCTTTAATAACTTTTCTGGGCCGGCATGTTTCAATCCCTTAGAAGCCAATGGAGGAGTGATCCAGCTCTCAGATTTAATCAAAAATATCTTAATTTGTGTCCCGAAAATGAACGAAAGTCTTACAGGGTTGGAACAACATGAGGGCGAGTAATTATTAACAGAATATTCATTTTTGGGTGAACTATCCCTTTAAGATCCTACAGCGAGCCGGTGTGAAAGCCCCTTGTGTTTAAGGGCCGGTATTAGTAGATGTTGTTCACGGGCAGCCAATGAAGACCATAGGCAGGCATTATACAAATATGTTACTGCGTTACATACATACTGCGTGTGCAGGTCTTTGCAGACCATTTACATTCACAGACAGCAAAACTACTTATTAGATACTGTGATACTGCGCACGTGTCCTCAAACTCATTCTCATTAAATTGCTTTGATAGCAACAACTGATACCACGCAGCGTGTACAGTGGTTGTGATGAAGACACACCGACAACAGAGAGCAGAATGGATATATCAGAGAAGGTTGTCCATGAAGTAAATTAAATATAATGTTAAAATAATTAAATATTTATGCCTGGTGTGTGCAAGCTGATAAACGAAACGCGGAGTGGATTGAGCGTGCGCTTGTCGAGCACACATCCCTTTTTCACAGACATCGCCGGAGAGTTTGTAGTTCTGTAGGATATGTCAAATTAAAATAGAGTAAAATAATGCTCATATTACTAGAGAGAGAGAGAGAACACACTTCTGTTGAATACTCTGCGTCATTTGGATTACAAATAAATTGTATATGCCATTAAAATTTGAACTGTTACATGATTTATGCACATCGAGGGGTTCCCAACATGATTACAGGATAAGATGTTTACAGTGCGCAAACATCAGAAGCACGCACCCAGAAAACCATGTTGTGGCAAAACTTCTGTTAAACATCATCACTGCGTAAGAGACACTCAGAGTCAAATTAATAAAAAAGAGAAGTATTTATTCTTGCAAGAATAGGCCCAGTCGCCAACACAGCAGTTACCCTGTGAAGTGAGTGACGCCCACCAGGAAGACATGAGACAGCCTTTATACTCTTTTCAAGGTTCCTCCTCACAGCAGTTACCCTTTCACCCACTCAGATAAGGTCCCCACTGCTGTTCAGTTTCTACTAAAGACACAACCTGGCCCTGAAATAAACTAGCCAAATCTTGACCATTCCTAAGGTCAAGAGGTCCTGTCCCATATATTCCTGGAACGTCACGCACAAGCACGTACACACATATACTTTTACACATTGAATAGGTTCAACCCTTATGATATCTGTTAGGAATAAATGACTATTAAAATTTCTACAACAATTCCCCACTTTTTATCATTCTGATTACCCATAATCACAATAATAAACAAAAAGACAAATTTTAAGTCATATAATCACACTACTCTTCATCTCTGGTCTTCGCATAACTGATCACTCTTCATAAACATTTGTGAAATATTATTTAGAAAAGAAAAAGCTTAGGCTGTTTTGCAAGGATAGTCCCTTAAATATTAGCAAGCAAGTAAAGAATTTAATTAAAGCCGGGCTAAATGAATAGGCACTGCTATTGCACTCTCGACCTAGATCGAACCCTCAGTCACCTCAATTAAATAAGAAATAGTGTACAGATTACTTAGGAAAACAACACCATCAATTCACACTGGTTATTTTAGCAGGTCATCAAAAATACAAAGAATAAAAGTAGAATAGAATCCTTCATTTCAAACCCTCTCCTTGTACGCCACCTCGTAACACGGATGACCGCTGTTTGTAACCTTCTTTAAATCTTTGCCCTTAATCTTTCTCAGAAAATAAAAAAAGAATAGAAGAAAAACAACCAGAACATACATTTAACACATCTCACTGTAGCTTCCGCTACCTGTCTCGTCGCATAATTTTGTTAATCCTTGGGATAGACTGTCATTTTTTTTTTTTTTTTTTTTTTTTACCAATTGAACAGACAGCAGGTTTTCACCTGTCTCTGTTATCGTATTCACCCATGAAAAACTAAATTATCATAACACATACAATCCTAACTCCTACCATTAAGCCTTTTCCATTAAATTTATGTCCATCTCCACATTTTATTCACTTCTAATTCAATTTATTAAGCTCTATTGAATGCACTGTTTAACAAATCTAACCAGAGAAGTCTTATAATTTTATCCATTCCTCTAACCAAATTAGTTGTTCAAAATCAACTCTAATATCTCTAGTACGGACACATCAATCAATAGATTTTCTACATTTACAATCAAATCAATACCTAGTTCGATTCAATCAAACAAAATCATCACAAAAACAGATTCTTCTGTTAAACTTAAACCGTCAGTTGGCAGTTGGTTCCTCCAGGTGTGTTGATCATCTTGGACGTTCCGTGTTCGCCAGGGTGACACTTTGCGTGCCGTTGCAATGGTCTTTCCCTCGTAGGCGAGGCAGACAGTTACTAGCACCGTCTTCTTTAAACCTCACTTTCTGCTCTATTGGATGGTTGAGGCCTGTTGGTGTTGTCTAAGGCTTGGACCCAGGTGTCACACTCTCCAACCATTTTCTGATCCTTACAAGGTCTTCCCTTTCATCACGACCGCACCCCCACTGGAATGAACCATTCCTTCCCTGCTGTCACCTGTGAATGGAGACCTTAACTATTTTGTTAATGATGCTTGTCTAGCCGCTCGTCCCTTTTGGTGGGACCTGTGGAATCAACAGCCTGAAACATATTATCACCGGATAATTTCTTGCTCATTTAATAGCACCCGGGGTCCTTTTCCCCTGAAAAACACTCAACCCACTTTGCTCATGTCCACAACACAATATTTATATATTTGGAACAGAATCAGTTCTGTTTGCTGCAATCCATCCTGACATTCTGCAGAAGGAAAATCTTGAGTTATGCGCTGCGCAGGTGTGGAACCTTTCTCCTACAATAATAACCCAGGCCAGGATAGTTAGCCAAATTCATCCATAACCATCATTTTATTGGGCACATTCTGCCCTGTATCAAAAGTCTGCATGATCTGTAGAGAAAAACAAATGTCGAGGTTATTTTCAGATAGTAAAGTACACGTAGTTTCTTTTGTCTGCTGTGCTGCCGCAGCCTTCGCTCCTGCATCTGCCCTGGCGTCTCCTGTTGAAACAGTCCTGCAATTTTGTTATCAGCGTGTGCGGCACACTTACAGACAGCAACTTTTGTTTGGAACGGCCTTTTACCCAATTAAACCCAGTGTCCTCCCAACATATATTGTCCTTTAGTAACCCTTATTTTGTCAATCCTTACCATCTCCCTTTTGATGCAAGACTCAACTCGTGCATCAATTTAAACTAATTTGATTTGCCATCAACACCAACCCAAACGGCGTCTTTCAGCCAAATTTCCTCCAGACATCTTTCTCTGTCTCTGAAACAAAGTATTACGTTCTTCACTTAAAGCCACAATCTCATCTTCTTATTGAAGTATTTGAAGGGCAACGGCCCTGAGTCTCACACCGAATCCTGGTTTTCAGGCCTGTTGTTTGGTCTCTCAAGTCAGTCATCTACAAACATTTCCAAAGTCATCAATTGTTTCTATCAGGTCAGGTCGTGCTGTACAGACTTGGTCAATGTCAGTCAATCATTTTTCTTTCCCCCTTTTCATCACAATACTCATAAATGTGAGGGGCTCTCTTGCTAATTTCATGTTGACTTAGCCAATATGTCACTGTGTTGTTGCCATCAAATCTATAACATTTTCATTTATCTCAGCCCATGCCAGATGGTAATCTACAACTCCGCAATTCCAATTTACATCAAATTCTTAAACTGATCCAGAACATAATTCAAATCAACATCATAAAGACTTCATTAAAGTAATTAATACCAGACAGAGCTTGATGACCAATCAGTTTAAAGCTCGTCCTATGTTCTGTATCATCTTTTCACCTAACAGAATTAGCAGCTTCCTTTAAAATTTTTCATTTGCCAAAAGCCATCCTAGTGGGTAATGACACAATATACACCCCATTCAGACTTAGTATTAGTACCCCAAACTAACACATAGTCACATACAAGACAAAGTGCTGTCACCATCACACACACTCATATTAGACACGCATGTCAACTGCTCCTTTTCAATATATCGTCTCTAAAAAGATTTAAATTTTAAGTACGATTTTAAACGTAACATTTTTCTCTAGGTTTGCCTAATTTTACATGGTATTTTGACCAGTTTCAAATCATGTCTGTTCATTATTCCTTTGATTTTTAGCAAAGGCAGCTGGGTTGTTTTGGTTCCTTATCATTATTTTTCTTCAGCTTGCTCTAGCAGGCCGATACAAGAAAGAAAAAAAGAAAGACACAGTTACCATCCCTTCCTCCAACTCAGGCAGTCTCTCTCACTATTAACAAATAGTATTTTCCACAGCCTTCTAAGACTGTAACTTAGACAAAATTTAAATTCATTACAATAACCTTTGACCATTCATCTTTGTTATGCAGACCTTTCTTAAATCTACGAAAGCTGTCTTCATCTTTAGTCACCACCATGTCTACTGACCTTCAGGAGTTAAGACTATGTTATAGACATATTAGTTAAAAATCAACACTTCTATACATTTTCTTGCCTATAAGGCAACAAATACATACAAGTTTGCTACTGTCTCCACAACAAATAATGGCAATCCCCTCCTGGGTCAGCTGGCTCTTGAAAGGCCATTGGCTCTTAAGCTATAATCTCCATCAGGGTGTTGTCCCCCTGGCATAGTTGCAGACACTTGTCACAATGAAAAACAAGCCATACAACCAATGCGGTTTCTTCCTGCGAGTGGTATAGAGGAAACTCACATTTTCTGGGTCAGACTGCCGTAACTCCTCACAGCGCATCTCACCTCTCAATGCTCTGCTGATCCCAGTGGCCTCCAGTAATCAGCCCTCAACTCTCATACCTTTCTCACGTATAACACCTCCATCCAGAGGTGCCCAGTGTTCGTGACCCCCTGCGTTGGGCTGTCCCCTGGCCAGGAAGATCATCCCGTCATTGAGTAGCCACTCGTACACACTGGTGACCGCTCTTTCCCATCACACAATCAGTTTTCTTCAACAGAACTCAGCTGTTTTCTGGAGCTTAGGAAAGGCACGTTCAAGAGTCACCAGAGCCATTCCGATTGCCTAATAGTGTTCACACAGGGAGACTGGTTAATAACAGCAGTATTTAATCACTTAAATCCATTAACCATCTTAATCATCAACCTAGCTACTTAGATTATACTCAGTGAATTTAGATCACAGCCATACATTCAGTGTACTGTTACTGTACATCTGTAGCCGTAGCCTTCGGCCCTGTTTCATGGTGGAAACTTAAAGACGTTACTGGTCCTCTATCGTTTAAGATCTGCAGCATTATTTTACAGACTTCTTTAAAGTCATTCAGGTTTACATTTAAAACATTCTCAAATACAAATTGCCCACTTAATGGAAATGATTTATTTTAACATCTCTGTGTCTGATTTTCAAACGAAACACTGTGCTTTTACTATAAATAGCTTATTGCTTATGACACAGGCTCAAATAACAGCTTTTAGCTGACATGATTGAGAGAGACTCTGAGACTTTCAGGACTGGCACACTGTACCTTCATAAACTTCTAACATCAAACTCTATCTACCATCTTTTAACTCTATCCCAGCTTAAGGCATATTTGCCAGAAATTACATGTGTTTCCAAATAAACATTTTTATAGTTGTCTTTTGCCCATATCTCATGGAATTTAGACATTAGAAATTTCCACTCAGATTGAGTCTCTGTCGTACTGGCGGTTTTCAGCCACAGCAGACATCAGATTCAGATAAGCGAGCTGTTTCATTACGGCCAATAACAAACTTATCTTTTGAAAGCAAAACATCAGCTTCTGGTTCTTTCATGGTCAAAACACTAACAGAACACATTTTACATTTAACAACTGTTAATCCAGTAGCCTATTACTTCTACTTATTTGATCTTAAATACAAATAATTATTCTAGTTCTCAATTACCATAGCTTCATATCTGACTTCAACGTTTTTTCTAGGAGTTTATCACTCTCCAATCAGGATTCACACTAACTTTGACAAGGCTACTCTGCATCTTTTGCAGTTATTATAAATCATCCGTGAGATTTGTCTCTCTATATAACCTGAACCCTTCTTAAAATGTTGAATTAAAACACAATCATCCTTTTAGTTACTTTTATATATTTTGCAACTTTTAACAAACTGTTTCACTGTTTCAAAAAAAAATTACTATTATAGATCTTTTCTTCAAAAGGATTCACTTTAAGACTTCAATCTTTTGACCTTGTTTTTATCTCTTATTCTTTCTCAGACGAAAATGTTAATGTCGTCATTTAAACACTGATCTACTTTCAAACCCACATTATTACCAGAAATGTGTCACTATCACATTTTCAAACACCTTCTCGGTGGGCATTTTCAGTTACGTGTTAAATGGTCCTGCTGACCACAATTAAAGCACTCTCTGTCGGCTCCAGCTTACTGCACATCACTGAAGCAGTGTGTCCCATTCAGGAATGCAAACAGAGCTGATAAGCAGTTCTCTGTATTCTTTTACAGTCCACCAGTGGCGGATTCAATCCCAAAAGCCGAATCATAATCTTTATCATTATTATTGGCCGCACATCAATTTTCTTAAGCTGCATAAGTTGTTTGCACAAAGTTTTCATTTAACTTTAGTCATACTTGTCCATGGAAATTATCCCTGACCCAGAATTCCCATTATAAAACAGACATCTTTTGCATCAATTACTTAATATCAACAAATATCCGACATTATACATTATTGATTTCCAGAATCTTTGGTCAAAGTTGTCTTTACATTTTACTAATTTGGTATTATCAGCAACAACACTGATTACAAGACAAGTATATATTTAATGTCCGGAAGCCGGGCTGAATAAGCAAACACTGTTGCTGTTCTCCCAGCATAGCTGGACCCTCAGTCACTCCTCAGATATTAAATACAGACATCGTCTCCAATCATAAATACCAGGCTATATGCATTCGTTTTTTATAAAACTATAATTTCCATAAATTCTGTCAGACATTTTATTTTCATCACATATAGGTTTCCACTATATGTCTTCTCAATCTTTCCCTACATGCCAGTTCCTTCTGTATCCTCTCCTTTCTTTTCTCTACATGCCAGTTCCTTCATTATCTAACCAGTACATGATTGCTTAACTACAATCCCCACACACACATATCTCACACACCAACCTTCTTGTTTTCCCTTCACTTCCCTCTTCCATCAAGTTTCTCACTTACAGTTCCACTCTATTTCTATCACTCTATCACTCTATTTCACACAGACAGCCTTATTGCTGCTTGCTACTTCAATCCTTATCATATACATTTAAGTTCTATAGACATCTAATGTCATGCATCCATTTACTGGATGCATAAGTAAAACCCTATTTCTCTCTGCAGTTCGACTTTTTTTTTTCTCTTTTTTTTTTTTTCTTCCCCTTTAAGACAACAATCCATTGTTTGTCCACATTGCTTACACACGTTTGAACACAGCCATAACTCTTTGTTCCCTATCGGTCAGTCACTACGACGTAGGTCATGACTGACCAATAGGAATCTTGCTAGAGAGGCCAATCTACTTCGAGTGAAACTAAAACAGGCCAATGCACATTGGCGTGCAATCATTTGCATCAGCTGCGCGACCTCGTTAGCGCGGGTATTTAACAAGCAGCTGAGCGATTGCACAGTTAGCTTTTTGCTTCGGAGCCAAACACTTCGATGCCTCTACTGCAGTGGAAAACTTCTACAGGCTTTTCTTTTTTGAACTTCTCTCTTTTTTTTCTGGTGCTGGGCGCGACAGCACGGCAGCGTGAGCAGCCTCCTCTTTAAAGAGCAAACAAAAAAGCTGTTTTAACGGCTGGTAAGATCTCCCAGCGCACAGTCGGGTGCACATTCCCCTGTGATCGCTGAGGCTGCTCCCCTGCGTGCTTCAGCACCAGTGAGAGTAGTCCCTAAAAGAGCAAACACAGATAGTTCGCGTCTTTTTCAAGATGACGTTCTATCTGTGTGTTTCTGGATGCGGTCGTTACCTGGGATCGCGGGATGGTCACGATCGCTGCCTTGTGTGTCTGGGCCTCGAACACGCACAGGCAGCGTTCGTGGATGAGTCATGTACCCATTGTGGGAAGATGACCATCTCAGAGCTGAGGTCGAGACTCTCGTTCCTGCAAAGGGGCGGAGTCCCCGTGCCTGCACCTCGGTCCAACCCCCCTTCGCGGGTTGCTTCCGGCAGTGACATGGGTGACTTGAGGATTACAGTGAGCGCGCTTCCTTCGGGGAACCAACCCCCTAGGAACCCCCACTCCTCTCATGCTCTGCAACCAGTTCAGCTGCCAACGGAACGCGCCGGACCATCCTCGAGATGCGTACCGGTCGTTTCGTTCGGCGCTCCCCGCGACGACCAGATGTCGATCGCTGCATCGGAGGGTGGGTCAGACCGCTCCGCGGACGACGGCTCGGAGCCGCTGCCTCCTTCGGGTGTGCCAGCGGTGCCCGAGTCGGACCCGGAGATGATGGCCATGCTTTCCCGGGCCGCCAACAGGATCGGGCTCGTGTGGAACCCTCCACCGTGTCCCGAGCCCTCGAGGCTGGATGATTGGTATCTCGGGGTGGCGCGCGCTGGTTCTCAGCAACCCACTCCAGTGCCTTTCTTCCCGGAGGTGCATGAGGAGCTCACGGGGACGTGGACGGCACCTTTCACTGCCAGAAACCGTCCCGGTGGCTCCTCCTCCCTCACCACCCTTGATGGCGGGGCAGCTAAGGGATACACGCGTGTCCCGCCAGTGGAACGGGCCGTTGCTATGCAACTGTGCCCTAACTCCACTTGGCGTGGGGAACCGTGTCTTCCTTCACGCGCCTGTAGGTACTCGTCGGACTTAACCGACGAGGCTTACAAGGCCTGCGGGGAAGCTGCCTCTGCCATACACGCTATGGCGTTGTTGCAGGTTCATCAGGCTAAGGCACTGAAGGACCTGCACGAGGGTGGTCACGACCCACAAGTTCTCCAAGAACTTCGTACCGCGACGGACCTCGCGCTTCGTGCGACGAAGGTTACCGCGCGGTCTGTGGGTCGTGCGATGTCCACTTTGGTGGTCCAGGAACGCCATCTCTGGCTGTGTCTGGCCGACATGAGGGAAACCGACAAGCTCAGGTTTCTTAACTCCCCCGTGTCCCAGACCGGCCTCTTCGGCGACGCGGTCGAGAACTTTGCCCAGCAGTTCTCGGCTGTACAGAAGCAGACTGAGGCGATCAGTCACATCCTGCCGCGGCGGTCAGCTGCTGCCTCCACTCCACCGCCTGCGGCTCCTCAGTCTGCTCGTCGCCGAGGGCGTCCTCCTGCGTCTGCCCCTGCTCCCGCGCCGCAGCAGCAGCCTCCACCTAAGCGGCGCCGTGGAGCCAGTCGCAGGCAGGGCGCCCTGCCCGTCCAGGCCCCCGCCAAGAAGGGCGGCAAAGCCAAGAGTAAGCGGCCCTAGGACGGGCGACCCGGAGATGGAGGGAACTGCTCTTCAGGAGACGATGACCGCATCGCTCCGTCCCCCGGAGGAGGGCTGGGTGGAAAATCTTTTTGTTCCGCCGCTGGCCTTAAAACCAGCGGTACCCACATTTTTAATAAAAGAGCAGTTTCTACCATCTCTGGGTCCGAAGGGGACCCGGAGAGCAGTGGGGGGACAGAATCCTCACCACTCTCATCCGCCTCCTCTATCGCCAGTGAGCAGCAGTGTGCAGTTCGAGAACGCCACCGAGCCGCCTCCTGCACCTCCTGCCCTGTGGAACCAGGTAAGTGCTGCACAGCGCACACAGACCCCGCTACGGGCCGCCTCCCAGAGAGAGCCCCCCGAGCCGCGTCCCTGTGTTCCACCTCGCTGCCCCACTCCGGGTACGCCTGCGGTCCCTTTGGTCATTCGGACCATCAGGCTCGGCTATGCGATTCAGTTCGCCCGGCGTCCCCCCAAGTTTCGGGCCATCCACTCCACTACAGTGAGAGCAGCCGATGCCCATGTCTTGCGTGCGGAGGTCGCAGTCCTACTGGCGAAGGACGCGATAGAGCCGGTCCCTCCAGCCGATATGAGGTCAGGGCACTACGGTCCCTACTTCATTGTACCCAAGAAAGGTGGTGGGTTACGACCGATCTTGGATCTGCGAGTTTTGAATCGGAGCCTCCACAAGCTACCGTTCAAAATGCTCACGCAGAAACGCATTTTCGAATGCATCCGTCCCCAAGATTGGTTTGCAGCGATCGACCTGAAAGACGCGTACTTTCATGTCTCGATTCTTCCTCGACACAGGCCGTTCCTGCGCTTTGCGTTCGAGGGTCGAGCATATCAGTACAAAGTCCTACCCTTCGGGCTGTCCCTGTCCCCCCGTGTCTTCACGAAAGTCACGGAGGGGGCCCTTGTTCCCATGAGAGAACAGGGCGTTCGCATCCTCAACTATCTCGACGACTGGCTCATACTAGCACACTCTCGAGATCAGCTATGCGAACACAGGGACCTCGTGCTCAGGCACCTCAGCCAGTTGGGTCTTCAGGTCAACTGGGAAAAGAGCAAACTCTCCCCTGTGCAGAGGATCTCTTTTCTCGGTATGGAGTTGGATTCGGTCACTCAGACAGCGCGCCTCACAGAGCAGCGTGCTCAGTCGGTGCTGAACTGCTTGAACACGTTCAAAGGCAGGACGGCGGTCCCACTGAAATTTTTTCAGAGGCTCCTGGGGCATATGGCAGCGGCAGCAGCGGTAACCCCGCTCGGCTTGCTTCATATGAGACCGCTTCAGCACTGGCTTCACGGCCGAGTCCCGAGATGGGCGTGGCATCACGGCACTCACCGGGTGGCAATCACACCGGCCTGCCGTCAGACCTTCAGCCCGTGGTCAGACCTTTCGTTCCTTCGGGCAGGAGTCCCCTTGGAACAGGTCTCCAGGCATGCTGTGGTATTCACAGATGCCTCTGCCACCGGCTGGGGTGCCACGTACAACGGGCATGCAGTGTCAGGGGTGTGGACGGCTCCCCAACTGCATTGGCACATCAATTGCCTCGAGTTGCTAGCAGTACATCTCGCTCTGAGCCGCTTGAAAAGGCCGCTACGGGGCAGGGACGTACTGGTCCGCACGGACAACACTGCGACCGTTGCGTACATCAACCGACAAGGTGGTCTACGCTCCCGTCGCATGTCGCAACTGGCCCGCCATCTCCTCCTCTGGAGTCAGAAGCATCTGAGGTCGCTTCGAGCCATGTATGTCCCCGGCGTGCTCAACCGTGTGGCCGACGAGCTATCACGAGCTGTGCTTCCGGGAGAGTGGCGACTCCACCCCCAGGTGGTTCAGCTGATCTGGAGAGAGTTCGGAGAGGCTCAGGTAGACCTGTTTGCCTCCTCAGAGACCTCCCACTGCCAGCTGTTTTACTCCCTGACCGAGGGAACACTCGGCACGGACGCACTGGCACACAGCTGGCCCCGGGGCCTCCGCAAATATGCGTTTCCCCCAGTGAGCCTACTTGCACAGACACTGTGCAAAGTCAGGGAGGACGAGGAGCAGGTCCTTCTGGTGGCTCCCTATTGGCCCACCCGGACTTGGTTCCCGGAACTCATGCTCCTCGCGACAGTCCCTCCTTGGCCCATTCCTCTGAGGAAGGACCTCCTGACTCAGAGACGGGGCACCCTATGGCACCCGCGCCCAGACCTCTGGAAACTCCATGTCTGGTCCCTCGGGACGCGGAGGTTCTAGGTGACTTACCCCCAGAGGTACTTAACACCATCACTTCAGCACGGGCGCCGTCCACGAGACGTGTTTACGCCCTGAAGTGGAACCTGTTCGTCGAGTGGTGTTCTTCTCGCCGAGAAGACCCCCGAAGATGTTCGATAGGGTCTGTGCTTTCCTTCTTGCAGCAGGGGTTGGAGCGTAGACTGTCCCCTTCCACCCTCAAAGTACATGCTGCCGCTATTTCTGCTTATCATGACCACCTAGATGGCAAAACAGTTGGAGAGCACGACCTGGTCGTCAGGTTTCTTAGGGGGGCGAGACGATTAAATCCTCCTCGACCCCCCTCCATACCCTCTTGGGATCTTTCCCTGGTGCTTCGAGCACTTCAGGATGTTCCCTTTGAGCCTCTGCAATCAGTAGACTTAAAGCTTCTTTCCATGAAGACTTTGCTACTGGTTGCATTGGCCTCTGTCAAGAGGGTAGGAGACCTGCATGCATTTTCGGTCGACGAATCGTGCCTAGAGTTCGGGCCGGGTGACGGCCACGTGGTACTAAGACTGGCTATGTGCCCAAGGTTCCTACCACTCCCTCAAAGACCAGGTAGTGAACCTGCAAGCGCTGCCCTTGGAGGAGGCAGACCCAGCCCTGGCTTTGCTCTGTCCCGTTCGCGCTCTGCGTATGTACGTGGACAGAACTCAAAGCATCAGGACCTCAGATCAGCTCTTTGTCTGTTACGGAGGCCAGCAGAAGGGAAAGGCTGTCTCCAAGCAGAGGTTGGCCCACTGGATAGTGGATGCCATCGCCTTGGCTTACCAAGCACAGGGCGTGCCCTGCCCGCTTAGGTTGCATGCACACTCTACGAGAGGCGTTGCATCCTCCTGGGCGCTGGCACGTGGCTCCTCGCTAACAGATATCTGTAGAGCTGCGGGCTGGGCGACACCTAACACGTTCGCTCGATACTATAGCCTACGTGTAGAGCCGGTCTCCTCCCGTGTTCTCACCCTAAACGGGTAGAAGCACTGAGAGGTCCGGCTCTGTCGGCTTGCTGCACCCTACTGTGCACCCCTATTGCTCCAGAGTGAAAAACCTGTCGAGTCCTCCAAAACCCCTCGTCCCGGACTTGGCGGAGCGTCCGGCGCCAGGCCCTTATCCGTTGAATCCTTGAGAACCGGATCTGGGCTGGGTTCCATATGTGTGACCCTACGGGGATCCCATATGTGTATATATTCCACGGATGCTCCTATCGGAAGCCCGTGTCTTTCCCTTGGGCTAAGTCACCCATTATTTCATATGCAGTACAGCCTTCGGGTTAGTCCATATGTATTTCCACGTAACTCTTTGAAGAAGTGGCTTCCGCAGCGTTCCTTCCTAAACAGGAAAGGCACGCTTTCCCAGTGTTATCCAATATGTCACTGTGTGGGTTATCACGGAACAACAGTGTCAAACTCTCTGTGTAGGCCTCCTCCTATCGTCCTTCCAGGCAAGAAGGTGTAGAGGCTTGCACGGGGGCGCTGGATGGGGTGCAGCAGCTGTGGCGCTTTGGTAGGGATTCCTATTGGTCAGTCATGACCTACGTCGTAGTGACTGACCGATAGGGAACGTCTCGGTTACATATGGTAACCCTCGTTCCCTGAGGGAGGGAACGGAGACGTAGGTCCCGTCGCCACATCTGCTGCCGCCCGCCGGGGCGGCCAGCTTCTCAGGCTTGGCTCCTCAGCAAAAAACTAACTGTGCAATCGCTCAGCTGCTTGTTAAATACCCGCGCTAACGAGGTCGCGCAGCTGATGCAAATGATTGCACGCCAATGTGCATTGGCCTGTTTTAGTTTCACTCGAAGTAGATTGGCCTCTCTGGCGAGATTCCTATTGGTCAGTCATGACCTACGTCTCCGTTCCCTCCCTCAGGGAACGAGGGTTACCATATGTAACCGAGACGTTTCTCACTACCCTGTTCAACTGATTCCCTCCCTGAGGAAATGATGGTATTTTCTCAGTTTTTTCAATGTCTAACATACATTTTCCCTCATAATGTTTCCTCATTTGAAAAAAAAAACGGTGTGTCAAATTTGGCAATCTTGCTCTGAGATTTTCCCATACTGGCTGTTTCTGTTACTCTGTGGATTTCTCAGATTCAACGCTGCGTCTATTAATCTGATGGACGTCTCCACCAGATCTGATCCCTTTACCCCCAGACCAGACAGGGCGCACCCAGTGCTTTCCTGACGGATCGATTAACTCCCAGTAAACTGCTACGTGAGTATCCCTCGATTTGCAAAATCGGCACCCCGTGGCGTGTTTTGCAAATACGCACCTCACGCAGTTAGCCCCACTGCATTAACCCTTGACCCGCCCGTAAGTCTCAACCGACCCCCAATTGACTGCCGTACGAAGCTCCCTCGATTTGCAAAATCGCACCCCGTGACGTGTTTTGCAAATACGCACTTTCGCACAGTTTTAGCAGTGTTGTACCGGTGCTCTTGACTTACACCACAGAAACGAACAGACCCAGCCACTATTGTTTTACCCACAATTGAATAATATTTTAACCCAAAATAAAATATTTTAGCCGTCTCTTACCAGAGATGTCTTGGATTGCCACGGGTTCGTTCTCATTTGATTCCAGTGGAGCCTCTCCTGGCCCTGATAGCGGTCGGCCCCTCTCTCTGAAACTTACGAGGTAGAGCTGGAACTGCTCAGTCCAGGTGGCCAAACACCGTCCGCTCTCAGGTCCAGAAGGCACTTCCAAGGAATCCCACTCTTCTGACACCAAATTTTTATTATTAAACGTTGTTGAATGTTCGCCGTTTCCCGCCTTCTTCTTCCCATAACATCTAACCTTGTTACAATATGTTATAGAATGACACGTGAAAGTAGCAGAAGCGTGTACAATACACTTTAACAGGTGTAATTCAGCATTAAAATAACTGAAGGGAAATGTATAATTGCTAAACAAATTATATTAGGAATTATGATTCATATTCGTTTGGTTTCTCTACCTAATATATTTAAAAATTACAAATGCAGTGAAAACACAGGTATCGGGGTCGGCAAGTACCAAGATGTAAAGTAGCGGTATCGGACTCGCCGTGTTTCAAGCGTATCCGCAACAGGAGTTACACATTGTGACATGCATGCATCTGAGGAGGCGTTGGTGACACGTTGTATTAGTCTTTATATTTGATTATTAATAATTAATGATCAATCACATTGACTCATTTTACAATCCTTTTAGGCCTTTATTTAGATTAAAAACTCTTCTGATTCATTTGGTGTGGGTTAGGGGTTTTGATCAACATTTGCACACCCTGTCATGCTGTCGGCTATATGCCACTGCAATATTGCAGTATTAAAGCTATGGTATACGATTTCAAAGATTGTTCATTATTAATATCCTCGTTTAGATGCTGGTTATGGTTATATAGTACAATCCTAACAATAGGAATAGAAAAAAGAATGAAAAAAATCCATTCACTCTATTGGCTGTACAGCCGCAGAGAAGTTGACCAATGTAAGCTGTCTGGCCGGACACCTGCTCTCATCCAATCACCAGCTCCACTTGAAACTCCGCCTGGCGCTCGCGTCTCCACCCCACCCCACCGCCCCCGCCCCCCTCCTGCGACATGAAATTGCGTGCGTAAGCAGCTGACAGTCCATGGTAGCTAGCTAAGTAGCATATCAGCAATGGATAAATTTTTTTTAAAAAGACAGCAGCAAGCGTCCCCTGCTTGCCCCTACAGTAAAGTTAGGACGAAAGAGAAAGTCATTAGAGGAACGAGCAGAGATAAAAAAAAATGTGAAGAACGTCAAACTTTGAGTAGGATAAATATAGGGTCCACCATTGACCGTTGTAGGAAGCTTCAGGAAGATCTGGGACTGAAGACCGACGCTGACACGGCTGACTTTTTGTTGAGCAGGTAAACATTTATTTATACTTTTATGGTGTGACGTGTTACATAAACAGCTTTTTATCCGTTTGACAACTTGCTCATGCTGCCGGTCGGCATTGGAATGTTAGCCGTTTAGCATCGCCTATCACGGGTCAAAGCAATTATATTTCTTGAAGTCCTTGAATATATTTCAGTAGGCCTAGCGGGTTTCTGTTCGAGCCGATCGAAATTTGAACAAGATGTGCTGTGTGCTGCAATAACAATTACTGAAAACCTTAGCAATACTAGTATTATACTAATGGTGGTGGGGAGTTCAGAACATTTCATGTGTTGCTAATCGTGAGTTTACGTGAACTCAAACGTGACATTAAATTGTTGATGAAGCAACTAAGTTCAAGTGTCTAAAGGCAATTTTACATATGATGAGTGTCCGATGTTTACTACCGGTGATCACAGCTTGACTGAGTGACGTTGTTCAATTCATTTCCCGGTGGATAAATTCTGCATGCAAGAAGGGGTGACAATTATCAGACATGATAGATTCTGCCTTTTTAAGTACATGTCTATTGTACAGTTAAGGTAGTTTTATCTGCTGAATCCCAAGGATTTTGCTGCTAACTTGATTTACCATTGCTAATGTGTTTTTCCGTTTTAAACTGAGAGAAGCATACCAGCAAATACATGAAAAAGTAAAGATGGACTCAATAAAAGATTTATAAAACAAAGTCATCAGGGATCTGTCCACTTGAAACTTAGCTAGCTTTCTCAGACAGAAAAGACGCTGCTGACTTTTCTTACTTAGCATGTCTGTATTTTGTTCAAAGGTCAACTTGTTATCAATGATGATTCCCAGATACTTGTACGACTCAACAATTTCAACCTCTTTTCCATCTATAACCGTCTTTTCAGGAGTCGTCTGGTGACGTCTAAAATCAATGCACATGTCCTTTGTCTTTGTAACATTTAAGTCTAAAAAAGCTTCTTTGCACCAGTTTAAAAAAAACGGTAGTACAGGGCCGTGAGATGTTTCAGTGGCGTCCATCAACCTCACTATGACTGTGTCATCTGCAAACTTTATGATATAGTTATAAGCCTTTTTCACACTTCCGGGTTTTGTGTTTCCGGTGCTCACCGACGCCGGGTAAACTTACTTCCGGTGACAACAACAATGGCCGAGTCCAAGAATAAGTGTTGCTGTAGTGTCCCTCAGTGCAGCAATTCTAAGCAAAAACAACCTTATTTATCTTTTCACGGGATCCTTGGAATGAAGACCAAAAAAAGAAATGGGTTATCGCTATTAGACGGAACGAAGGGTCTACGTTCGTCATTCGGAGAGGCAGCACGTATGTCTGCAGTCAGCATTTTACCGCTGTCGACTACATTCCAGGAAGTTCGCGGCTGAAGGTTGGTGCCATTCCCAGTCGTTTCCCTTGGAACAATTTCTATGTACCCCTCAAAGGCTGTCAGCTTTTGAGAGATCTGCCGTTCGACTTGGCGTGGATGTACGTGTTCTGGAGCAACCGGTGGTCTCAGAAGATGTACCCAATGAATCCAGTCATATTGAGGAACATGACTACGCGGCACACCCATCTGCCGGTAAGCACTTATGTTGACTTTTGCTTGTGTATTTCGGTGATAACAGTGTAGACTGTGCTGTGACGTGAAATACAAAACAAAAAAAACAGCATAATTAGTTGCTAACTATATTCTTTACATTTTTATGGGTGCATTAGATGAGGCTCTGCAGTACATTGAAGAGCTGGAGGCTAGGCTGCAGAAAATGTCACTAGAGAAACAAGCAGTAATTAGCAGATTTTGTGTTTCTGATCACACAATCAAATACTATACAAAGTTTCCCTCACAGGAAGTTTTCCATGTGTTCTGGGAGTCTGTTTGCCCATCTGCCAGCAATCTTGTGTACTGGACTAAGGCACAGAGGATGGGACAGGAAGCATCCCCAAGCCCTAGCCCTGCACGGAAGATCCAGCTCATAGGACTGGACTGAGGGCACAAGAAATCGCTGACATTTTCGGGGTGAGCGTGGCCACGGTGAGTAGGGCCATAATCACCTGGGCTAACTACCTGTTCTTTGTGTTGGGTTCAGTACCCATTTGGATGTCCAGGCAACAAATATGCTTCTCCATGCCAAACAAGTACAGTTTGTTCTGTCCAAACCTGCGAGTCATCCTGGATTGCACAGAAATCTGCTGTGAGAGCCCCACATCTCTGACACTCCACTCAGAGATCTTCTCCAGCTACAAGAGAACTACAACATTTAAAGGTCTGGTTGGAGTAGCTCCATGTGGTGCAATGACTTTCATCTCCCAGCTTTACACAGGTTCAATCTCCGACAAAGAGATCACAAAGAAGTCCGGCATTTTGGACCTGCTTGAACCTGGATATGAGGTCATGGCATACAAGGGATTCACAATCGAGGATATGCTCTCCAGTGTTGGTGCTAGACTGATCATTCCACCTTTCAAACGTGCTAAGCAGTTCAGCAAACAGGACTGTGAAAAAACACAGGCCATTGCACGCCTCAGAATTCTGGTGGAAAGGGTAATTCGAAGGGTCAAGGAAAACCACATTTGGGATTCTGTTGTGCCACTCACCTTGTCAGGAAGCATCAATCAGATATGGCATAATTGCTGTTTTATGGTTAATTACCAGGGACCAATGTTTCTTGAGCAGTGAATGTACAGTATACAAGTATATATGTATAATAAATATTAGATATTTACAATGACAGTGTGATTGACTTTTACAATAGTAGTGACAGACTTTCAATATTTAACATTAAATATCTTGTTTTTACTTTTTTGTTTACTTTGTACTGTAACATTTGATCAAATGTGTATTGTCATTATTTATACTAAGTTTCCTGAAAGTAATTTGACAGACACATTGATAGTTGACAAAATACTTTTTTTAATTAGAATTAATAAATAAAAACAAATGTGTAAACTGAGTTCTGCTGTTCATTGTTATTTCACACAATATAAATACATATACAATTAGTAAATGTGTATGCATACATATCATATATATTACACAAGATCAAATTCAAAATATAATAATGTATTCACTATTATGTACATAAATGTGGGCATACTGTATATAAAAGTATAAGAATAAATCTTAACAGGTCATGGACAGTTTCTGTTCATATTATAGTACATTTATACCACTGAAAGATACACATCCATGTAAACATTATAATAGTACATGTCTAGCTTGTCTTTCATTGATGCTATGAAGGCATCATCTCGCCAGATCCTCTGTATTGTGAAATCTGATTTTGTGTCAGTCACAAAGTCACACCACTGTAGACCAGTCACTGCAAGCTGGCCTTGAACCTGCCAGTAGTACTTGTGGGTCTCTTTGAGTTTGGCTTGTCCTCTTTGAAGTTTCATAAATGGAACCTGGGCAATGTTATCAGCAGATGTGCTTTTTACCTCCACTAGTCCAAATTGGAAGGATTCAGATGGATCATGCACTCGTCCATCTGGACTGGCGTCTAAATGTGGTGCTTCTGGATTGATAATAAAACCACATGGTAGGACACTTACACTGGCTATCTCAGAATATTTTCTCAAAATATCTGGCTCAAGTTCAAGGCCACGTTTCATAGCACTTGTCTGCCTCGTGCCCTTGATGGTTCTTACCGCTAATGACTGACCAGCTGAATCCCCAACTACATGACTAACCTCCCGGAACCTGCTTGCAGTAACCCTTGATTGCCGCATTTGTCACCAAGCAGTACATTTTGACTGTAGTCTTGTGGCCTCTTCAATCTGACAAGCGGAACAATGGGTAACCTTTAAAGACTCCAGATGAAGTGATTGATGGTGTGTGGGCACATATTTAAAATTACAGCCAAACTGATAGCCAAGCACAGGTAGTGGGGGGAAATTAACAACAGGAACATCTACAGCTATAGGGGGACATTGGTATGAAAGTGGACTACCACGAGGTACAGGACCAAACTGTGAGGGGACCAACTCTATTTTTGACATGCCCTCTAGTATGTGTGCCAGCAAAGGCTGGGGATGGATCTGACTCAGTTTGGTACCAGAAGCCAAGACATCAGAATCTGGAAGGGGACCTAAAGAAATTAATTCAAACTATTAGTTTTGAAGACATTAAGTTGTAGCTGAGTACACGACGTGTACACATACAGTGTTGTGTATTACCTGTGTAAGCCCTGTATAGGGTAGACTTGATTCCAGTCTTCCCAGCTGACTTTGGCTTCAGGACAACAAGTTTACTCACTGCCTCTGGATGGACTCCCTTAGCATAAAACAAACAAATGCAGAGTTAAAGTATTCTCGAAACACTTTATAATAAGGTTTTATACATTTACATTAGTTTATGCATTTAGTCGATATGAAATAATAATGAGTAATAACAGTTAACAGATTGTATTAATCTTGGGTGATGTTCATTTATACCTTTGTTACTTAATCTGCACTCTTGTGCATTATTAGTCCATAATGCTTTGATGTTAACATGTACTTACTTGTTTGTTTGAGTTGATGCTATAGTGTTCTTACCAATTGCGGACAAGAAAAAATACATGCCTGTGTTCTTGGACGATGCCATCTCTGTGGCTCACTCGTGCAGGCCAGTGGTGGTGGGACAGACTGTAAATTCTGCTGCACATAGTGGGCCGTCTGATACACAAGTGCTGTCAGATGGTTGCACAACCCTTTACCAGCTGCACAGCTGCACATATAGGCAGAAATACAAACAACCTCTTCTGTCTCCAATGACACCTGTTTGAGAAGACAATAGTTTAGCTAATGAATTGTAATCTTATGCTGTGAGCTACATTTAAGGAATAGTTCACTTCAAAATTGTAAATTAATACCGAAAAAGTTTCTGTTGTCCTCATAGTATTTGTTGCCATATTTGTCAACACCACTAAGGCTTCTGTCTTGATATAATTTACCCTGAGAAAGACATTTCAATTATGCCTTAAATCCCATTGACTTCCATAGTAGAAAACAAAAACTATGGAAGTCAATGGGACCAGTAAACTGTTTGGTTACTGACATTCTTCAAAATATCTTCATTTGTGTTCAGCAGAAGAAAGAAATTCATACAGGTTTAAAAACAACTTGAGGGTCAGTATATGATGACAGAATTTTCATTTTGAAGTGTACTGTGGCGAACAGGACGGCCGAGGGACGTGAGAGAACGGCGCGAGGCCGGTGGTGCGATTGCTAATGAGCAACACCTGTGAGGCACACCGGTCTCGCATCTCTCACGGAGGAGCGGAAGCATAAAGGAGGAGCGACGACGTTGATGATCGAGAGAGGAACAGGCCTGTATTTTAGTTGTGTTTTGTTTTTGTATTTTATTTTAGCCAGCAGTCGTCCGCGAGGGGCTGCTGGCAGTTCCTTATGTTTATTTTCGGTAGCCAGCAGTCGTCCGCGAGGGGCTGCTGGTGGTATTTTGGTTGTTTGTTTTATTTTAAATAAATTATATTTTGATGGTTCGTCGGTTCCCGCCTCCTTCCCTGAACATTGCTACACTGGTGCCGAAACCCGGGAAGAGGGAGGAACGCGCTGTCAGAGAGTCCTCGCCGATGTGGGGAATCCGCGGTGCCATCGAGCATGGTGCGCGAGTCGCCGCCGCTCGCCGAGGGCCGGAGCCTGCTGCCATCTGCCGAGCGAGGGGAGGAGCAGGGAGCGGGGGACTCGCGGCCACGGACGCTCGAGGCGGTGCGCTGGAGTGAGTTGCCGGTGGGACGGTCGAGCTCGCTGCCAGCCGCCTGGGTATTGGAGGGGCGGCTGCCATCCGGGAGGGAGAGGAGGAGTCGCCGCCGCTCGCCGTGGGCCGGAGCCTGCTGCCGTCCACCAGTGAAGGAGGAGCAGGGAGTGGGGGACTCCTCCCGTCTGCCCAAGGCACCCGAGGAGCCGTCGCCGTCCACCGGGCGGCGGAGGAGCGTCGAGCCGTCCACCGAGGGCTACCCAGCGTCACCGCCAGGCACCGCGGAGGAGATCGCCTAGCTGGTGGGGGACCAGATGGCAGCGCGTTGTGGGAACCGGACCAATTTTTTTTTTTCCTCTCTCCCCTCTCTCGATCTGTCGCTCCTCATGCTTCCGTCTCCGTTTCCCTCGGTTTGTCTGTCCATACTCCCCAGGGATCGCCGCCGCCGGGGGGGGGGGGAGTAGGCACAGGCTCGTGGGTACCCCCCGGCCGGTGAGGGGCGATGGGGGTATGTGGCGAACAGGACGGCCGAGGGACGTGAGAGAACGGCGCGAGGCCGGTGGTGCGATTGCTAATGAGCAACACATGTGAGGCACACCGGTCTCGCATCTCTCACGGAGGAGCGGAAGCATAAAGGAGGAGCGACGACGTTGATGATCGAGAGAGGAACAGGCCTGTATTTTAGTTGTGTTTTGTTTTTGTATTTTATTTTAGCCAGCAGTCGTCCGCGAGGGGCTGCTGGCAGTTCCTTATGTTTATTTTTGGCAGCCAGCAGTCGTCCGCGAGGGGCTGCTGGAGGTATTTTGGTTGTTTGTTTTATTTTAAATAAATTATATTTTGATGGTTCGTCGGTTCCCGCCTCCTTCTTCCCTGAACATTGCTACATGTACTATCCCTTTAAGTGCTGTTAATTGAAAGCTGCAAACAGCAGCAAAATCAAGAAATACAGCTGTAGTCTGCAACCGCAGAAGCAATGAAAGAGACATAAAAACCAACATAGAAAACCTTAAGACAGGTAAAACTAAAATAAAGGGAAATAAATTCTGCAACCGCAGTAACTTGATATCAGAACGATCTGACTAACTCATATAAGCCAACAGGCATATTAACGTTATATATAACCTCAAGAGTGTGGGGCTCCTCATTTTTCCTCATAGACCGATAACACCTAGCTCTTATTACCACCTTGCGATCAACAACATTGGAGACTGAACACATAAAAATGGTTAGCAATTAGCATTCATAATGTTGCAAGTGCTAGCGCCAGATAGTTGTCAACTTACCTTGATAATTGTGAATAAATTCCTCAACGAAGAATTTATAGCCCTTGCTCAGCCTCGCTTCTTTAACTGTTGAGTGCCGTCCAACAATTCTGTCAACGTCCTCAAATCTGAGTCGTGAAAGTGTCGAGAGAGAAGTTGTGAAATAACTCTCCATGTTCACTATATGAAAACACAGTAGTTTCAGCTGTGGCGGAAATCCGTTTACCCGACGTGACGTAGTTTCCGGTTACGCGTGAAAAAGGCTGATTGGTTAGTTCACTACGGCAGCCGTTAGTGTACATAATGTATAAAAGAGGAGAGAGAACACAGCCTTGAGGGGAGCCGGTTGATGTCACTGATATTCCAGAAAGATGAATTTGAAAGTTGCTAGGGTTATACCAATTTTCAAGACTGGTGACTCCAAGGAATTTGGTAATTATAGGCCAATATCAATTCTCCCGTGTATATCGAAAATCTTAGAAAGACTTGTCTATTCCAGATTATTTAATCACCTGGATGCCAATAATATTTTTTACAAACATCAATATGGTTTTCGGAAGCGACACTCTACTGAGCATGCCCTTATACAACTTGTGAACTATATTTCTTCAGCTCTTGATAATAAAAAAATTCCTGGATTTGAATAAGGCATTTGATACGGTCAGTCACAATATTTTGATTGCCAAACTTAGTAGATACGGAGTGGAGGATGTTGCCTTGAGATGGTTTAGAAGCTACTTAACTAATAGAGAGCAATATGTTTACCTGGAAGGCTATACCTCAATGAAGTCACAAATTATGATTGGGGTCTGTGGCGAACAGGACGGCCGAGGGACGTGAGAGAACGGCGCGAGGCCGGTGGTGCGATTGCTAATGAGCAACACCTGTGAAGCACACCGGTCTCGCATCTCTCACGGAGGAGCGGAAGGATAAAGGAGGAGCGACGACGTTGATGATCGAGAGAGGAACAGGCCTGTATTTTAGTTGTGTCTTGTTTTTGCATTTTATTTTAGCCAGCAGTCGTCCGCGAGGGGCTGCTGGCAGTTCCTTATGTTTATTTTCGGTAGCCAGCAGTCGTCCGCGAGGGGCTGCTGGTGGTATTTTGGTTGTTTGTTTTATTTTAAATAAATTATATTTTGATTCTTCGCCGGTTCCCGCCTCCTTCTTCCCTGAACATTGCTACACTGGTGCCGAAACCCGGGAAGAGGGAGGAACGCGCTGTCAGAGAGTCCTCGCCGGTGTGGGGAATCCGCGGTGCCATCGAGCATGGTGCGCGAGTCGCCGCCGCTCGCCGTGGGCCGGAGCCTGCTGCCATCCGCCGAGCGAGGGGAGGAGCAGGGAGCGGGGGACTCGCGGCCACGGACGCTCGAGGCGGGGCGCTGGAGTGAGTTGCCGGTGGGACGGTCGAGCTCGCTGCCGGCCGCCTGGGTATTGGAGGGGCGGCTGCCATCCGGGAGGGAGAGGAGGAGTCGCCGCCGCTCGCCGTGGGCCGGAGCCTGCTGCCGTCCACCAGTGAAGGGGAGGAGCAGGGAGCGGGGGACTCCTGCCGTCTGCCCAAGGCACCCGAGGAGCCGTCGCCGTCCACCGGGCGGCGGAGGAGCGTCGAGCCGTCCACCGAGGGCTACCCAGCGTCACCGCCAGGCACCGCGGAGGAGATCGCCTAGCTGGTGGGGGACCAGATGGCAGCGCGTTGTGGGAACCGGACCAATTTTTTTTTTTTTTTCCTCTCTCCCCTCTCTCGATCTGTCGCTCCTCATGCTTCCGTCTCCGTTTCCCTCGGTTTGTCTGTCCATACTCCCCAGGGATCGCCGCCGCCGGGGGGGGAGTAGGCACAGGCTCGTGGGTACCCCCCCCGGCCTGTGAGGGGCGATGGGGGTATGTGGCGAACAGGACGGCCGAGGGACGTGAGAGAACGGCGCGAGGCCGGTGGTGCGATTGCTAATGAGCAACACCTGTGAAGCACACCGGTCTCGCATCTCTCACGGAGGAGCGGAAGGATAAAGGAGGAGCGACGACGTTGATGATCGAGAGAGGAACAGGCCTGTATTTTAGTTGTGTCTTGTTTTTGCATTTTATTTTAGCCAGCAGTCGTCCGCAAGGGGCTGCTGGCAGTTCCTTATGTTTATTTTCGGTAGCCAGCAGTCGTCCGCGAGGGGCTGCTGGTGGTATTTTGGTTGTTTGTTTTATTTTAAATAAATTATATTTTGATTCTTCGCCGGTTCCCGCCTCCTTCTTCCCTGAACATTGCTACAGGGTCCCTCAAGGATCAATTTTGTGGCCTCTTTTATTTTTAATTTATATTAATGATATGGCTATGACTTGTACCAAACTCCTTTAAGTCCATCGTTGCGATCAATGTCCTCTTATTCAACTTTTAAAAAGCATTTGAAGAGACTATTATTGCTAGCCTGACGCCTTTATGTAGTTTTTCTAGGTATTGTTTGCTTGTATTTAATTGCTTTGTATCATTTGTTGTTTGTTTTTTCTTCTATTTTGATGTTTAGTCTGCATGTCTCATGAGTTAATAGGAGTAGGAGTGGAACTCTGTACAAGCCTAGAGTGGCTTCGTTCCCTCCTTGCATTGTTCTGTACTTGTACTAAATGTGCTAAACAAATAAACTAAACTAAACTAAAGATGTCCATTTACTCTCACTCTCTGTGTCCTGTTAGTGAGAAAGTCCAAAATCCAGCCCACCAAATTGCAGTCCCACCCGAGATTTTCTATGAGCTTCTGCACTAATAAATGAGGCTGGATGGTGTTGAAGGCAGACGAGAAATCCACAAACAATAGTCTGACATGGTTTTTGTTACCCTCTTACCCTCTGTTACCCTTGTTACATGTTAAACCTATATCTAAATATGTTACAGTTTAAAAGTAAATCCCCATTGTTCTTAAGGGAGGCATCTTCCCCTACTATTTGCACCTGAATAATAATATATTATATATATTCCCATCTTCCTACAGGAGAAGAAGAAGCAAGCAGGAGGAATTACTCCAGGAGAAACTACGGACATACTATTGTAAAGATGGAGATTAAGGAAGAACCCTGCAGAATAAAAGATGAAGATACAGAGGAACAAATAGGTTGGTGTTTTCCTTCATTCTCTTTAATATTTGAAGGCTACATGCTAATGTTCTAATGTATTAATTATATATATAATAATGAATAGCATTAATAATTAACTAATTTGTCCTTTAATCGAATTTTAGATCCTATTGATGTGAATGTTTTGAATCATGAGTTTCGAAAACCTCATTTCACAAATGAAGATGGAAACATTTCACAGACTGAAAACCAATTTACACTGAAAAGTTCTGGAAAAACTGCAGTCAACGGATCATTAACCTGTTCTGAGTGTGGGAAGAGTTACACAAATAAATCAAACCTTTAGAGACACATGATAATTCACACTGGAGAAAAAAATGTTCACATGCACTGAGTGTGGAAAGAGTTTTTCACTACTGAAGTATTTAAAACATCATGAGAGTATTCATACTGGTGTGAGACCTCATGTGTGCTCTGACTGTGGGAAGACCTTCATTACATCCAGCGCCTTAAAACAACACCAGAGAGTTCACACTGGAGAGAAACCGTACAAGTGCTCTTCATGCGCGAAGAGTTACACCCGATTTGCGAGTCTATACTATCATAAGAAAAAGCATTGCCCAAATTTTCCAGAATAAGCGAAGTTCATGTTCAGATCCGTCACTTTTTGAAGTAAATACTTTGATATTCTTAAAAAGTGGAATTGTTTGCAACTGAGATGATTTGAGAAATTTGTTAAAATGATATAGTCATGGACATTTGGGGAAGGTCAAAATGACTAGTTTTAGATGGAAATGTTTATTTTGCTTATGTTAGGGAGTAAATATAGTGAAACTAGTTCCCTTTCAGTCGGTCACGTTCAACGTCATTTCGGCAGTTACCGACGAATTGGGATCCCGTCTGAGAACTGTTTCCATCAATATTCTGTACAAATTAATTTAGCTAGCCTGGCTGTGAAGAGGTGATGCACTATTGTTAATGTCATTCTACTTGAACTATTCTTGTACAAATGGCACTGTTTTATGCAGTACATGAAAAGTGTTTCTGTTGCTTCATGAAAATGTCTGAAATTACAAATATTGTCTCTCATCCACGTGGTCTGTGATAAAGTACTCAAACGCAGCACGAGTGTCACTACGGGAAGCAGAAAGTGTCCGACTTCAAATCGTTTTATTATAATTTTTTATACTTCCATTTAAAAAAGGGATAGTTCACCCAATAAGGGAAAATTATGTTATCATTTACTTTACTTTGTGTCGTTTTAAAAGTGTATGACTGACTTTCTTATATTTTGAAGAATGTTGAAGGCCAAAATGTCATTTATTTCCATTGTATGAACAAAGAAAATTCTGAGACATTTCTCAAATTATCTTCTCTTATGTTCCACTGGAAGAAAGTCATACAGGTTTGAAACGACATGAGGGAGAGTAAATGATGCTTAAATCGCTTAAATACCCATGAATGGGTGGCATTATTTATGCAATAGAGGGAATGCATTGACGTCACTTTCCCGCGGGAACACGCCCCCTCAGCCGGACTGAGTGGCAGGAGAGCTGCTGCGTGACTGGATTTAATAGGGGAAACTGTGAAAATGCAAGTAAAACAAACGATTATCAGTTTAAACTAAAGTTTGGACTCAATATAGTGTTCCTTACAACTTTCTAAAGATCCAGTGATCCATGGCAGCCAGGAATCGGGTTGCCTGACATTTATATGTGCCTGATTTCGACGCCGGGGAAATACATACAGCAAATTTGCCTGTGAACGCTTTATATAAATACAAAATAGGCAGGTCTAAATCTGACGATACAAGTTCTGGGGCTGGACGATATGATGATGATATATATATATATCATCATCATCATATCGTCCAGCCCTAGAACTTGTATCGTTTTTGTCATTGTTTATTTAAAAACATTCAATAGCCTCATGCAGAATATACAATGATAAATATTTAATTGATGATTTGTTAATACAATATATAACAATACAATATATAGGGTATGATTTTACACCTAAAGTCAGCATAATGACACAAAATGATAACTGCAAATCCACCTGTCCAGTTGTGTCTGTGAATTGCAGCGATCCATTTGCTCCTCTGGTCTGTAGCTTTCGTCATTCTGTAAAAATATACCTCAGATTTCTTGTCAAATCTAGTTGTACAGTCAATCGCAAAGCTCTTTCCCGCTTTATATGTGTTTTGTTCGTTTTTCGCGGCATTCACGCTGAAAACAAATGCTGCCGCTCAGTCTTTTTGCCACTCACTGCAGCACACCGGCCGACGGTGACGTCACGCGCATACTCTCTAGTGTTATTGCAGTGTATATGCATTCATGCCGCCTCTGAGCTGCAATAAATGGATGGTAAATGTGTCTAAATACCAATTCAGATGCAACTTCTGAAAAAAAAAATATGGTTGTTGTAGCCTAAAAGTTTGCGATCACTTCTGTGTTGAATCACTTGCTGTTGAAATATTGTAAGTGCAACGGCAGCACGACCCGAACATGTTATGACACCTTTTACAAAACAATTTAAAATGTTTTTTTTCTTTATGAAAGTGAAATCTGATCTATCAGACTGTGAGTACATTAATTTTATTAATTTTGTTTACTTGGAGAAATCTAAAGCTGACAACTTACATGCATTGAGCTCGACCAGTGTCCGATCCCCGGACAAAAGACTCTTAAGGGTCGGTTTATTTTAGTAATTCAAAAACACAAATAAACCTGCCGGAGCACATAATGAATCCTGAATTATTACTTTTGTCATGTACGACTTGAAATAATCCAATGGCTACATATAGTACCTTAACACAGTGTTAAGGGATAGGCTATTTCATGTAATGAATAAATGAAACCGGGTAAACAATATGAACTACTGAAGAATAGTTTCAGGCATACAATCTATTTTTACTGAACAAATGTACAGTAGGCTAACCGTCGGCTCTTTCATTTTGTTTTTAATTTGCCCTTCTTTTTAAATTAAATGATTTGAGACCCAAGGAAGTGAATGAAGACAAGAAGTACCCGATTCAAAAACCTCATCATTTCGAAAATGAAGATGGAATTTCACAGACTAAAAAGAATTTCATGCAAACAATGTGTAAAGAGTTTCATAAAGGAAACATTAATGTGCTCTTAAGAAATCACATAGATAAAGAATTATTCTATTTCATTCCAAAAGGTTAAATATTATTGTTTCCTCCTAACTTTTCAAGATCGGCTAGAATATATTGGCATCTCTTTGAATGAGCAACTTTCACTTTCACTTTAGGCCGACGCATTTTCTGCTATCCGCCAGTAGAGGCGCTCGAGCAACCGAAGCAATGACACACACCCGAGTCTAGGAGAAGAAGAGAAGTGAGCGAGGGAAGGGAACATCAACATGAGAAGTGGAACACAGCCGTTCATTCTGCTCTAAATCTGCTGTTTTCAGACTGTGAGTACATTCATTTGATCATTTATTAGGAGAAATCTAAATCCAAACGACTAAACGAGTCAGTTCATTTAGTGAATCAGTCAGAAATGAATCGACTGATGTTCATTACGCTCGTAAAACGTAAACTCGTTACTGACTGTTTTTCACATTACAATTTGTGAAGATTATGAGTTGTTTTCATTTTATGAAAAAGAAAAAAAAAGCTTTAGGAGTTGTATTGATTTTAAACAATGAGAGTTATTCATGAGAGTTTAAATGCTGGGAATATTCCCATCTTCCCACAGGAGAAGAAGAAGCAAGCAGGAGGAATTACTCCAGGAGAAACTACGGACATACTATTGTAAAGATGGAGATTAAGGAAGAACCCTGCAGAATAAAAGATGAAGATACAGAGGAACAAATAGGTTGGTGTTTTCCTTCATTCTCTTTAATGACTGATGAGGAACATTAAGACGAAAACTCAATTTGAAACCCAGGCATAGACTTTTTTCCTCTATACAGAACATTACATTTTATTGAACTTCTTTGAGAATATGCAATGCAGATGAATTGTTGCTGCACATTTTGCACTTAATTTTCTTTTTCATGATAGAATGTGATTACAGTCATCCCAAAATAACACTGTATTATTAATATCATCAATTATATTGAACAAGAAAGAGCCTATCTAAAGGGAATATGACTGTCTCAAATAACCCAATAATAGTCAGTAATGTTTTGCATTTGCATTGCATTTTTGCTGAAACGGACGAGTGAATGAATATTGGTAAACTGCAGCGCTTTGCGAGCTGGTTAATAAACTCAACCAAATGCGTCCTATATGAGAGAAATCCGATATAGACAACATTAAAGTAATATAACTTGCACAAAAGGACAAGAATGCGCACGTGAACTTGACCGTGCTAGCCTGATTTTTTTTTAGACGCTCGCTGAAAAGTGGGAAACTAAAGCACAGGGAATTTACGACATTCTATTACAATCCTATGTAAGCTATATAACAGATTGGCGCTGGACATCTTGCACTTAACTCTATTTCATCACAAAGTGATTCCAGACATCAACGCAGTGCGTGCTATCAAATCCAGTTTCACTTTAATTCGTGGGTCCGGAAGGCGTGCTATATATAACGTAAGGCTGCACGATTAATCGTATGTTAATCGCGATAACGATATCTGCCTCTCTCGATTAATTTTAAATAATCGCTATGATTTTTGCCTACTCATTATTTATCCTGAAAACGCCTTTTTTTAACATTTGTGTCAAGTCAACACTAGCGTTGATGTTTGTAGTTGCCAGATGTAAATAGCTTAAATCCCCCCAAAAGAGCTTTTCTTTTACATGTTCTGCCCGGTGTTTTACTTAATCTGGGCAATCTTGCAACCCTGCGCACACTCATGCTACACTGAGGGAAAAGCACTGATGATCAAAAAAAAAAACTAAATTGCAGTTTAGCGATCTCCATAGCTATATTCTGCTTACATGAAATTGTCAAAAGCCAGTCTGTTTCTTCACAAGCCACTTGTGCTGTTTGTGTGACTAAATCTGCAAATTATGTTTGCAGAATTAAATTAACAATAATTTGGAATTATTAGAAATAATGAGAAGTTTCACTATTCTATCTTTTGAAGTAAATAAGGTTTTGCCAGTTTTCATGATTGGAATCAGTTAAAAACGACAGCCACTGACAGTTTTCAGTGTCTATCAACAACTAGGCTATCATTCTTTGCGGTATGAATTTGCTGAGCGATCTCGATCTGTATTTTGTCTCATTTGCAACTGAGTTGTCATTCAGAAGATCTAATGTGAAGACACAACCCAATCTAAACCAAGCATTATCTAAACCATGCATTTTGTATTTACTTGGTAAAGAATGCGCGAAATGGCCGTTAGGCCTATTACATTACCAATTTTGATAATTATGAAATTTATATATAAGGCTCTTCTCTTTCTCTGTAATTACTCTGAGAATAATCGTGATTAATTATCGTGATTATAATTTTGAGCAAATATATCGTGATGATCAGTTAAACCATTATCCTGCAGCTCTAATATAACGCTAACCAATCAGACCTCAGGTACCGCCCAAAATGCCGCAATTAAATATATATTTTTAAAGTCAGGGGCGATCATCGTTTTCTTGATCGATCGTCACTGTCACGTCTAAGTACTTGCACACTCTTGCCCATCCCTAGCCACAAATAGGGCTGTCACTTTACGTTCGAAAATCGATTGTACAATCGATTGGACCAACCAACACAAGTTTCGAAAACAGGGAATCGATCTTTTTTTTTTTTTTATTTACCAAAAATGTGTTTTAGGTGGACAGATCAATACAGTACACAGAACTCGTAGGATGTTGGAAAATAACAATGTCTTTTCTGTTAACCAAATGCTTTTTAATATTCGCTATAACTTCAATGCACGTGAACAAGCGCGCCGTTATTTGTTGCGTAGTGACGTGTTCAAGTCAGCCAGAAATGCGCAGATTCTGCGCAATACGCTGTATTTAATATATCATGATGACTTACGAGTTGCATATTTGTGCTAAATCCGCGCAGATTTGGCTACACGAACTCCCCCAGAAAAATTAGTAAACAGAAACACGCCAAATTGGCTCGTGATTTGACAGCGTTTCCCGCCAAAGTTATTTTTTACCCCCATTTGGCGGATTGGCGGGTGTTAATTTCAAACCCTGAATATTGCACTCCTGTTTTTCATTGTGCACGAAACCTCACGCCAATAAATCATCAGAAATATTGCTGTCTTGTGCGTCTCAAGCACACTCTTTACGTTCGTCTGAATGCCGGTTAGTTGTCCGTGGATTTGCCTATATTTGGTTTTGAAAATGGAAACGTCTTTAGACATGGATAATCGATTTTACAATCGATTCAATGAACACTTGTGTCTCAAAAATCGAACAGGATTTTTTCACAAAAGTGACAGCTCTAGCCACAACAAGTGAATAGTGAACAAAATTATCAGGTTTCACTTCATTTGGATGGTCCCTTTAATACATTCTGTTGACCATAAGTAACGTTGCACCTACATGTCTACTAACTCTCATTAGAGTGTTAGTAGAGTACTAGTAGACTGGTAGGGTTAGGGTTAGAATACGTTGACATGCAGTTGCATAGTTACTTATAGTCAGTTGACTGTCTGTTGGAGGACCATCACAATAATTAAGCAGACAGTACACTAATACTCTAATGAGAGTTAGTTGACATGTAGTTGCAAAGTTACTTATAGTCACCAGAATGTTCAAAAGGGACCATCAAAATAAAGTGTCAATATTCTAATGAAATATGAGATTCTTATGAAAATGCTTCTAAGTTATTACTCCCATTATTACACTTTACATGTTGCCACAAGAACATTAATATGCAACATTGTATAGAATGGGACTAACCATTTATGGCGATATCACACGTAGGCCTATTGCATATAGTAAAATAGTGTATCAAATCATTATGTCTTTCATAACATAATTGAGAATCATCTTCATACAAAGTTTGGTTAAAAATGGCCTGAAACCTAAAATGTATTGGTAAATAAAAAAGAAACATTGTTTTTGCTTATATACTGAATGTCTTATTATCCATTTTATTTTGTTAAAGGGGTCCTATTATGCCTTTTTACAAAGTCTTAATTTTGTTTTTGGGTTGTACTAGAATGTTTTCATGCTCTTAGGGCTGGGCAATATGGGCAAAAAAAATGATCACAATAAAAATGTTCATATCAGTCGATATCGATAATTACGAATAAATGTCATGTCAAATGTTAAAGGCAGATTTTTGCTCCTAAGTCAAAGTGTAAAACCCAGACCGTTAATTGTGGTTTTAAACTGCTCTTTATTGTCAAAACATGACGAACACTTCACGTTTTTGAATTCTTTACACTTTGACTCATTTTTCCTTAACAAAACAAATATCTTAATATAAAAATATAAATTTCTTAGTTTTTGCATGTTCTAAAGGGGATATTGTTTCTAGTCAGGTTTGTGTTGCCTGACTTTGATGTATCTTCAGCACAGTTTATTATATTACATATTCAATATTAATAATATTACATGTTTTATCTCTTAGAAATGCACATTTGACACGTGACCGAGACCAACCAGCGAGTAAAAAGCGGGTATCCGAGCGGATAAATGGTCCATGTTGTCCCGTTTATTTCTGCTGTGTGACTGGCTGTTAGATTAATCCATATAGAGTCAAAATTTTCAGAGCTTGTCATCGTTATCGACATCAAGTAAGATCGCCAATGAGATATTTGGCATGCCTGTCTGAGGTATAATGTTTTAATTAAAAAAAGAAAATTGTTTAAATTAAATTTAACTGCTCTGAGTTCATCAGCCTTAGGAAGGTTAAACAAATGAGTTTTTGGAAACGGGGTGAAAAAACAGAGACTCTTTGACATAGCGACGACACTGTCTTCTCTAATGCAGCTCAACCAACCCGTATTCCGTGGGCGTGGATTATTTAAATGAGGAACATTATGACTTCACAAAGCCCGGTAAAAACGCATTCTAGTCCAAACGACCCGTTTGTTGTAGTTCTTGGAAAGGGAATCTTGTTTAATAAAATATCTCACTTTGCAGTGGACTTTGAGCTTTTTAACCTTGCAGATTTTGTTTTAACACTTGCTACTAAAGTTGAAAAAGTGAAAAAGCATAACAGAACCCCTTTAATAACGGAGTCCTGGTGTCCTCTTTAGAGGACACCAAATAAAATATGAATAAAATATATTTATTTTTTAATTCTCCAAACAGTGTAATGACCACCCGCGGCGCTACCATTGGGCCCGGGTGGGCCTGGGCCCACCCATTTTAGGTCCGGGCCCGCCCATTTTGACCCAGGCCTATTGAGTAGTGAGTGATTTTCATTCTAGCGGCCCGAGGAAAGCTTTGAGTGAAAGCTTCTCAACCAATCAGTGGCTTGTACCCCACGTGTGACTTAAGGTGGTCGCACACCGGACGAGAAGTGCAGCGCCGAGTCTTTAAAATTCAAACACATTAGGCCCGATTCACATATCTCGCCTAAAAACGCGTAGAAAACGCTAGGCGCGCGCGTTCTCCTTTTTCCAAAGAAGCGCTAGGGCGGTTGCGCTCCGGAGGCGTCTGTCGTAGCTAAGCAACCATCAGCTGCGCTCTCCGTTACAGCAAGGAAATTTCAGCAATGGATTTCCACCACCGAAAAACCCTTGCTGTAACTCTGTTACAAGATTTATTTACTCAGAAAAGTAAAAAACGCCGCAGTGTTTGGGTGCACCCAATACTACAAAAACGCAAAAACCATGGGGAATTTCACCAGTTGATTCAGGAACTCCGCCTGGACAATGGGAGGTTCAAAGCCTATTTCAGAGTGGACAAGGACCAGTTTGATTATATTTTAAGAAAAGTTGGCCCAAGCATCAGTAAACAGAGCTTCTGCCGTGAAACTATCTCTCCTGAAACAAAAAAGGCGAGGAAGCTGATTGGTTGGTTCCGCGCCCGCGTCGCTTCCATTATGAGCGCATACCGCGCGCCTACATTTGAAATAATGACCTTGAGCGCGCAAAAGACGCGATAGGTGAATCGGGCCTATTCTCATGAGCGTACACACCGGCGGCGCCATTCGGAGTGTGTCTGTGGCGCCCAGCAACGGCTCAGGACCTTGTTCAAATTCCTGCCGCGCCACAGAGCGCCATCTGTTTTAGATTAAATTTAAATGTATTTGTCTCAAATCGTCGTTAATGTATATACTGACTTCACCCTGTGCTGCAATATACATTTAGTTTTATATTCTATACAGAAATCCGCTGCTTGAATGAAAATTGCTGATGTTATCGAATTTTCAGCTGATATTCTCAATTCATTCAGTTAACGGACGCTGTGAGGTAAAGTGTTCAGACTGCAAAATCAGCAATGATTGTATTTTATTGTACAGTACAATCATAACATAGTACAGACATTATCTTAATTCCATAGGTAATGTCCTTAAACATAACAGTATTGCTGGCCATAAACTGAGAAAGTGCGCGTCCAGTGTGCGATAGGCCTACTTCGAGTTGTCCTAGATGCGACGCGCCACAGCACTGCGCTTTTGTCCAGTGTGCGACCCCCCCCCCCAGTTAGGCTAACGTTACTGCACTGAGCTGAGGGCAGTGACACAAGAGCCACACAGGTAGGCTACTGAGTCGCTGTCCTTAGTGCCGCAGTAAAGCGCTGAAACAGAGATGAAGGGGAACCGTTTTTTTTTTTTTTTTTTGCTTATTTTAACTGGCCCATCCAGTTTTCTGGAGGCCCACCTACAATCAAATTCCTGGCGCTGCTAGTGGTAATGACATAAACTAAATTCAGACACAAATAAAGTTCTGGTTCTCAGGAGGATATAATAATACATCTAAAACTAGATACTAGTTGACTCAATAGTAAACTAGATTTGTGCTAAATTTAGAATGAACTTAATGTCTTTGTTTCTCATTTGTACTTCTTTATTATAATCTTGGGAATTTGATATGTTGATTTTAGACCCGATGGAAGTGAATGAAGACAAACAATGTCTGTTTCAAAAAACTCATTTCAAAAATGAAGATGGAGAACTGACGTATAAAAATGAAGAAAATCTACAGCTGTTTCCAAAACCTCATCATTTAAAAAATGAAGATGAAAATGCAGTCGTTTCAAAGACTGAAGAGAATTTCACACACACAAAAAAAGCTGGAAAATCTGGAGTCAAAGGATTTTTCACCTGTTCTGAGTGTGGAAGGAGTTACATGAATAAACCAGACCTTAAGAAACACATGAGAATTCACACTGGAGAAAAACTCTTCACCTGCACTGACTGTGGAAAGTGTTTTATTTATAAAGGACACCTAAATGTGCACATGAGAATTCACACTGGCGAAAATCTTTTTAAATGCACTCAGTGTGGAAAGAGTTTCATTCATAAAAGACACCTAAATGTGCACATGAGAATTCACACTGGCGAAAAACCGTTCACCTGCTCTCAGTGTGGAAAGAGTTTCACTTACAAAAGCGTTCTCAACAATCATCTGCTCTCTCACTCTGGATTGAGATCATTCAGCTGTGATCAGTGTGATAAAACTTTTGTTTTGGCAACAGGCTTAAGAGCACACCTTAAAGTTCATGCTGGTGTGAGACCTCACGTTTGTTCTTTTTGTGGGAAGGGTTTTTCTGGACTGCACACTTTAAAACAGCATGAGCGTATTCATACTGGTGTGAGACCTCATTGCTGCATTGACTGTGGAAAGACCTTTATTACATCCAGTGCCTTAAAATCACACCAGAGAGTTCATACTGGAGCTAGACCGTACAAGTGCTCACACTGTGGAAAGAGTTTCTCTAGCTCAAAATCCTTGAAAGATCATGGGAGAATGCATACTGGAGAGAAACCTTACAAGTGCTCACACTGTGGAAAGAGTTTTGCTTGGTCAGGAAACCTGAAAGATCATGAGAGAATTCATACTGGAGAGAAGCCGCACCAGTGCTCTTCATGTGGGAAGAGTTTTATCCAAATATCTAATCTCTGGACTCATAAGAAAAAACGTTGCCCAATCTTATTTAATGAGCAAAGTTCATGTTCAGATCCATCAATCGCAAATAATACACTTACAAGTAAATAATTTGGCATTCATATTAAGCAAAAGCTGGATAATGTGCTAAAATTTGCTGTGAAGCTTGTTTGACAAGGGGAACCTTTGGGGAAGGTCAAAATAATAGGTATGTTTCTCATTTGTTTGTGGAGTTCAATTATTTTTTGTAATATGTATATGAGGAATTTGTGTAAAAGTGGCAACTATAGTCTATTAAAACAATACATATTTCAATCAACTTGTTTTAGGATGACTTCTTAGTCCTGTGTTTCTTTGGTATATCCCGGACGAGCCCCCAAAATGTAGGTAGATTATCTATTATCTGTAGCCTCAGTGTTCTAGTCGTTAAAGCTATGTCTATATATATATATGTGTATATATTGACAAATGTGATTATATATACCTGACAAATATTTTTAAGCAGTGATCCCTCCAGCGCAAAGAAGATCCGCTAAGATGCACTTTGAAGGATAACAAAATTCAGTAAAGGCCTCCGTGTGTTCCATCTCAACACATTGTTTCCTTCCAATAAGCAGTAAACTACAGCAAAATAAAATTAACTTTGCAATTATATATATAAGGAGGCCTTTACTGAATTTTGTTATCCGTCAAAGCGCATCTTAGCGGATCTTCTTTGCGCTGGAGGGATCGCTGCTTAAAAATATTTGTCAGGTAACTGTGCGTTCAAACGGTACCCTTCCAGACAAATCTTCCTGGAACCCCCAGGGCTATCTCTACCTATTATAAGATCAATCAATCCTACCACCAGAGGTAATAATTAAAAACAACTTGCCTGTGATGGAGGATGATTTCTCAGTCCTGTTTTTCTTGGGAATATCCCGGACAAGCCCCCAAATTTTAGGTAGATTTTCCGTAGCCTCAGTGTTCTCAGTCATCAGTTAGATTTACCTTACCATATAGGACATTTCAAGAAGTATAGAAACCAAAAATGTATGTGCGTAAATGTCTGTGCGTATCTTAAACTTCTGGTTTTGTGTCCAAGGACTACTACTTGTTTTGTCTAGGTGTGTCCATGATGTGCACATAACATAACAGGAAGAAGTTATACAAATGCAGTCTTACACTAAAATAGTCAACAATAATGAGTTGTTTTCATTTTATGTAAAGAACAAATGAAACCTGGTAAACAGGAGTTTTTAATGCATGTAAATGAGCTAGAGGAGTTTAATTGTTTCTTAACAGATGTTTGAGCAATACACTTAATAATAAATAATTGAGAATGATTTTAAGTGTGATGATCATCTGCTAAATGAGCGACAACGACCACAATTCACTCCTTCAGTCAGTGAAGCTCCCACAGCCGTTCATGAGATTTTAAATGCTGGGAATATTCCCATCTTCCCACAGGAGAAGAAGAAGCAAGCAGGAGGAATTACTCCAGGAGAAACTACTGACATACTATTGTAAAAATGGAGATTAAGAACCCTGCAGATTAAGTGACTCTGTCTCTAGTTTCTTTGCTTTGTATTTAGTTGTTCTGATGAATAGTTCACCCAAAAATTTAATTTCTGTCATCGTTTCCTCACCCTCATGTCGTTCCAAACCTGTAAGATCTTCATTCATCTTCTAACACTAATAAAGCTATTTTATGAAATCAGAGAGCTTTCTGACCCCCCCCCCCCCCCCCATAGACAGAAATTTAATTACCACATTCAAGGAAAAGAAAGGTAGTAAAGACAATGTTAAAATAGTCCATGTGACTACTGTGGTTTATCCTTAATTTTATGAAGGGACGAGAATACTTTTTGCATGCAATGACCCCCCAAAATAATGACTTTATTTAACGATCTCTTCTCTTCCATGTCACTCTCTTACGCTGACACATGAGCTGACCAATAATGATCCCGTGAGCCGTAAAACCCGGAAGCACTGCACTATGTTTACTAGTGAACAGCATCGGAGACTGAAACGGAAGAGAAGAGATTGTTGAATAAAGTCAACAAAGTGGGGGGTTTGGCTCACAAAAAGTATTTTTGTCAAACTTTTGGTGAATTAACCCTTTAAAAAGTGTTCTCTAACTCAGAGACATTTTATTATCTCTTGCTTCTCACTTCTAGCTTCTGAAGGGCACATAAGTCTGAAGTAGTGAGTTTAGGTATAGGGGTGCAGAGCCAGTGGTTGTTCTGTAGGCAAACATCAGTGCCTTGAATTTGAAGCGAGCGGCAATAAGCAACCAGTGCAAGTTTATGAAGAGAAGTGTGATGTGCGCTCTCTTCGGCTCGTTAAAGACCGCTCTCGCTGCTGCATTCTGGATCAGATACAGAGATTTGACAGGTAATGCTGGATTCTGCCAAGAGAGCATTACAATAGTCCAGTCTGGATAGAACAAGAGCTTGGACAAGGAGTTGTGTAGCTCTGATAGGAAGGGCCTGATCTTTTCCGCACCAAGCGGAAATTTTTTATATCAGAACCCTTTGCAAGATCTGTAACCGTAGACACTTGTTTGTCCTCCATGAGGTTTAATGATCGACCCACTCCTAAGACAAATGACTTTCCTGATCCTGGACCCTCTGAGAGCTGCCTAGTGAACACCACCACAGAGACCTTGTACCTAGATCCACCTACTGGCAGCTGCCAAGCCTCGTTAAAGCTTTGTAAGGTACTCTTGAGAAATAGCAACTATTGCTTGGAGACTTATGTCATACTAGATGATGGGTCTGAACGTACAATACTTCTTCACTCTGCAGCTCAACAGCTTAAGTTGATGGGTCAGCCTGAAGAACTAGTTTTATGTCCTGTGCTTCAGGACCGCCACAATCTACACGGTGCTGCTGTGGCTTTTACTTTGTCACCTGCCTTCCAACCTGAGCTTTCCTTCAAGATTCAACATGCCCATACTGCAAGCCCCAAAGGATAGTACTCTGCATTGTCACAGAGGAATAGAAAGGAGGTTAGGCAATGATCCAACTAAAGCAGCATCTTACAGGGCCGAGATTAAAGGGCACCTATTATGGCATTTAAAATGTTCCTAATATTGTTTTGGGAGTCCCCAACAACAGTTTTACATGCATGCAACGACAAAAAACACTTTTGTTGTCTTATAATATGCATTTATTTTTACCTGATTTGCTCACCGACTCCCAAATGATTCGTTCAACGACTCATTTTTCCAAACCCCTCCTCTGCGGTGATTGGTCAGAGGACTTACAGGTTGTGATTCGGAGGAAGAAGCTGATCCAAATAAACTTGGTACTGAACCTTCCTTCTGTATCAACCGGCTCGCGAATCCACACTTGAAAGCATTTATGTTTGTAAAGCAATCATCATTAAAGTGACGCGAACACAGCACAAGGTTCGGCTATACTTGTGTGGTGTAGTTAAATATAAACTCTAGCCACTGATTCTTCATGCTTGTCCCTGGGCAGTGAAAAAAAGGTTGCTTTTGTTTCGCTTCCGAACACAGCGTCTTGTTGTTGACATGATGTTTTCAAGTTTTCCCTGGTGTCTGCGCGTGCAATGAGTGGGCGCGGCCAGTTTGATCATTTTTCGTCTTGACGTCACAACGGAAAGGAAAATGACTCATTGGAAAAAAACGTTTCATTAAATTGACTCAGAGTCGACTCATACTTTGAAGAAACAATACCTTTTTTACGGTGAACTTTCATATATAAAACTTTGCAGGATGTTTTTGTTCACTTCTATGTTACACACTACATGAAAGGTAATTTTCAAAATTCCATAATAGGTGCCCTTTAAAAGGTTGGATGCTTTGGTGATATCCCCAGAACATGTGAAACAGACAACGAAATCATGGCATATACCCCACCATATGACTCAGCACAATGGAAAGAAAGTAGTTTTCAGCTGTTCCTTTCAGCACAGAGGGAAGAACCTGAACCAACTTCTACTCCCAGGTCCTTCTTTAGGCCCTAGCCTGATTTCCATTCTGCTGAGGAGCACACTGTGGCTTTAAGCAGTGACGTAAGGGGAATGTTTCATCAGGTGTGATTACTGCCAGAGGATCGCCCTCTGTTCCACTTCCTGTGGAGAGATCTCAAGAGAGAAGAGCTCCTCCAAGTATATGAGTGGCAAGTCCTTTCTTTTGTAACGACATGCAGCTCATGTTGTGCGACATTTGCATTACAGAAACACATCATGGATCATAATCAACCAGGAGAAGACATCCGTGAAAGCATTGAGAAGTCGTTCTATATGGACAACTTCCTTCAAAGTTTCAGTTCCGTGGAAGAACCATAAGTAAAGTTGCGTCCCGTCTCATTATAGTCTTTGTTGGAACGAGAGTAGCAGATATACAGGAATTGATCGACCGTTGGGCTTGGCATTATGAAGATGCCAAAACAATGCAGCCGATGACATCTCACTTGGCAAAACTTTGGCTGAAAAAAAAAGTTGTCCAATCCAAACCGGTGGAACCATGGCCATAATTTCTCCTTCTGCACACAGATCAGTGGCCTAAAGGTCCTTGCACACTGAGTCCGAAATTTTCATATACGTTTTTTTTCACATTCGTGATTCGGTGGCTGTGAATGGTCAAAACACCATTCAAAATGCTTGCTTCTTGCGAAAAACGCAGAAAATCAAACCCGTTTTTTTTAAACGGACGAAAGTTTCGGAGGCAGTGTGTAAGCGTGATTGACAAAACACGTGGTGGTATTAATTTTTTAACATATTGAAAATTTCAGATGCGAATTTCGGACTCAGTGTGCAAGGACCTTTGTTGCGCAAGTCGACTTGCGTACGGGTGTCTGCTGGAAGCTAGTTATTTTAGTCGATAAAGTTTTAAATATGGGTATTTTTCTAACACCAACGCATCATTTCGCTTCAAAAGGCCGTGATTAACCCTTTGGAGCCGTTCGGGACACTGTTATTATAGATATGATGCACTTGTATGGACTTCAAAACATAGTGCCCATTCACTCCCATTATTTAGTTTGGAAGAGCCAGGACATTTTTTTTTATATAACTCCGATTGTATTCGTCTGAAGGAAGAATGTCATATACACCTAGGATGTCTTCAGAGTGAGTAAATCATGGGCTAATTTAAAATTTTGGGTGAACTATCCCTTTTAAGTGATGTTCATTTTAAGCACAGTATTATCATCCTCTCTCTGAGGACTCAACACCAAAATAAAAGTCCTTAACAAAAACATGTAAAAATAGAATACAATGAATATTAAACAAAATAAACTTCGCATTTAGTTACTAATGACTTACTGATGACTCATTCATTAAAAGGACATTGTGGAGGAATTTCTCCCATCTAGCGGTGAAATTGTATTTTGCATTCAAACGAACTGTTCTCTCCAGCACCTCGCTTTTTCAAATGCGTGTTGCATCTACGGTAGCCGTTATGTACCAAAAAGCTATGATAGGATGTCTTCTAATAGCACTTCGTCGAGTTTTCCTTCTGTCTATATAATAAAGTACACAACCAAGCAATGAAAAAAAGCTTGTAATTAAGACTGTAACATTGACTTACCTGTCGAGGAGAAAGCAGGACTTCAGTGTCTCTTTTAAAATCTTTCTCCTGCATTAGCTCTTTCCACCTGGAAAAAGCTATCCGACATTAACTCTTGTTTTTGTAATCTCCAGTCACGTTTCCTTTTACGTTCAATTTTTGACTTTTTTGGCGACGAGGACTTCTTCTCCTGTGGCTCGGCATATGTATGGTCCCCCATTAAAAATAACAGTGCAATGCAGCCTTTTAAACTTGACAAGCGCCTCTCTCTGCTCTGCTCCTCCGTCTCTGCTGCTTTCAGTCACATGACGCTGGCTCTGAACGAAAACGTGTTGAGGAAACGTGTTGGCCTAGTACTTTTTGTCCCTCTCTGCTATTATAGTTTTTCAAGACGGTGGAAGCCTCCGTGGACTTACCCGTCCCATGTATATAAAGATAATGAATTCTTCATTTACGAGGATACGTCAGATAATAGGCAGAGGTATTTGTACACCATTGAGGACATATTTATGAATAAAAATATTGATTTTAGATAATAAAATACCTAAAAAATTACACATTGTCCCTTTAAGACAGCGACTTGATTCAATATTTAAAAGTATAGCCTAACTTTGTTTTTACCATCATTGTATATTACTCTATTCAACATTTTTTATTTATTTAAAACATTAGGCTACTTTTTTTACAAAAGTATTTGTAAAGGTAAATAATAAATACTGGAAAAATCGATTTGTATACTAGTCTAAGAGGAAGAGAGAGGGTACGCAGAAGGATGTTAAATGCATCAGGGGAACAACACTAAAAAGTTTGAGAAACACTGGGCTAGAATATCTGAGCAACTTTCACTTTAGCCCGACGCATTGTCTGTTAAATCTAAATGTAAACAATTCCCATCGCTGGAGTTCCGCCAGTAGAGGCGCTCGAGCAACCGAAGCAATGACACACACCCGAGTCTAGGAGAAGAAGAGAAGTGAGCGAGGGAAGGGAACATCAACATGAGAAGTGGAACACAGCCGTTCATTCTGCTCTAAATCTGCTGTTTCAGACTGTAAGTACATTCATTTTATCATTTATTAGGAGAAATCTAAATCCAAACGACTAAACGAGTCAGTTCATTTAGTGAATCACTCAGAAATGAATCGATATGAACCGACTGATGTTGTTCATTACGCTCGCGAAACGTAAACATTTTTTTCACATTGCAATTTGTGAAGATTATGAGTTGCTTTCATTTTATGTAATGAACAAATGAAACCTGATAAACAGAGTTTTTAATGATAAATCATAACTAATGTCAGCAGGGCTCTGTTCTTTTCTCCCTTGTTGATAAAATGACAAAAAGCATCCCCTCTGTATAACTACAATCCCCATTAGATTAACAGTGTTGAGTAGCTATTATGATAAATTTATCAGGCAAATAAAAAAGTATTGTTCTAACATTCTGTTTAACTTGTACATTTTGTTATGCAACCACCTGACATACAGAACTAGAGTTTTTAAATTAATTGCCTGTATCTCTGAATTGCAAACTATCCTTTTGTCTGTAATTTGCACACATTCACACGTTTAATCGATGTCTGATTACAGCAATAAACCCTCATCAATATTCATTCAGCTTCTCTATGGACTGAATTGAAGAATTGTTGGTTTAACAGTGCTGGAAATGTAGAGCTTATTTCTGATAATAACACCACTTTTGAGAAGATAAATTCATTACTTGTTTTTTATTATTTTATGCATCCAATTTGTAACCATTACAAGTTTAGTTAATATTGTAATATTAAACTTTGTATTATACTTTAAACTGTATGTTATACTATAAAGTATGTGCAAACTAGTTTTGATTAAATGTCAAGATTGATGTTCTATTGAAACACAATATAGTCACTAGGATGGGCATTTAAAAAAAATTCAATTCAAATTCAAATTCAATTGCATTCAAATATATGGCTTCATAAAAATCGAATATTATTTTATTTAAATGTTGTTTAACGAGACATATGTTATTTTTAATATATAAGCTTATATTAGGCAATATAAACAACAAGCTTACTATATATCTTAAGGTTTTCTTTTAGTTGAAAACATTTAACAATATGTGTAAACAAAAAAATATAATGTAGCCTATATTTTTTACATTTATTTATCTCTTTTTCATTTAAACTTAAAAAAAATTGGTTTGTTGTTTCATAAATTGTGTCCTGCTTTCTCAAAAATAAAAAAGTGTAATTATCTACTAAATGAGCAACAAGGACCACAATTCACTCCTTCAGTCAGTGAAGCTCCACAGCCGTTCATGAGAGTTTAAATGCTGGGAATATTCCCATTTTAAAGCACATCAACTGATCACAGGGGTTCCCTAGGGTTCTGTTCTTGGACCCCTCCTCTTCTCCATTTACACCACATCCAGGGCTCCAGACTAACTTTTTGCCTTGGTTGCACTGGTGCGCCTAATTTTTTTATTTTAGGTACACCCAAATTTTTCCTCGGCCCACGTCGCCTTTTTACGGCACGATTTCAAGGTCACCTTTTTATCACGCTCCATACGTTCATATATATTATGTCAATTATTTTAAACAAGAATAAGGTGTAGGTAAATACTTTTTTTTAATTTGAAGCACAATTATACTAAAAATACAAATCTTTAAAAAAAAATAGCATAAAGTGCTTCACTGAGCAGCCAAACTAAAACATTTTAAGCAAATTAAAACATTTCAAAATAGAAATAGAAATAGAAAGTGCTACTGTTTAAAAGTGCTTCCCTGAACTGATGGCTGAAGTAGCTCCATGTCTGGGCTGGTGTCGGAGCATTGACGGGGAGAGTGTTGGGCCTACTTTTCTTAAAGAAAAAACTCTCTATGTGTCTATTTCTTTTCATTGTTCGTCTTCTGTTTTCTTGCGTTTATTTTGCTGATTGCCGTTGGCTCGTTTACACTGTAGGTCTTGGTGCCCAATTCTGATTTGTTGCCTATATCCGATTTTTTTGACCGTCCATTTACATGTTCTTTAAATTGTGACCCATATCCGACTCATGTGTTTACACTTGACATCTGAAACATCGCGCATGTTTAAAGGGGGTTCTTGCACAGATGGACGAACGCGCAGCGACAGAGATCTCAGGACTGGTGGGAACATACAACACGATCTCATGAAAGTGGATATCTATAGCACGAATTTCATTTCTCGTGCCATTTATACGCCAAAATAGTTTTTGCGTGCATATTATACGCACTGTAAACGTGCGTATTGCACGCCATAAAGTGTGTATCATATGCACGCAATATTTTTGGCTTAAATGGCATGATAAATAAAATTCGTGCTATAGACGCACTTTCATGAGATTAATGAGGAGCAGTGGGTCTGAAATTTTAGGATGAGCAAGCCAACCTTTTTATATTGTGTCAACGTTTGTCCACATTCCTCTCCTACGACCACACAGCGTTTCATCATCCGTCCCTTTGCAGATGCGCGTCGGGGTTGAAAATCCTCAGAAAATCCGATCTGCCGGTTTACATGACGCATTGGCATATATCTGATTTATTTCTACATATGAATGAGGCTTGAAACCGATCTCGAAATATCCGAATACATGCGTATGCGTTTTCCTGTTTAGGCTACACGGTATATAGAACACATCTGATCTGTGACATATGAGCAAAAAATCGGAATTGGGTCACATTTCACTGACAGTGTAAACGGGTGCTCAGGCCGCAATTTCAATCACACAGCACGGAAAGGTGTAGGCCTACAGGAATATCTGGACCACAGCCATTCAGAGGCAAAGACCCGCCCCATCTCTGTCTCCGATTGGTTTAGACCATGATATGATCCAACCATGAGTGTGAGTCGCGACCATAGGGGGTTGCGACAAAGGAGAACTATCGCTCGTTTGTGGAAAGGCAGCGGATGTGAGGACGTTAGGTGGACCGGTGTGACCTAGGAAATATTTTAGTCGCACCCTTACAAATTTTGGTCGCACTCTAGAGCCCTGACATCAGTGGGACCCATAATACAGCCACATGGTTTCTCTTACCATTGCTAAGCGGACGACACACTGCTCATTTCAATTCAACCAGATGATCCCACAGTGGATGCACGTATCTCAAGCACAGACTGGTGGACATCTCGCCATGGATGAAGGAACATCTCCTGTGCTCAACCTGGCAAAGACTGAGCTTCTCGTCTTCCCTTCCAATCTGTCTCTACAGCACGATTTGACAGGTTCATCATCAATCACCACATCAAGGTCAATCAGAAATCTTGGAGTAATCTTTGATGACCAGCTTACGGTGGCCGAGAGAGCTCAACGTGCTGCAACTGAAGAAAACACATCCAAATAGAAAAAAACACCCGCAAATTAAGTAAACATCTTCATCAGTTTCACAACACACGTGTGCTCCAAATACTCACAACACAACCAAATACAGAAACGCGCTGCAAGTAACACAGACCACAACGGAAATGTTTCCAGGGGAACCAAATAAGTGACGAACCCGGCTGGGACGTGCTTATTGCTCGTGAGCATCCCTATGCCCTACTCCCTTCGAAGGGCAGACGGCAGAGCCCTTGAAGTGGGACTTTGGAGTGAGCATGGCACTAGTGTGCCATTATGTAGCCATTTGTAACGCACTTGATGCAACGAAAGACAACGTAATTTCCTCATCATTGATAGCACGTTGTCTATCAGCTGAGTAGCTGTTCTGACCCAAATATAATGCTGTTAACATAACAGTTGGAAATACATTTATTTTTATTTATTTTTTTACTTTACGAAAAAGCTTTTAAAATATGCGTTATATATATCTGTGTGTCAGTGTCTCAACTTTTAAACTTTGGACCCTACATTACCTAACATTTCTTCATTTCTTATGAAACTTTTCTTTATGAAAATTTAAACATAACATGAAACAATTTGTACAGTGGATCTGATGTATAGATTAATATCTGTCCTTCATGTTCTTCTTCTCTATCTTTTTTTATTTATTTATTTTAGTTTTCAGCTCATTGTTCTTTTCTCATTTATTCTGATGACATTGAACATATTGTTAGTACATTTTGTATATTGTATACAAGTTGTATGTCATAAAAATGTAATCTCTGTATGTTTTGCAAAAAAAAAAAAAAAAAGGTTATAAGAAATAAAATAAAGTAGAATTTTGAGCTGTAAGCACGTGCCAGCCAGCATCGCGTTTCTGTATTTGGTTGTGTTGTGAGTATTTGGAGCACACGTGTGTTGTGAAACTAATGAAGATGTTTTCTTAATTTGCGGGTGTTTTTTTTCTATTTGCATGCATTTTTTTCTATTTGCATGTGTTTTCTTCAGTTGCAGCACGTTGAGCTCTCTTGGCCACCGTACCAGCTGACCTTCAGAGACCACATTGTAAAGACAGCTCGATCAAGCGCATGCAACACAACTTCTTGCACAGGCCCTGGTCATTTCTAGGCTTGATTACTGCAACGCTCTTCTGGCTGGACTTCCATCTTGTTCAATCAAACCTCTACAGATAATTGAGAACACACAAATGCACCTCTCCCAATTGGGACATTTACATCAGAAGAGTTCATTGGCAAAAACAGATGCCGTTCTTGTTAATTTTCATAAATCATGTATTTTTTATTTCATTCCAAGTAATATCAATCAAACTGCAGCTGGGTTGTTTTAATTAAGTAATAACAACAACAGAAATACAGGTAACTTACAAAATTAAAGTTCATTGAAAGTATGTTTTTTATATATATATATATTAAAAGTTATATTTTTAGAAAAAGCAGACAACTCCACGTTTCATGTTTCAGAGTTAAACAAAACCAAGTAATTGATATGATATATAATAAAACACTCGGTTAATCATAGACACCTGAAAGTTTCTGATAAAAAGTTTCAGCTTTTATTTTTTTATTTTACATCCCGAAGAAGATATCACGGGTTCATCAAGTTCTTTGAAATTATCGATCCTCGATCACCTTCTGTCAGCTTTGACGAAACTTCTCTCAGCTCTGCGTCTTTCCGAAGTGACTAGCAGCCTTGTCACCTGACCTGAATACTGCTCGCTGATTCGCTAAAATGGACTTATCGGGTTGTGTTCACAAACAACAAGGGTGCATGTCGGTTTCTGCTTTAAAACATGAACTCGCGATGCCTTGACAGTGAACAATACTGGCTTTTGTGACAAAACATGTTTAGGGTTCAGTCAATCTTGTCACGCGTCAATTTCAGCTGAGGAAATGAACGTTACAAGACAGTATGGTGATTAAAACGAAAATGCGCACTTTGGAGGAAATGCGTAGATGGGCTTTACGTGAGGATGTGGACAGATAAATAAAGTTAACAGAGGTAAAAGAAAGGTACCTCATATAGATATTTTACGTGCGGCATTAATGCAACTTATCGTTAGATGTTTGATCGATGCATCGATCCATTTCGATGTATTGTTACACCCCTAATCTGCACTGGCGTCTACATCCCTACCAGAAGCCTACGATCGGTCAATGAGCGACGGCCCGTGGTACCATCACAGAGAGCCACAAAATCACTCTCCAGAATATTCTCATTCACTGTTCCTTGCTGGTGGAATGATCTCTCCACCTTCATCCAGAATGCAGAATCCCTGACAACATTCAAAATAATGAACACTCATCTCTTCTGTGAGCACTTAACCTCTTAAAATAAATAAATTCTATCCTTTTCCTTTAACCCCTCCCTTGTCTAGCTTATGCAATATTTGAAACTTTGTATTTTGAGCACTTGTGTTGTTTGCCTCTTCACAATGAATTGCTTACTTAATTCCTCATTTGTAAGTCGCTTTGGATAAAGGCGTCTGTAGCCTTCTGGTAGGGATGTAGACTCGTAAGAGCAAGTGAAAGTAGGAGGGAGCTGAGCCTGTGGTAGATCTGTAAGCAAGCGTCAATGCCTTGAACTTGATGCGAGCAGCGAGTGGTAGCCAGTGCAGAGAGATAAGCCTGGGAGTGACGTGGGCTCTTCTGGGCTCGTTGAAGACCATCGAGCTGCAGCATTCTGGATCATTTGTAGAGGTTTATTTGCACATGATGGAAGTCCAGCCAGAAGAGCATTGCAGTAATCAAGCCTAGAAATTACCAGGGCCTTGACGAGAAGTTGTGTTGCACGCGTCGTTAGGAAAGGCCTAATCTTCCTGATGTTGTGCATTGCAAACCTGCATGATCAAGCTGTCTTTGTAATGTGGTCTGTGAAGGTTAGCTAGTCCTCAAATATTACTCCAAGATTTCTAAACGATCTTGATGGGGTGGCAGGGAAGACGAGAAGCTCAATTTTTGCCAGGCTGAACGCAGGAGATGTTCCTTCAATCATGCCGAGATGTCCACCAGACAGCTTGAGATTCGTGCAGCTACTGTTGGATCATCGGGTTGAAATGAAACGCCGCCCTGGCCCCTAAACTGTCTGGATCTGGAATAAGGAACTGGTTTTGTTCCTTGTTCCATGTAAGTCATGTGATCCTGCCATGTGTTCCTTTGTCTGATGTGTCATGTTATTGGTTCATTGTTTAATTGTTCACAATTGTTTTCATTTCAACCATGTGTTCTTGTTGAGTTCATTAAAAGTTCATTTATAGTGGTTCATGAAAGGGCACTTGAAGAGATCTTATCAGACTGTGAGTACATTTGCTATTTATTATGAGAAATCTAAATCTGAAAACATGAACTGAGCCAAAGTCCCTTTATTTTAGTAGAAAGGCCTCGGATATTTCAGTCATGCATGTTCAGCTCGAACATCAAATTCTCCAAGCCACTAAGCTTAGAATTATATTTCATATTTGAAATTACCGAAGAAATATAACAACTGTCTTTTTTTTTTCAGGCTGGACCAGCCAATTTTGCTCATGTCCAGTTCTAAGTGCGCGACTGTTTCTATAGCAGACGGAGCTGTAGTGATGCAATGACTTAACCGATTGGCAATTGGCTATTTAATTCTTGTGCGGTTTCGTTTAGGGGTTAACCGCAGGGTCTTGGTGTCTCCAGAGACCCCAGGCAACAAATTTTAATTTTGTAATGAAATATGTGTTTTTAAAAACGTTTTTTTTTTTTACTCTGTTTATTAATGTTTTCACTCCACATTTGTGCAGTTTTTGGAGGATTTATGATATCCAAAGAGGGCAATGTTTCAACTGAACTATGCATAGGCTAAAAAACAGGTAACGGCCTACTATGTGTGCAAAAATTAAATTGTACAACATTTTCTAAATGCGCTGCTGTAAATTGTGCTACAGTCTTTAGAGACGGAAATAACTAGTTTTAGGTACATCTCATCTGAATGGCAAACTATTCCTTTGTCTCTATTTTGTACACATTCCCACATTGAATTGATGTCTGATTACAGCAATCAACCCTTAATTCAATTAAACCATGAATAATAGCGAGTGATTGTAAGTGTGATGATCATCTGCTAAATGAGCAACAACGACCACAATTCACTCCTTCAGTCAGTGAAGCTCCACAGCCGTTCATGAGAGTTTAAATGCTGGGAATATTCCCATCTTCCCACAGGAGAAGAAGAAGCAAGCAGGAGGAATTACTCCAGGAGAAACTACGGACATACTATTGTAAAGATGGAGATTAAGGAAGAACCCTGCAGAATAAAAGATGAAGATACAGAGGAACAAATAGGTTGGTGTTTTCCTTCATTCTCTTTAATGACTGATGAGGAATATATCTAAAATGTGATACTAGTAGACTCAGTAGTAAACTTTGTGCTAAATTAAGAAATTTGTTTCTTATGTCCTTTTTAAATTTAATGTTTATTTTAGACCTGATGGAAGTGATTGAAGACAAACACCATTGTTTCACAAATGAAGATGGAAAACTGACATATAAAAATGAAGACAAACCTCTGTTACAAAAACCTCATTTCAAAAATGAAGATGGAAATGCAGTCGTTTCAAAGACTGAAGAGAATTTCACACAGAAACAAGCTGGAAAATCTGGAGTCGAAGGATCTTTCAGCTGCTCTGAGTGTGGAAAGAGTTTTAGACAGAAATCAGACCTTAAAAGACACATAAGGATTCACACTGGAGAAAAGCCTTATACATGCATTCAGTGTGGAAACAGTTTCATTCGGAAAGAACACCTAAATGATCACTTGAGAATTCACACGGGAGAAAAACCTTATACATGCTCTCACTGTGGAAAGAGTTACAGACATCAAGGACACCTAAGTGTGCACATGAAAGTTCACACTGGAGAAAAACCGTTCGCATGCACTCAGTGTGGAAAGAGTTACATATCCAAAAGAAATCTCAACTATCATCTGCTCACTCACTCTGGATTGAGATCATTCAGCTGTGATCAGTGTGATAAAACATTTGTTGTGAAATCACACTTAAGAACACACCTTAACGTTCATGCTGGTGTAAAGCCTCACTTTTGTTCTTTATGTGGAAAGAGTTTTTTACTACTGCAAACTTTACAAGTGCACCAGAGTATTCACACTGGTGTGAGACCTTATATGTGCTTTGACTGTGGGAAGAGCTTTATTACATCCAGCAACTTAAAAACACACCAGAGAGTTCACACTGGAGAGAAACCGTACAAGTGCTCACACTGTGGGAAGAGTTTCACCCAGCTATCTCATCTACTGAATCATAAAAAAAAATGTTGCCCGAAGTTGTCTAATGAGCAAAATTCATGTTCAGATCCATCGCTTACAAATAATACACTTACAAGTAAATAATTTGACATTCAGATTAATCAAAAGCTGGATAATGTGCTAAAATTAGTAGTGAATTTGATTGTTTGACAATGGGAATCTTTGGGGAAGGTCAAAATAATAGTTCAGAAAACCAGTGTGTTGGCATGAAACGATTTATGAAGGGATGTGTTTTGTTTTGTTTTATGGTGCATAATTTTTAACACCTTTTGTCTAATTTTAATTATTCTCAGGTTAGTCAAATCTGTCCTAAATCATAAGCATTTGAATTTTCATACTTAGAATAATTAGATCACAGAAGACTTCTCCGTGGTCAGTTCAGCTCAAGCTTTTTAGAAATCAGAGACTTATGCCAGGCAAGCTTCTTCATTTCAATTATTTATTTATTTTTAATCAATTACAGGTTAACTAGTTTACATACAATGTACTAATATATAAAATAAAAGTAAATCAAAACCAAATCATTTACAAGCTTTACTTGCAGGAGGCGCAATGCCAAGGCGTCTAACACCGATCAGCGTCTGCCTTCATCTCCTTTCAGTCCATCAAACTTTTTGACATCTTCAGAAATCCCCTCCTTTAGACTCCCTAGGACTTGTTTATATAAAGCCTTTCGTCTCTCCGGCCTCCTTCTTCAGACCTTTTCTTTGTTGCATTCTGTGCCTCGTCCGCAACACGATGGTAATGCTTGCATTTTTCTTCTTTCTTTAGCAAAGCTCTTTCTAATACATGTTTTGTTCCTCACTATGATTTTTAATAAATGCTTAAAACATTAAGTGTGGTATGTTTTTCTTTATAAACCACTTTCTCAATAAACCAGTTTACAACAACAATTGCAGTGTTTTTCTTTATAGTGTTACAATTGTGGTTTACTACAATACAGACGTTTTTTATATACACAAAAAGGTATAATTATAATAGAATAGCTGCATATTCCATAACACAAGGTTATAACCCCGAGGAAGATATCTCGGGTTCATCAAGTTCGTTGAAATTATCCATCCACTCCTCTCAGCTAGTATGTCTTTTCGAAGTGACTAGCACCCTGGTCACCTGACCTAAATACTGCGTGCTGATTCGCTAAAACTGACTTATCTGGTTGATCGGGTTGTTCAAGGGTGCTTGTCGTTTTCTGCTGTTAAACATGAACTCGCGATGCCCTGACAGTGGACAATACCGGCTTCTTTTTTTTTTAAACAGTCAGACATACATGCAAACCAACACAGTGCAGTAGTGAGCAATCTTGTAAATCCATAATTCCAGAAGTGACATAAAAGTGATTTAAGTGTTTGATCTAAGTGTGTATGTGAGCGGGTGTGAGTGTGGGTATGTGTATGTGTGTGTATGCGTTATCAAAGTAACCATTTATCATCTATTACCATTGTCACTACCATCACCACCCCAATTTTGCCAATATTGTGTTGGTTGATTTTTATTTCCATCCTTCCTCCTATGTAACAATTGCCATTGTCAATCCTGTACAAAATAAAAGATAATATAATATAAGATAACCTTCCCCCACATCTCATCAGTCCCTATCTTTTCCTAATACCGGACAATACCGGCTTTTGTGACAAAAGGTGTTTAGGGTTCAATCTTGTCACGCGTCAATTTCAGCTGAGGAAATGAACGTTACAAGACAGTATGGTGAGTAAACGAAAATGCGCACTTTGGAGGAAATGCGTAGATGGGCTTTACGTGAGGATGTGGACAGATAAATAAAGTTAACAGAGGTAAAAGAAAGGTACCTCATATAGATATTTTACGTGCGGCATTAATGCAACTTATCGTTAGATGTTTGATCGATGCATCGATCCATTTCGATGTATTGTTACACCCCTAATCTGCACTGGCTTCCACTCGCTGCTAGCATCAAGTTCAAGGCATTGACGCTTGCTTACAGATCTACCACAGGCTCAGCTCCCTCCTACTTTCACTCGCTCTTACGAGTCTACATCCCTACCAGAAGCCTACGATCGGTCAATGAGCGACGGCCCGTGGTACCATCACAGAGAGCCACAAAATCACTCTCCAGAATATTCTCATTCACTGTTCCTTGCTGGTGGAATGATCTCTCCACCTTCATCCAGAATGCAGAATCCCTGACAACATTCAAAATAATGAACACTCATCTCTTCTGTGAGCACTTAACCTCTTAAAATAAATAAATAAATGTAATCCTTTTCTTTTAACCCCTCCCTTGTCTAGCTTATGCTACTCTATGCAATATCTGAAACTTTGTATTTTGAGCACTTCTTGCGTTGTTTGCCTCTTCATGACGAATCGCTTGCTTAATTCCTCATTTGTAAGTCGCTTTGGATAAAGGCGTCAGCTAAATGAATACATGTAAATCTTCCCACAGGAGAAGAAGAAGCGAGCAAATTTCACACTGGAGAAGAAAAACGTTCACATGCTCTCAGTGTGAAAAGAGTTTCACATCCAAAAGTTCTCTCAGAGATCATCTGCGTCTGGAGTGAGATCATTCAGCTGTGATCAGTGTGAGAAAACATTTGTTTTGGAATCAATCTAAAGAACACACCTTAAAGTTCATGCTGGTGTGAAGCCTCACGTCTGTTCTCTATGTGGAAAGATTTTTTCACAATTGGATTATCTAAAACAGCATGAGAGTAATCATACTGGTGTGAGATCTTATATGTGCTTTGATTGTGCAGGCGATCATAGGGCCTGATTATTAGAATGAATTGATGATTATTGTCAATCATTTCCTAATGGGGAGGGGGGGGGGGGTTGCAATAGAATTGCGTTAAGTCAAGTCAAGTGTATTTATATAGCGCTTTTCACAATATAAATTGCATCAAAGCAGCTTCACAATATCAATCAAATAACATAACAATGTTTGTTTCTTAGTGAAAAAACATCCACGTTTGGTAGGGCTGATCAATGGTATTAATGCTTGGTTAATTAATTTGAATATCCCCAACTGAGCAAGCCAAAGGCAACATCAAACCAAAGGTTACATCACATTATTGCTCAGCTGCTGGCGCATTGATCAAAAATGAAGCGGTCTAAACCCTGTGGTGCACAGGGACGAAAACGGAGAAAGGAAGATAAAAAGAAAGCCTAGTATAGAGGTAAATCTTCTCATCTCAGCCATTAAGGTGTCAAACTAAATAAATGTACTTAGTATTGTGCATCACCTAATATTGGACATTTCATCACTGTCACTAAGATAACACTAGCTAGCTATTTGCTTTGCTAGTTTGTATTACTAGCAAACGTAACTTCACTGATAACCTACATGGATGTAAATGTCAAAAGTCACTTAACAGAACTTATGCATTTATAATGAATGTAGAGAGCAACTGTACTTTTCATAACTAGCATGCATACGTTATCCAGATACTGGTAATCAACTATAATTACGTGTTTTTACACTAGCCTATAATATGCAAAGTACAATTTTCTATAAAAAAAATTCTGTCCTTTTCTCTGACATTTAAGGGTGACGTCCTTCAAAAGCTATTTTAGGTCTAAAACAGTTTGGATAGTTGTGAATATGAGAGTTATGAGACATTATTTAAGAGATTTAAGTATTGTGTTAAATAAGTAGCTCTCGGACACTTTCACTTTTAAAAACTCTATTTCGTGACAAAGTAAAGCCTATAGTTTAACAAGTCATGACTAAAAGTGTGCCATGCAATTCGAGAATCGAGGCAGTAACCAATGAGCTAATGGTTCCTCCCTGAAAGTTAGATTAATATAGCAATAGTTAAATAACTGGATTCTCTTAACTGTTTTTCAAATGAACAATGTGTGATTTTCTTGATTTTTTTGTCTATCGTTTGGGTTGTTGGCTGTCTGCCTGTCTCGCTGTGTCTGGAACCTTGCCTGGACTTTTATTACGTCTATTGTCTGTCGTCTTTGCTGCTATCCTGTAGGCTAAGATGTTCATGTTTATTTAAGTTCAACTTATACCTTGTATTTTGACAAACAATTAAAAAAAAAGTAATAAAATGGAACTCGTGTTTAAGCTGATTTTGTGTTGTCTCGATCCTGAATAACTTACATGAGCTTCTCTATAGTTTGGCAGCGCCACAGATGTTCCTCTAGGTTTGAGGTAAATCTTTCTATTAACTCTTACTTTTTTATTAATAGTGTACCATCTAACTTTAAAATGGAGTCCAAATTTATATTAAAATCAACAACATCTGTAGTTGGTAGTCCAGATAGGCTAAATACACTTGCAAACACCTTATCAGATATTCGACGTTTGAATATGTATCCCAAATCAAACATATTTGGGGAGATAGATAGTGTTTATAATCTCAAACGAGATAACAGATCTGATCTGGGTTGTCTTGTGTCTGTTATCTATGAAAGTTTGATGGCAGTTTAATGTGGATTGGTTTCCGCCAGTAGAGGCGCTCGAGCAACCGAAGCAATGACACACACCCGAGTCTAGGAGAAGAAGAGAAGTGAGCGAGGGAAGGGGACATCAACATGAGAAGTGGAACACAGCCGTTCATTCTGCTCTAAATCTGCTGTTTCAGACTGTGAGTACATTCATTTTATCATTTATTAGCATACATCTAAATACAAACTAGGAAACTAGTCTGTAAATCTCGTGAATCACTCGAAATAATCGAAAGAACCGACTGATGTATATTTTGCTCGTGATGTGAAACTTAAACTCGTGCATGACTCTTTCACTTTACAATTTGTGAGGATTATTTAATTTGTGATTTAATTTTATGTAATGAACAAATGAAACCTGGTAAAATTAGTTTTTAATGCTAATCATATGTAACGTAAGAGCAACATAAAAATCAGCTGAGTTGAATTAGTTTCTTAACAGTTAGAGCACACTTAAAGCTGAATAATTGACAGCGATTGTTACAGGGATAGCATTGTTGCATTATTACAAATATAAAGATTCCCAAATAAATGTAAAGATTTTAACAAAAACTATCAAATTCACAAATAAATCAAATGAGATTTGCAAATAAATAAAATATTTACAAATGTGTTTCATGTCACAAACACAACTCTTCCTGTCATTCATTTGCGGTCCGCGTACCTTCGGATAATTATTTTTCTCGTTTTTGTCTTCTAAATGGAAAAAACGAATAAACCTTTCATTTATCATATATTCGACCCTTCTCATGAACCTACATAAACAAATCTTGCGTCATTTTTTCATGTTTTTATTTTTGTTTTCATCACAATTTTCTTCTAATCCGTAAAATAGAAAACAATAAAACCAAAGTAGTCTGTATTCTTGGTATGCTACAAACCAGCTTTAAATTTCAGCAATTCTTTAAACATTTTTTGCCTTCTCTGGCAAAATACGAGGCCTCTCCTGACTTATTGCATGCACAAGGTGAGCTTTATTTTAATGAGGATCAACTGAATGATGGATTTTCAAAAGTATGTGAGGTTTGCGGCTCTATTGTTGCAGTAAACGTGCACAATGATCTTGAATTAATAATTTATTAGATGTACTCTGGTCTGTTATTGTATGGACATCGACTTTACATTTCACACTAAACATGATGCAGAACAAATAACGAACTGTGATTGGTTGCGTTACTTGTCAGTCAGTCCTTGGCTGATATTTTTATTCTTAAATACATGTAAGTGAATGTGTTTTGTAATTTAAGAAACGTTTATAATGATCATGATTCATGTTAGTGGATCTAACGCACAATGGGCACCGTTACGCACCGCAGAGAATTGTAGCTATCTGCTACAACACGTCAATTCATCCACTTCTCCCGAAATACATTAAAGTAAGTGGCTGGTGAAGTGTGAGAAGATTAGTCAATTTTATAGTTACCTACACAATGTGTATCTAAACACGTCATCAATTTATAATTGAAAAAGTATTGTTATTGCCGCTTCTATGATCTGTGTGTATTTTAGGCTACTAATGTTGTTCTGCTAGTAGGCCTGCTTATGTGTATTGAAATGTCTGAAACCTAAAATAAAGCTTGTGTGGTTGAAAACACTGAATACAAAGCTCATTTCTGATAACACCACTTTGGAAGTTTTAGATAAAAACATTTAAGTGGCACCGAAATCTGTTTTTTGATTCGGTCCGGTTACATTACCGTTTTTTAGTGCTGCACGATTAATCATATCGTAATCGCGATGTAAGCCTATGCGATTATATGACACAAAATGCTGCGATTTTATATGAAATAAACAGTTTAGGGCTGTTAATGCAGCATCTGTTATTTTTTGTCATCCTTTGGCTAGTCTTACATGATCCCGCTCTTTTTCATGCGAATGCTTTAAAACATTCATGCGAGACAAGTCAAAAGAGAGCGCGCTGCTGCCTGTGAATGTCCTGACTGAAAGACGCGCGCAGTATGATGCGCATGCACAGACCGCGCGCCAGAATACAGTTCTCTTTCGCGCTTGAACGAACAATAACACACACAATTATGCCAAAATGTCCTTTGTCAAGTATCTTCATAACATAAGAGCAGTCTTATGATGGACATAAAGAGTTGTGAGAGAATGAGGCGCGTGTGAGATCCACGTCCCTGTCAGCAGCGGCTGCTCTTAAAGGGCCAGAATCCAATAAAGCTCTGTCAGTAAAGTTAATCAAAGAACAAAGGGAACAGAGAAAATTACCTGTTGCTCTTGACTCAAGAACTTGTTTAGCTTTAATAAGGATTAGTCTATATAATTTATAATTTATGCAGCGCAGACTGTTTGATAACTTTATTCAATTTCTGTATATGTCCTACTTGTTAGACAGGAAGGGCACAGGTAAATATGACATTTATTATGGGTTTATGTGAGGATTGTTTGAAGTTCACTTAAACTAATAAGCCTAATAATTTCTTTAAAAAGTTTTTTTTTAATAGCTTTCAATTGTAATGATGGTGGGGGGGGGGGGGTCATTTTTATCCAGACATCAATGGCTTATTGATCATTATAGGTGTTATCAATCATTTAGTTGTTGTTGCTAGTTTGAGTTGAGAAATACACATTTCAGAATTATCACTAATCTGCGTGTGCATTTTGCTTTAGAACCAAGCAATTTGACTCATGAAACCATTTGTTTATTATATCACAATCGCATATCGCAATCGCAATATTGACCTCAATAATCGCAATATGACATTTTCCCCACAATATGACATTAGTAGGAAACTGCTAGTCATCCAGTTTTTATAACTTTTTTATAACTATGGCACATTCAACAGAATTCTCACTGGGTGCTTCACTGAGTGTGGAGAACCGGTTTAATGCTGTAATAGGAACGGAAGGGCAGTGTTTTGTCCCGCGACTATAGCGTCTCACGGTCACCCAGTTGCCCTGCTGAACGGGCTCATACGGCCGGAACTGAAAAATGTACAGAGTTCACTAAGCTAGTCGCTCGCATCCAAAGCAGTATCTAAAGCCCTTGCACTCTTACTATCCTCGATTAAAGTTTGGATGCGTTCTCTAGTTCTGAAATCTTCTCTGTCAGCCTGACTATCTCCCTGCATGTATCACATGTAAAGCCCTTGGCGCTGACAGAGAAGGCTATGCTATACATGTGACATGAAGCGCAAGTGACAATAATAGGAGAAGACATGAGTCATGACTCACCGTGTTTGTTGACTGATCCTACTCACCACTGTTGTTGTTTGATGGACTCGAAAAGGCGCGAGCGCGCAAGAGAGAAAAAGACTGCAAACACGGATGGCAGATTAACAGGCTAGTGGAAAGCTAGGCGCGATTTGCGAGCAATAGTGATTTAGATTAAAAGTTAGCAAAGTCATCAATGTGATCAGACAAAATTAGATAATATCAGATATCTGGTTGATGAGTACGCTATATTTAGCGATATAAACAGCAAGGAATAATAGTAAATGAAGATTCAAAACGGAAAGCTATACAGATGCAAACCACATGGCAGCAAGACAGCGAGGCAAAACCAACCCAACGCAGTGTGGTGATACCATTGTTTCACAAAATATATTGATTGGCTGTACACGAAAACACAAGGGTGTCGTTTTCAGATTTACTTGTACCCGGTTTAAAAAAATAGCGGTTTCAGGCTCCAAAAACGTCGGATCCGTCTGGGAAAAAACGCAGATACGATGCAAAATTTTCTGTGTCCCATTATAACATTCGTATGGTGTTTGCTTGTGTCTTGGCACGTTTGAATTTGTTGTAGTATTAATACGAATGTAGTATATAATTTAACAGCGGGAAAGAAGGCTACATTCGTAGTGTTTACGTGTGTCTCGACAGTTACAAATAAAGCCACAATAAGCTCATGGAGCGAACTTGTAAATCATCTTGATAGGTGATGTAGAGGAAACGCTGACCAATAACACCACTTGTGTGAACACATTTTGGTAAGCTTTAAAAGGTTTAGCGAACCGTACAAAGAAGAAAATGCAACAAATTCAGTACCTGCTTCAGAACAAAACAAACGATCTATAGGTGTGAGAGGTGTCGAGAGTCCAAATGAAAGGGAACGCCTCTGTTACGTATGTAACCCTCGTTCCGTGAAGGAAGGAATGGAGACGTTATGTCCAGTGGTTAAAGTGGGATTTGACAGGTGGGGGAACCCTCAAATTTTGTGTAGGTGCAACAGGGAAAAATGACTCACCGTGGGACAACATATTGAGTTTTGTAGTATAGCAATACTTTTTGGGACAAGAGTGTCACTGTGGCACCAAGTATCACAATACTTATTTACGTGATATTTTAATGGTTTTGATTGGGTCCATCTACACTGATATGATGACGATACTATATTAAAATTTCTGAACACTGGGACAAAAATTGAGCCCTGGCACTGTAGCCCCGCCAGCCCACATTACCACAGCCCCACCGCCCCACCCACAGACATGTGCAATCAAATGTGAGGTAGTTAAGGGGGTTCGAGAGCATGCTCCCTCGTGAAAATTTTGATTTCTCTGACCTACAAATGTGCAATTTAAGACTTTTGAAGGCCAAAAAAATGGATAATAAATAGCTTTAAAACCATGTCAGTGGGCATTAGATTATTTGTCAACACCTGCTCTCTCTTCATCTACATCTTTTTCTCTCAGTCTCCTTATCCTGCCCTATTTCTTCCCCTCCTAAAGCTGAACTTTGACTGAAAGTCTTTTCATTTTCGTCCGTGTCAGTGAAGTAAACATAGGCTCAACTTATATTTATATGTTTTATTAATCATTTTCTTAGATAAGTTAATTTACTCAAGGCTACCAGGTCAGTAGTATTGCCAATAGGAACCTTCTACAAGCTTTGGAATTTGAAAAGTAATTTTAAATAATACAAATTATAGGCTACGTTTAACGCAGTTGGTGGAATTGGCAGACGTCCCCTAGGCATCATGCGCTGTGGAAACGCATCAAAGCATTCTCAGGTATAAATATGCTGCATTAATGCACGTAGGTGATTTTGAACGAATATTTAATGTCGATATACATAATACATATTTACATAATGTTAAAACTAATCCTGCTATTGATATCTTTGTAAGACTGCCGACCCTATTGAACAGTGGCAAGGGAAAACAAATGTCTGGCGAAATATCGAACCTAAAACTTTACCGCATTCAGCCACCGTGAGTGCATTTCATGCATTTGAAATCGCTCGCGTTCAGCAGGGAGGAAGGGAGGTTGGTTGGTCGGTCGGCCCATCTCGGGACCAGCAATATTAGTTGAGATTAATTAATCTGTTTATTTATTCATTTATCTGAGGTGCCGGAACGCAGTTTAACTTTAACTTTAACCCCTGGTTACGTCCCGTCGCCACTTTTGCTGACCACGGCCTGGTTATGGCTTGGCTCCGAAGCGAAAAGCTCAAGATGCAATTGCTCCTGCTGCTCATTATATACCCGCACTGCATGGCAGAGCAGCTGCTGCAAATCATTGCATGCCAATGTCCATTGGCTTGTAACGGACAGAACTTGTTACTTGTATTTTATTGTTGCTGGGGCACTAGTGTGACGTTTTGGGTCACATGTAGTTACAACAAGAGCCACTTGAGGGTGCTATTGCTGGGTGGTAACCTAGTATATAAACACACCTACCATAGAGGAAGAGAGTTCGTTTGGTAGAGGGAAATCCAATGTTTGGTTGAACTCATGCTACCTACTGGCTTGTGTTTATAGTCCTTTGTTAAGAACCCTGAGTTTCTGCTCAACTAAAGGACTTTTTATAAACATGTTCTTAATCCTATCACTTGTGAGCTGCCAATGGACTTGTCTCAGATTGCTGATGCACAGAACAAAGACTCAAAATGTCAAGAAATTATGGTAAGAGTCAGAAACCAAGATACCACTGATCTTATGAGGACTCACTATGTTTTGAGAAATTATGTTCTATTCAGGAGTATCCTGATCTCTAAAGGAGGTCAAAGATTCCAGATTGTGGTACCTGCTAATTTGAAGGAATTATTTTTAATTTATGCCCATGATAGCCCCCTCAGTGGACATTTAGGCACATTTAAAACTCTGATGAGACTTTTAGAATTTGCTTATTGGCCTTCAATGCGTAATGACGTATGGCAACACTGTAAGCAGTGTGGAAAATGTCAACAGCATAAGTCTACAAATTTGAAGCCAGCAGGAGGTCTTCAAAGTGTACCTATTGTTGAGCCGGGATACATGCTCGGAATGGACATTATGGGACCATTCCCACGGAGTACCCGTCAGAATGAATATCTTCTAGTAGTGGTAGACTACTTCTCTAAATGGGTAGAGGTCTTCCCCATGAGATCTGCCAAATCTAACAACATCATTTGTATTCTCATCGAAGAGATATTTACAAGGTGGGGAACACCAGCCTTCATTGTTTCTGATAGAGTTCACCTCGAACCTTCTGGATCAGTTGTGCAAGCAGTGGCAAGTAACCCAAAAACTCACAACTGCTTATCATCCACAATCAAACCTGACTGACCGTATTAACCGAAATCTAAAAACCATGATTGCATCATATGTTGACAATCATCGTACCTGGGATCAATGGATCTGTGAGTTTAGATTTGCTTTGAATCTAGCATGGCATGAAAGCATAGGATTTTCACCCGCTGAAGTTGCCTTGGGACGTCAATTGAAAGGTCCGCTACAAAGAGCTCTTCAAAATCCACCAGATGCAGATCAACTGAGCTACAGTACCACTGATCGCCAGAAACAACTGTATGAAGCTGTTAGAGAAAATGTTGAGAGAGCACAAGCCAAGCAGAGGAAGTATTACAACCTCAAGAGAAGAACCCAAGACTTCCAGGAGGGTGATCTAGTTTGGGTGCGTACACATCCTTTATCTCGTGCAGATGATGGTTTCATAGCTAAAATTGCCCCAAAATGGCGAGGGCCAGCTAAAGTACTCAAAAGGCTAGGTCCAGTAAATTATAGGGTGACAATGTTGTCTGATCCTACCCAGATTGACAGTTACCATAACCAAAACTTAAAAATTTGCCATGTGTCAAATTTGAACACTGAAGGGCGGGGTATGTAACGGACAGAACTTGTTACTTGTATTTTATTGTTGCTGGGGCACTAGTGTGATGTTTTGGGTCACATGTAGTTACAACAAGAGCCACTTGAGGGTGCTATTGCCGGGTGGTAACCTAGTATATAAACACACCTACCATAGAGGAAGAGAGTTCGTTTGGTAGAGGGAAATCCAATGTTTGGTTGAACTCATGCTACCTATTGGCTTGTGTTTATAGTCCTTTGTTAAGAACCTGAGTTTCTGCTCAACTAAAGGACTTTTTATTCACATGTTCTGTTATGAACACTGAGCAGAAAAATGGACAGTAAAGCCAAGTGGAAACTCCATTGGCAATGAGGCTACAGCACATGGACAGCATCGGGGCACAGGGAACAAACAATTCACTGGCTACTGTGATGTAGGATCTTTTCTCACATTGTGGATAGTTGGATTAAAATCATTGCATCGCACTCAAAATTTACCTTGTGGAGTATATGCTCATTTCGTCTTCTTCATAATCATCATCGTCATCATCATCGTCAACATAACTTCTCAAAAGATAGGACATTTCAGAGTTAAGTTTACTTCATTGAATGGATTCATTGTTGAAGAGACAGATCTTGAGAGTGCTTGGTAGTTTGTTTATTGAGAGTTTGGCACATGGATTTAGCACAGTGGTGTAAATAAAAGAGGTTCAATGTTAATTTGTTTGTGAAGATATTTCTTGATCAGTACAGGTTCAAAAATTTCTGTTGAACCCCTCAGAGTAACATCGTTAAAAGAAATGAGGTGTTACAGACTTGTTAGGTTAAGAGGACAAAACAGAGGTCATTGTATTTGGCCAGCCAAATGACCCTACCAAGGTCCTTTTAGATTTGAGCCCATTGGCGCTTTATTGTAAAACGTTGGTACGAGATTTAGGCATCCAAATCAATGATAACCTTAAAATGGAGAAGCAAATCAATTCGGTGGTACGTGCTTGTTTTTATAATCTGTGTCTCCTAGTAAAAACTAAACCTTTCTTATCAAATGTAGATTTCAAAATATTTATTCATACTTTCGTTCTATCACGTCTCGATTTTTCTAAGTCCCACTATTTTGGCATATCGAGTTGTGTTGAGTGATATTATAATAATAATAATAATTCTTTACATTTATATAGCGCTTTTCTCGGCACTCAAAGCGCTTTACGTCGAAGGGGGGGAATCTCCTCAACCACCACCATAGAGAATAATGAATAAATTAATCGCTTTAAAAGTGCTGAAAACATGAAGCTCATTTCTGATAACACCACTTTGGAAGTTTTAGATAAAAACAACATAAAGAAGTAACTGTTGCAGTATAATAAAGCACTTATTTGATGTGTGCCATTATTTAGAGCTTGAATGATGTTCTGTTGCAGAAAGTGTTTGCACTAACATCCAGTGTCCCGCAGAGTTTAGCACCATCTGCCCCATATTTCAAGTAATCTTGAAGACTTTAATTAACTGGTTCAGGTGTGTTTAATGTGGGTTGGATCTTCACTGACCAGCGCTGAGTTTCCCAAAACCTTCATGAGCTTTAGTTGATTTTAGAGAACATGGCCATCTCTGGACTTTAAGATCAGCTTAGCTCACGATGGTTTTTAATCTTTTACAAGCTATAAGTCAAGATAGAGCAACGCAAAAATCAGCCAGGTGAGTTGGAATTTGAAGTTAAAACTTAAATCATGAATAGTTTTTAAATTACTACTTGAGCGAACATTTGCACCTGAAAAATTGCGAGTGATTGTAAGTGTGATGATCATATGCTAAATGAGCAACAACGACCACAATTCACTCCTTCAGTCAGTGAAGCTCCACAGCCGTTCATGAGAGTTTAAATGCTGGGAATATTCCCATCTTCCCACAGGAGAAGAAGAAGCAAGCAGGAGGAATTACTCCAGGAGAAACTACGGACATACTATTGTAAAGATGGAGATTAAGGAAGAACCCTGCAGAATAAAAGATGAAGATACAGAGGAACAAATAGGTTGGTGTTTTCCTTCATTCTCTTTAATGACTGATGAGGAACATTAAGATGAAAACTGACATATAACAAAAACATCTCAAACTAGATACTAGTAGACTCAGTAGTAGACTAGATTTGTGCTAAATTAAGAATGAACTTTATTTCTTTGTTTCACATTTGTCCTTTTTAAATTGAATTTAATATGTTGATTTCAGACTGGATGGAAGTAAATAAAGACAAACACCATTTCACAAATGAAGATGGAGAACTGACATGTAAAAACGAAGACAAACAACATCTGTTACAAAATCCTCATTTCAAAAATGAAGATGGAAATGCAGTCGTTTCAAAGACTGAAGAGAATTTCACACAAAAACAAACTGGAAAATCTGGAGTCGAAGGATCTTTCAGCTGCTCTGAGTGTGGAAAGAGTTACATTCAGAAAGGAAATCTTAACAGACACATGAGAATTCACACTGGAGACAAACCGTTCACCTGCTCTAAGTGTGGAAAGGGTTTCATTCAGAAAGGAAATCTTAATCTACACATGATAATTCACACTGGAGAAAAACCATTCACCTGCTCTGAGTGTGGAATGAGTTTCATTCAGAAAGGAAATCTTAACAGACACATGAGAATTCACACTGGAGAAAAACCGTTCACCTGCTCTAAGTGTGGAAAGGGTTTCATTCAGAAATTAAATCTTAACAGACACATGATAATTCACACTGGAGAAAAACCGTTCACCTGCTCTGAGTGTGGAAAGAGTTTCATACATATAGGAAACCTAAATGTGCACATGAGAATTCACACTGGAGAAAAACCGTTCACTTGCACTCAGTGTGGAAAGAGTTTCACTCAGAAAACCATTCTCAGAGATCATTTGCTCTCTCACTCTGGATTGAGATCATTCAGCTGTGATCAGTGTGATAAAACATTTGTTCTTTCATCAAGCTTACAAAATCACCTTAAAGTTCATGCTGGTGTGAGACCTCACTGTTGCTCTTTTTGTGGAAACAGCTTTTCACGACTGCAACATTTAAAAGTTCATGAGAGTATTCATACTGGTGTGAAACCTTATGTGTGCTCTGACTGTGGGAAGACCTACATTACATCCAGCTGCTTAAAAACACACCAGAGAGTTCATACTGGAGAGAAACGGTACAAGTGCTCACACTGTGGAAAGAGATTTGCTCATTTAGGAAACCTGAAAGAGCATGAGAGAATTCATACTGGAGAGAAACCTTACAAGTGCTCTTTGTGTGGAAAGAGTTTCAGTCAGTCATCGAGTCTACGGTCTCATGAAAAAAAGCATTGGCAGAAGCAAAACTCACTTTCACATCCATGATTTACAAATATTGTACTTAGAAATAATTTGACATTCAAACAGTTTCAATAAAGTGATTTAATCTAGGGCTGCCCTGTTTTATGATTTTCTAGTCGACTATTCGCCGTTCATTTAGGCGATTATTCGACTAATCGCACGTGTATATTAATAAGCCAAATCATAATAATGAGCCTTGTAATTGCCTATACATAGCCTAATCAAAAGTAATGGCAAAAGTAATCATTATGAATGTTGTGAAAAAACAGGAGACTGTCTGAGCATTTTAATAATTTATTGATTTATTAATTGATTATTGACGATGCTGACTCAACATCTCAGCAGAATAGTGCATACACTTATATGTATGTTTCATTACATAATCTTTGAATATTTGTTTTCCATTTGAATCGGTTCATTTAAAAATAGACATTTCAAGTTTCAATGTATTTCTCATGTCTGCGAGGAAAGTTCACAGAGACCAAGACAGCAGAAAAAGCATGTTGACCCGCTCTCTGTTGATCTCTCCGGGGCACATGGTTGGTACTCACCTGTTGACACTGGGTAGTTTCGAGTACTCCACTCTCAGCTCCCTATCTTTTCACCTCACACCACTATGGCTCGGGTTGAGAAGAATTTTCTAACCTTTACTTTGTCTTGGTCTATGAAATACTCTCCCTTGAAGCCAGAGCATTGCCATGAGCTGACGTCCATGCGTATAGATAGTAGGCCCCTGGATCTGGGGCCTCCATTGAGGCAGAGCGGTGTATGTTGTACTCCCCTTGCTTAAAAGGTGTTGCTTTTGCTGAGTACACTGCCATGGGCAATGTGAATAGGTACCAGGTTACTGTAGGCACTGTGTATACAGCTTATCTGCCAACGAAGGCTGTGCTGTTAGGTAGTAGGCCTCAGCAGGCCTCCTTGACTGGGCAGCCCACAAGAGGGCACTGTAGGCCAGCTTACCTCAGGTTGGCCTTAGTGGTTCGGGGAATAGACTCACTGATGGGTAGTAGGCCTTAAACGGGTCTCCTCGGAAGGGAGTCTTAACTTTGTGGGACATACATTATAGCTGAGACTAGGTAGTAGGGGTGTGAATGGTCACTGGTCTCACGGTTCGGTTCGATTACGATTATCATGTCATCGATTCAGTTCAATTCGATATCTCGATGCATTGCGATGCACCGCATCCTCAATTTTCAATTTTACTTCAAAGTGATGTGTGCGTGCGCGTGTGTGTGTGCGTTCGCCTGTTCGGGAAGTCGGAGTGACATTCCAGTTTAAGTTTCAAGGGAGTAACGCCTGTTTATGCCATTAAGAAAATTAAATTCTGTCAAATCAATTTTGTTTGAAAGAAATGTGCATATAAAAGCAGCGCTCATTCATCGGTGTATAATGTTACCAGATGCGCGCATCAACCGTCGCCGAGTCCGTGTTGAAGGTGACGATCATCAATTTATAATCACGCGTAACAACTCAGAATAATTGTAATCTGACCATCGGGTGCGGATGCTTAAATCAGAGAACATTATTAGTGCGGGTGGATGATGTTTTTGGCTGTGGATTCGGGCGACGGAGCTCATCTCACTCTAAAGCATTCAGACTCTGCAGGCGTTAACAGCTCGGGTGAACACGGCTAACGTGGTTTATCAAGTTAGTGGTATTACCTCCTGAATATTATATTAGTGCGTGACATGAGCGCACACACACGTGTCTTCTCCAGGTCTGCTTACCAGGTTGTTCATAAAAGCCAAATGTGCCCAGATGTAGGCTTTTAAAGTAGTTGGAGCATGTTTAATTACTCGCACTCGTGTCTCGTTTCCCTCTGTCAGTCTATGCTACCGCGATAAATGACGTCAGAAAAGTGTCATTACATTATAATCGGTTATGGTCTATTACTGAACCGATATACCGAATCGTCCTTGTCTGCATCGCGATGTACTCTTAGCCACAGTGTCTCTTTCCCTGTTCTCAGTGAACATAGGTTACAGTCGTAACCTGAGACATTTACCTGTTGGGTGTGATGTTTAATATTCACTGACAACCTCTGTAGTCCCACTTGTTAATAACTAAAGTAAAAACTTTAATAAATTGACAAGCGGGTGTTATTGAAGTATTTTATAGCATAGAATAAAATGAAAAAATATTTTGAGCTTGTGTTCACCACAGACTTTTTTCTAAAAACCAATCGTATTCGGGATCCTCTGTATCTGCAGAACTCTGTTCTTATTCATTTTTCAAATGTAATTATACAAAACCACAGAATCACAAAGTGAAGATAGACACAAACCATTAGGTGTAATGCTCCTCACAGAGGTTTTTTTATTTTATAAAAAACAATATACAAGTTATATTGTAAAGAACTTTCCCCAGAACCCCTAAAATGATGTAAAATGATGAGAACATGTCAAATAAGGAATAAAATGCTTGAGAAATGTTTTCATACTGAACTACACATTCAGACCAACCAGCTGAAGATCCTCCATGACAGAAAAGCAAAAGGACAGAGACGTTGACAGTGATGTCAGTCTAGATAAAATACCACATTTCAGTAAACTGACAACCTTCATACTGTACAGTGTTTTACATGGATTTACTGTAAGATACACTGCTGCCATTGGTTTAAAACAAGCACTCAAGGCTGAAGCATCCTCTTGCGCTACAGGACTCTGTCCAGCAGACGGAGAAACACTGTGACGTCACTGACTGCTGAATGAGAGCTGAAGAGCTCAAAACAACCTGAATGCACATTAGTGATCTAAAGGGAAAAAAGACAGAAATAAATATAACAATACACTATAACAAGATCAAAAGGTTTTTCAATACAAACTTTATGTTTGCTTGAGAAAGCCAGACCAGACAGTTTGAATTAGTTTTGAAAGCTTGAATATGGAAGGTTTTAAGGCTAGGGTGTTGCTATGCAGTTGCTGGGGTGTTCAGGATGGTTGCTAGGGTGTTGCTATGGGTTTCTGGGCCATTTCTATGGTGTTGCTATATGAAGTCCCTAGTGTGTTCTAGTTGCTATGGTGTTGTGGATGGTGCTATGTAGTTGCTAAGGTATTATAGGTGGTTGCTAGGGTGTTTATATTTTAGATAAATTTCTGTCACATATGGAATTTGGCTTCCTTGCCACTCTTGATTGTGGCTTGATTAGTTGGATACACATAATATTCAGCAATATTATTGATCTGCACTTGACACTGAACTGAACTGAGCTTGACAATGACATCACTGTTTTCTACACAGTAAAATAGGTAGTGTCAAATTAACACTTAAAGTGTTCATTTTAACACTACTCCGGATAATATATGGTCCCACTCGATCTAGGGTAAAAAGTACACTGTAGTGTTTATTTTACGGTGTTAAAAAGCACCATATAGTGCAAAAAACTTACACCATCAGTGTAAAATGTTACACTTTCTATTGTTGAAATAGTTTTACTCTATGGTGATTAACACCTTAAGTGTTATTTTAACTCATTTTTTTATTTCTCTGAAAGTGTTCTTTTCAGTGTATTTTTTCAATGTTTCACAGACAGTGTTATTGTACATGATCAAATAAAATCAAGACCCTTCAGACATGTAAAAATATAAAACATTTATTTAACAAATGGCTAAAGTCAAATTAATGAGGACTTAAAACACACAAATTCATCAATTTCATAGATTTAAGAACAGATTTGAACAAGATTGCAGTAAGGTACAACAAAGCAAAAGAAATTATCAGACTCATATGACATCTGTAAATCGAAAGGTTTGTAATAAATGAGTTCATTGACATTGAAGACTTTCAGAGAATCACTGGGTCTTGGATCAATTCTGTAGGCATACAGATGTTCATCAAAATAAGTTGCGATGCCACCAGTAACACATTCGTTTCTAACAACAATACCTTTGATTTTGTAAAACACTGGCAAATCAAGGTTTACTTCACCACAGATAATTAATGTAGAACGATATTCAGTTCCATTACACTTCACCCATTGCACGGAGAGACCATTGGTTTGTGTTGGAACGTTTAACTTGGATGCAATCTCAAAAGTTTCATTCAAGTTACTGAGAGAGACAGTCTTTCCTGGTCCAAGCACTATTCTGTCATGGTTGAAGGTCTCCCAGTTATATGCCATCCAATTCGGATGTTTTTTGGCAAGTGTCTGGGTGATGTTCTTGAAACATTTTTGTTGCATCTTGAAAAAATTGTGTTTTGACTCATATCGCCTGGACCACATGTGAACAATCAGCCCGATATTTCTTATACATCGTGGATAGTGAGTCAGAAAATGATGTTTAGCCAGTAAATTCTTTTCTGGAAATAAGCACTTGAACAGCCTGTGATGTTCAGCAATCAAGTGTTTTAAGTAAACAGTAAGGCCCTCAGTTAAAATGGGAGAAAAAGCAATGTTTACCATTTGCAGTAAAAGTAGTAGTAGCTGCCAGTATTTATCATCTTGGGGCACAATGTCTCAGAATATTAGTGGTACATCCCGGAGTAGACACCAACACTGAATTGCATTTATGCCCAAATCATTGCTCTGATCATCCAGTTTTACAGCAGGGGGACATAAAGTAAGTGCACATAAATGTATGTTTGCAAAAGATGAATTAAATTGTGGTGGGAATTCCTCAAAGTAAAGTATATACCCCCCAATTTTTGAATTCCCTTCTTTGACCCCAATGGATTGGCAGTCTCGAAATCATCGTAAAACAGTTGAATTTGAAGTGCATTTTTTTCAGTGGAAAACAGGGGATGGCTCTTAATATACTGTCCGTCTTCATAATCAGTGTAAATGCCATCTTTATTTGGTATGGCTGACTTGAACCTGCACAAGGTGTTTGGATGCATTAAAATGCTCTTTAAGGTTTGCAGAATTGGAACATACGAAAACCACCAGCCAGTCACCAGAACTTGCTCAAATATTCCAGTAGTCCGGTTCTTCCTGTTGTCAAATCTGACCCCAAGTACTTTCTCCACAGGCTGAACAATTCCCCATTTTTTTGTAAAATATGAGTTTCGTTTAGAAATGGAATTAAGTAAGGTGAAAGGGTTTTCTATGTCCTGAAATGATTGCTCTATTGTACTTTTAATGTCCGTGTCCTGTGAAGATAAGCTATTTAGAGCAGTCTCTTTTACTTGATCCTGGATGTCTTGAACAACTTCTTCTATAGACATAACAAATGTATACACCTACAGCTTGCAATTGTGCTATTGCTGATGCACACAAATCTGTAACGTTTTTGCTAGAAACTGGCAAAGAACTGCCATTCGAACATTTAGCCACATCAATACTATTTGATAGTTCAACTGCATTCTGAACAGTTCCATCTTCAACAACTGCATTCTGAACAGTTCCATCTTCAACAACTGCATTCTGAACAGTTACATCTTCAACAACTGCATTCTGAACAGTTCCATCTTCAACAACTGCATTCTGAACAGTTCCATCTTCAACAACTGCATTCTGAACAGTTCCATCTTCAACAACTGCATTCTGAACAGTTCCATCTTCAACAACTGCATTCTGAACAGTTCCATCTTCAACAACTGCATTCTGAACAGTTCCATCTTCAACAACTGCATCCTGAACAGTTCCATCTTCAACAACTGCATTCTGAACAGTTCCATCTTCAACAACTGCATTCTGAATAGTTCCATCTTCAACAACTGCATTCTGAACAGTTCCATCTTCAACAACTGCATTCTGAACAGTTCCATCTTCAACAACATGTTAGAGAACTTCATTACTTCTTTCATGAACTCTATTCAAATGTTTGTGAAATCCCGAAAATGTACCAACTTCTACACAGCAACCTGCTTGACCACATTTAAGACGAAGTGATTTGCCAGGCAACAGTCCATGAATTAACTTCAGATGTCGGACAAGCACATTTGTGCTCTCAAAGTAGCAAGAACAAACAAAGCAGATTATTTTTTACTGACAATCAACTCTTGAATGCATGAATCTAGCTCTGAGCTCAGCAACTCTTGGACTCTCTTTGACCTTGCCAATATCAATCTGGAAAACAGTTGTCTTTACGAATGTGTACATGTTGTGCAGCACTTTGCTGTAAGATGCGCCAAACACAAAGTGGGCTTTGAACAGTTCATCAAAGGCACCCAGACCACTCACTGATTTGCATGGGATGGCTTTCTTGTCGAGAATTATGTAGTATGCATGAATGTTGTTTTTCTTTGTCCCCATGGCGAGCAGGTATGGCTGTGTGCTCTCTTCGATGGCATCAAGGTGATTGTGGATGTTAGTTCCTAACTAAAGATAAAACAAAAGCAAACACCCAAAGTCAGCTCTCTAATTGCCTCTTCTCCTTACATCAGTTTTCCAAATAAGAATTAACTCAACTGCCATATTTTGAGGCAGACAACAGATGCTGACAGAAAAATCCATATTTACCTTTTTGAAGACGACGAGGTGTTTTTCAGCTTGACGTGCGGACATCTTTCCAGGTCTCTTGCGGCCTTGCGCTGATGGTGGAATTAAATAAAGTAAGAGGAGAATTGAAGCAAGATCTTGGTCCCATCCTGAAAAACAGATATGGCAAATTCATAAGAATTCAGATTCCATCTAGATAATCTTATTCTGAACGCAAAGTCTAACCTGCATCATCTGTTTCATCCTCTTTCACAGCTGATTCCGCAGAGTCAATAAGGTCCTGAAGGTCTTGGGAGAAGTGAAGGCCTTTGCTTTGTTGAATGACGTTCTGCATGAATGTAGTTGGCCACCTTTCCAGAAACTTTGCAGATGTCTTCTCACTAAAAATAAAAACAAAGTCCTGCTCAATCTGTAAAAACCAAAAGGACCATCCATTTAGCTTAACTTAAATTAAGCCCATAACATTTATTTAACCATCACTAGTCTTACCAGGCCTTTAATGTCCAAAAAACGGGGACATTTAGTCAGTGGATCTGCTTGGGTCTTCATTCATCTTGCGACGATACTGAAACGTCTCTCTCATTTTGACCTTTAGGGTTTCCTCATCAGATGTATGTTTTATAAAAGAAACAGCTTATCTACACTGCTCTTCAATCAGGATAACTTCAGTGCTGGATGAAGCCTCTCTTTCTGCAGTTGGGCCACCACTGAAAGATAGGGGGCGATATCTACGGTTCTCTGATGATGCACTGTTCCTCTGAATGTTCTTTATTTTCCAAGTCAAGTACCCATGTCCACTTTCTAAGCTGCTTTATGAAATAACTTCAATTCAGCCATAATTTATTAACTCAGGCAATGAATTGACCTCAGCTGATCAATGACACTTTTGTCTTTTTAAAGCTGCTTTATAGCAGAATTGAATTCTGATTGCATCATTTAATCATTCATTTCCTGTTTATCCCTGTAAAGCTGCTTTGAAACAATCTGCATTTTAGAAAGCAATGTAAAAAATAAAGGTGACTTGACTTGACTTTTGCTGAGATATATTCTGGCTGGTTGCTAGGGTGTTTCTAAGGTGTTATGGGTTGTTGCTAGGGTGTTGCTAGGCATTTGCCAGGGTGTTTGCATGGTTGCTAGGGTGTTCTGGGTGGTTGCTGGTGTTGCAAAGGGGTTCTGGGTGGTTGCTATGGTGTTGCTAGGTTGTTAGGTTATTCCTAATGGTTAAAAGCCAAAAACACATATTGCTCAGATTTCAGTTCCACACATCAGTTGTCTTTCTTTCTCTGTAGATGATCTGTGAATCTCTCACCTCATCTGTGACTGTGTCTGTTTCAGCAGAATTAAACTCTTCAGGTCCGGCTGCGTCCAGACACACTGAAATAATAATAAAAAAATATTTATAAACCCTATAAAGAAAAGAATGTGAAGTAAAGGATAAACCGGGGCTAGTTGTCACATGGTCTGTGTTTCAGTAAAAATGTTCAGTAAATTCCAGTTTTGAATTAAAAGCCCAATGACGAACGTGCCTTTGCTGTGTTTTATATTAATCTGTTTTTAATTAGGATCATTCTTGTGAATTTCAGTCCTCCAAACTAAAATGAACACAACAAAATACATAATGCATGTGTTCATCATTCAAATGCTGTCACATTTTAATTGGGGCAAGTTGTCACACATTTTAAATGTTAGAACTGTATACTTTTTTTTTAATCAATACAATGGTTTGCATTTTCTTTGTTACATTGTGCTGTATAAATCTGTTTAATCTTAAGTAATCTTAAGGCTTTAAGCTTTTTTAAAAATATAAATTTCCTGGAGGAATATTCACTGAAATAAAAATTGTTAACTTGACCCAGTCTTTCCTATCAGTAATAATAAGGCAAAAGTTTTAAGAACAAAACACAATTGCAGATAAAATACTCACTGTTTGGTTTTTGCTGCATGTTGTCTCTGCGAATAAGCTTCAGTACGCTTTTCTCCCATGATTCATTGATTTGAGTTCTTCTTTCTGCTCTCCATCTCTCATTTAAGACCTTTATCTCTTCTGCAGGTTCTGATACTCCAGATGTGGCAATGATTGTCATGTGACTTTCACTTCAACCGCAATATTTAAGTATCTCATATTTTAAACTCACCTTTACGAAATACATAAAGACGTGTTTCATTCACCTTCTGAATGGAGTGCACGCACTCCAGACCCTAATCCTACCCAAGGGTAGCATATGCACGCAAAAAACATTTTTGGCGTATAAATGGTACGAGAAATTAAATTCGTGGTATAGATACGCACTTTTATGAGATCGTGTTGTATATTTGCAATGTACGATTGAAAAGGGCAATATATTTCAAATACAATAAAGTATACTTTTTTCCACTAGGGCTCTCCTGCTAGTTCGCTGTTAATGATATGCTAAAGCCCGCCGGCACGTTGATCTGATTGGTTACAAGGTCGTTTGTGACGTCAGCGATTTCACACCGTGTTTTTGAGACTGTCTTTGGTTCACTGCAGTTTTAAGCAGAAAATACTCAGCAATGCTGTCGACTTATGAATTTATACATGGTTTGTCTTAAAGCATATTAAAAACACCAGACATATAAACAACTGTAAAAGCTGGCTTTAGATTTCAACAGTAAAAGAAGGATTTTACTTTTTTTTATTCTCCAGAGGAAGAAAGGAGCCTCAGTGCAAAAAGAGTTCATAATTAGTTTCATGTACTTATCTTCACTAATTTACTTATTTCATTACAATAACACTAGTAAATTGTGAATTACTTTCACAGCTAAGCACATGCATTTATCAATGATTGCTTTATATTATAGGCCAGTCTTGTGATAAGTGAGGTTACGCAGCCACGTCTGTTGGCTAAATTCAGACTTTTTGTATAAACATGTTTTTTTTTAAACATTAAAGAATAAATTTGGGACCAAGAACACTTTCAGGTTTAATCAGACATAGTGTAATGTTGAAAATACAAAGTGTTCATCAGAATCCAAATTATACAGACATTTAATCCCTGCTGATCATGTGCTCATGCAGCTCAAACACAGAGATCATTGTGCACTTGAACGAGACCCTTGACAGTAGTTATAGGAGGTTTTAAGATAAAAAAAAATACCTTCTTTTTTAAGCAAGCAATACAAATAAGTACATAAGAAAGCAAATAAAAATAAAAAAAACGCGACAGTGGAGAAAAAAATATATAAACCAATATAAATGTGAGAAAAAAAAGTATCAGACACACATAAATAGTTGATGACAAGCAAGATTGCATAATACAAGAGAAAACAAGTGAGCCAACAAATAAACAAATATACAAACAACATAAAACAGAGGGCAATACAGATGAACCTGTCTCCCTTATAGACACAAGCACATACATACACCCACATGCATATACATACACACATACACACACACACCAAAAAAAAGGAAAAAACAGTAACTCAATAAATGAAATAGAAAATAAGAGGCTTATACAGAGTAAAAGGAATATAGATGAAAATAAATGAAAGGGAGAAAAAACAAAGGGAGAAAAAAAAATAGAGAGATTAAAAATAGGGAGGGTGGAGAGTTAAAATGGCTATTGCATGTTTGATTGATTTCCCTTGAGTGTGGACATAAAAAATACCTTCTAAACGGAAAGTAATGACACGTTTAAGGAAAATTATTTTGCATCTCTAAACATTTTGTGCAACATGAACTACCTGTTCAAATAGGAGGAAGATTCTACCTTTATCTTTGTCTCATCATTATGACAAAATATATAAGCTTGTGTACACAGTATTTAATCAAAATCAGTTTAAATATATAGCCTATACACAGTACAGTTATAGCCATGCATGAACACTTAAAAACGGAGCAAGCACGGAAATATTAGTGTTTTGTATTCCAGTCTCATTCTGATTCACCAACTGAAAGTGACGTGAAGATCGTTCTGGCGAAAAACTGCCGCTTTCTGAAGAAAAAACACAGTGTTAGAAATCAAAACACATTTATTTTATGATAATGAGCTGTGAATATCTGACCTCATCCCTGAATTTCTCTTTTCTCCTCAGGTCCGCCTGGATCAAGAGAGACTGAAAGCAAACAAACAGAAGCTCAGGCTTGAGTGAGTCACATGATCATTACTGGAGCGGCTAAGTGATATAATCGTTCAGTTTATGATACAAGCGTGAAAATTGGCATGAGCAGTCTCCATGGGTCACTTGACAAGAAAATTGTCCGAGCCACTGGAAATTTCAAGATGGCGGCCATTTTTAAAGATGGCCGGCACCTTAGTGGAGCAGTTAAGTGATATAGTGGTTTATTTGTAGCCTGGATGCCGGCCCGAACCCCGCCCACAACATTTTTTGGTGGGGAAGTTTGGTCTGGACTCAATCCATTGAGGAGTAATTATGATCGGCTCAGAAATCGTCGGGCCAATCAAATTGCCAGGGTGGGCTTTAAACAATGATGGACAGATGATCTGCAGTTACGTTTCATCACGTCATCAAAGAGCGCTTGGTTTGAACTGGTTTACAACAAAGATGGCTGCCGCTGGAGAAGTGCGATGTATAGATTCTACTATCGCGTCTGTTGTAAAAGAAATCGACAGCGCATTAATTTTAAAAGACAAACAAAGAACTGCAATCAAGGCATTTGTCGATCGTAAAGATGTGTTTGCCGTCCTTCCTTGCCGTTTGCTTGCTCTGATTGGTTGTAGGTCTATCCAATTGAGTGCATCGTTTTTTTTTCCTGGTTCGGTTAAGACACGCCTTATTATCAAAGCCCTATGGAGCAGCATCAGACTCTGACTAGAATATGAGTATGACGAAGTCAGGCTAGTTTACTTAAGCCCCTTTCACACAGAGATTTCCGGAAAATACACGGATAATGTGACCCGGGATTTGTCCCGGGATTGTTTGATTTTGGTCCATTCACACTGCCAGTGATTTTCCGGGATCTGTGAGTGCGTTCACACACATCCCGTAAAGATCCCGTAAAGACACATGACGTCAGGATGAGACGTGTAACGTACGCGTCGAAAACATGTACACGCGCGTACCTTTCCACAAAGCCGGCGAACGATCTCAGCTTCAGCGCGGATAGTAAGGAGCTCCTGGTCTCTGCTTCGTTCCAGTTTGCAGACATTTTCTTTCTTTGTTGATGACGAACACAAACATTCTTCTAAGAGCAACAGAGTCGCGCGATGGCACGTGCGGCATCACTATGACACACCCCTCACGGCATTGGTCCTGGCTTTTGTTCACACAGGGCGCGTTCCGGGACTGATTCCGCCAATGTTACTAGGTCCTCAACCAGGGCCGGCCCGAGGCATAAGCGATCTAAGCGGCTGCTTGGGGCCCCCTGCCAATCGAGTTTAAATTTTTTTTTTTTTAGATGACATAAATAAGTGACATAAATGAATGAATGAATAATTCAAGACAAGAAATTTCTGATTTCATGATCAATATACCTGCCTGCAACTGCTGCTGTGTCTGCCAGCGTTTAAGTCATGCGCATAATCTAGACACCTCGCGCGCGCATAGACAATTCGTGCGCAACTGGGTATAGTCACGGTATCGGTTTAAGTTTGAGAAAATAGACGCAGGGGAACTTAACCTTCTAGGTGTAAGGGTAGCAGTTTGAATAAATAATAAACATAGCAGTTTGAACTCTTCACTTTATTATACCACACATCAGATCACTAACTCCAAAAACCCGCGCCACTCCAGTACCAGGTGCGCACGACCCATTCCTATCTACGGCAAGCCCCGAGGGGAAAAAGACATTGCATACACACATACAACGAGCGCCAGAACATCATCACCGGTATTACAGTGGCTTTGTTGGATTCTGTCATGTACAAACCTGTTACAAAAATAATAATAAAAAAGATTTTGAGGACAGTTACACTGTATTGAGACAGTTGAGAAATAATAATATTTTTACAGTTTTCAACAATAATTGTCATTGTTGAACCCTTGCTCTTTTTATGTTTCTGATTTCTCAGTTTTGTCATTATTTTAGCAAATAATTTATTTTATCTGTTTTAAGACAGTTTGTTTTAAGAAGTTTCAAAGAGTTAGTAAAAGAGTAAAGTAAAAGTTAAAACTTTTTTATTTAAATAGGCATCTATTTTTTATTAAGTATTTATTTTGTATTAATACATAACCTCACTGTATTCATTTATAATGTATCATCATTGCGTGACATTTGTGTCAATAATCGTCAAGCACAGGTGACTTCACGTAGTGGGAGGGGGCCCCCAAATCAAATTCTGCTTAGGGCCCCCAAAAGGCTCGGACCGGCTCTGTCCTCAACCCGGCATCGAGGCCGGTATCAATCCTGGGTCGTGTTTGCGTTCACACAGAAGGCGTTCTGGCAATTTGACGGCAATTTGCCGGGATCATCGCGCTGTGTGAAAGGGGCTTTGGTGATATTGGCATGAGCAGTCTCTGATGGTCACTAGACAATAAGCCACCCACAGCTACTTGAAATTTCAAGATGGCAGCCATTTTTCAAGATGGCCACCACCTTAGTGGAGCAATTAGGCTTAAGAAATCATTTAGTTGGTGATACAAGCATGAACATTGCCATGAGCTGTCTCAAAGGGTCATTTGACAAGAAACCGCCCACAGCCACTTGAATCTTCAAGAAAGTGACCCATGGAGACTGCTCATGCCAATTTTCACGCTTGTATCATAAACTGAACGATGGCAAACACTACATATTCCACACGGAAGTCATAATGAACGTCATGAGCCGTTAAATGATCTCAGTATGACATTTCTTCATCTTTTATCGATCTGTGTTGCTCTTTAGAATCACAGTCTAAAAACCAACGAGTATCTGGTGAAAACCTATTGAAAAGTAACTATTTGATTTAATATGTGATATAATTGTCAGTGTCTGGTTGTGTTCCCTTGTCTTTCACTAGAGGTCCTCGTTCTCACGGTGTCCTTCACATTTGACTTCAATTCCCAGCATTCTGTCTGTCACTGTCACTCATCAGTTCTTTGCACTCAGCTGTTCCCCGTAATCATTGTTCCCAGCTGTTCTGGATTAGTTTTGTTAGATATGTGTATATATTCCCTGTCTCTGTTAGTATGTGTACAGAGTCGTTGTTTTATGTCCACACTTCCAGTCTGTATCTGCCCGTTCTTGTTTTGTCTTGTGCCTTGAATTGCCTATTTGGATTTTGACCCCACGCCTGAATTACTACGAGTTTGGATTACCCTTTATTTAATAAATTTCTGCACTTGTATTTTTCCGCCTCCTGTGTGTGTTCCGTGACAATAATATTCTGATTTATCATTGCAGGATTTCACTTTTATTAAATTCCATGCATTTAATTGGACTAAAACCCCAAGTTAAACAGTCAACATTCACTATATACATATCTGCACTGCGCAAATGTTATTATTATTATTGTAAACATGCACATCATTGTATAGGCATTATATGTGCAGATATTTGTGTTAAAATCTGAAATTCCTCCCAAACTTTCTTACACTTTGGTCGATATGTGTCCGAACTGTTTTTCTGCTGCAGAATTAGATGTTTTCTGAATCCACAGGCATTTTCTTTTCTGTTCATTGTTTTTTTCTTCTGCGCAGGTTTGTCCTTGTCTGCCATCTTTTCTTTTCCTTCAGCTGCGTTTCGTTCACTCGGCATTTATTTTAGTTTTCTTGTCATATTAATACTGGCATGAACTCTTATTCTTCTTATTTTGATGTATCAGAGAACATCTGCAAAACACACAAAACATAACCGCATCACTATTAAAGAGAAATCATGCATTTCTGACTGGACAAACACTATTATAGAGTAATCAGATATAAAGTGCAGACAAAAAGTTTGAGAACTTATTGACAATATAGAAAATATTTTGGATTTTAAAATATTTATCATTCTTCACTATTTATAGGTCCGGGATAATTAATCATGTGTTCAGAAATGAGTGATTATTGATCATGTCAACTCTTAAAAACAATCAAATTGTTTTGCTTCCAGTGAAAAACACACAATGATCTTTGAAACATCAAAGCAAAAAAGCGACATACGTAATTTAATAGACATAATAGTAATTTGTCTGCTTTCTACTCAAATTCTGAAATATAGTATTTTATTAAATCAGAGCGATGCATTATTGTGAACACGATGTAGAAATGCCAAACAAACGACAGCAGAAAACACTCACCTATCCGGATCTGGAAATATTTATTTCTATATTAATTCCTACTTCAGATTTGAGAAGACGGCTACTAAAACCTCAGACTAATCACGGCCGAGACCAGCAGAATCCACCAGGAAATGACCGAGTAAATATTTTGAACAGCTTCTGTGACGCATGAAGCAAATGGAAAAAGTGCCTGAACTGGTTTAGCCTCTTGTCTTTGTTAATACTTTACAAAGACCGATAATCCAGTTGATTACATTACAGAGTTTGGCCACAGCAAGAAGACATTTAATATCATGTATGACATCACCCGATGAGTCCACTGATGATGACACTCATTTTTATTTGCAAATAAAAAAATATTTGCATTAAATTCCTACTGCATGAGTAACCCGTCTCTACTGATGAATCCAGATCTGGTCGCTCAGTGCTGAGCTCAATGTCAATGTTTTTCTTTTCACGCTGATTCAGGATCAGATCTTTTGAGAGCTGAAATCCAACCACACAACAAACTACAACTGTGCAGAAAACTGAGCATAAAACAACCTTTACACACGCTGAAACTAACTCAGCAGCATTACTGACCTCCATATGCAAAATTGGTTACATTTGTTTTATGTACAGTCCAATATGCAACACAACTGCATACTGTTAATCAATAATAATTGAAGTAGTGGTTGAACAGATCAAGTAAACAATGAGTGAATTTGATATTTCTTCTCGTGTTCCTGAACTCCATGCATATCAATAATAGGGAAGTATGTAAACTTCAGGCTCAGGGCAGTTTAGTTCTGGTTCTCAACAGCCCTACAAACTTGTTTTCAAATCATCAGCATCTAAAACAACTGCATACTCTTCTGGTGGCTATTTTAAGTTTAAATGTATGCCTATCCAAAATTATCTATTATGGTAAATCAACCGTGTAACCAATAGGCTAAATGTTATTTAAAATATTTTTTTTTTTTTATCATTACATATATTATCCCCAGTCAAACACATGTGGCGAGATAAAAAGAGTTTGTATAATATCAGCCAAGATTACAACATTTAATCTATGAAGGTTAAAGAGTTTAATATGGTTTCCGCCAGTAGAGGCGCTCGAGCAACCGAAGCAATGACACACACCCGAGTCTAGGAGAAGAAGAGAAGTGAGCGAGGGAAGGGAACATCAACATGAGAAGTGGAACACAGCCGTTCATTCTGCTCTAAATCTGATGTTTTTTAGACTGAGATTACATTTATTTAATAATTTACAAGGTGAAATATAAATCCAAACGAATAACCGAGTCTGTTCATTTAGTGAATCACTCAGAAATGAATCGAGATGAACCGATTTATGTTGTTCATTACGCTCGAGAAACGTAAACAAGTTACTGACTGTTTTTTCACATTACAATTTGTAAAGATTATGTTTGTTTTTTTATTTAATTTAATGAACGAATTAATCATGGTAAACAGAACTTTAAATGAAAGAGCAACATAAAAATAAACTAGAGAAGTCTAATTGTTTCTAAATAGTTTGATCAAAACACTTTAAGCTGAATTATTATTCAGAGAATATAATTTAGTGATTGTAAGTGTGATGATCATCTGCTAAATGCTGGGAATATTCCCATCTTCCCACAGGAGAAGAAGAAGCAAGCAGGAGGAATTACTCCAGGAGAAACTACGGACATACTATTGTAAAGATGGAGATTAAGGAAGAACCCTGCAGAATAAAAGATGAAGATACAGAGGAACAAATAGGTTGGTGTTTTCCTTCATTCTCTTAAAGTGCCCCTATTATGCTAAAGGTTCCTAATTTTTTGGGGGGAATTTCTTACAACAGGTTTACATGCTCAAAGGTAAAAAAAAAAAAAAAAGTTTAGTTTTGGATAATATACATTGCACATCACCACATTTTTCAATTATTCTCAGAAGACTTGTCCCATGATTGATTCAGTCTTTCTAAATCCCTATTTTCCGTAAGCCACTCCGCTCTTGATTGGAAAAGCCTTACGTCTGTTTTCACAAGCGCTACGTAAAATTAGTTTATGCGGTATTCGAGAGCGGTTTGACGATTCAACTTGAATTCTGAAGTTGATCTGGTTAAATTTTCGTGAAAATCGGAGCTACCGTCTAGGACGAGTTTGAAAAAGTAGGTTTTTCAAAAAATTCTAAATGGCGGATACATTTTCATGACGGAAAATTACGTCATAGGGTGAACACGAATTGTCTTGAGCCAAGGAATCAGAGGAAGAAAATTATATATATTTTGCTACTACTAGATCTTACGTTCAAAAGTGATTAGCATAAACATGAGTGAAATTTTGGACAGTTGGTGGCGCTAGAGGAATTGAGTTAGAGACTCCAAATTTGCTATGGTGACTGTTCAGACTGTCCTCTATCAGTGTGCCAAATGTCAAATTTCGGTTCTATGGGCTGCCATAGACTTCCATACAGAAGAAGAAGAACACCAACGATTTCAAGAGGTGCCTTTGGGTACTTTGAGTACTTGGCCCCTAATTACATCAAAAAAAGTAATTCATACATTTTGTTTATCCAGGGGCGCTTCTTATCACAGTACGGGCTGATTTACTCTTAATATTTTACATTTTCTGCAATAACAACTAAATGAGCAAATGTTTCTATTTATTTTCTATAATAACACATTAGCTGATGCATCATCATCCTGCACATGCTAAACTTATATCTAAATATGTTACAAATGAAATAAGTCTAAAACAGAACTATGTTTAAAGGAGAACTCCGGGCAATTTTTAAGTTAATCTTGATCGTTATACCTTTGTGAGTACTGTCTATAGAGAAAAAAAAAACGAACCGGATTGGTGCTTGCAACACGGAGCTGCGACAGCGAATGCCCAGCGCTCCCACTCAGCTAAAACGGCAGCTATGGGGGCATATACATAAAGAGCGTTTTTGTGCCTCTTAACGGACACAAAATGCAATTAAAATGTCTGTCTAACATGAACAGGGGCCTTACATGTGAACAAGATGCATTTAGCAACTTAGCCATTGTTTAAATTCATTGTTTAAAGTCTCGTGGGAACTCAGTTGTAGCCGGAGAAGGTAAATAGTGTCCCGGTGGGAGGAGCGTAGTGTGTGAAGAGCCATGATCACAGTTGCTTACAAGTAAAACCAGACCATTCTCAGTTGTAACTGAGTTATGGTCTGGCAAAGCGTCATAGACAAATCATTTCCAGAGGAGCGTCATCAATGGACGTCGCGGATGGACCTAAAACCAATCAGAGCGATGAAGGAGATGAGGTATGCAGAGCGGCGGAGAAACATCTTATGTTTCTTAATATACAATAAAGAATATTGTTCTTTGCTCGGTTTTTAACAAAAAGGAAACGTTCAAATCGCTTAAAACAGACGCGATACTTGATTCGAACGAGTGATGTTCGACGGCGGCATCCATCTTTGTAATTTAGGCTACAAAATCTGCTTCAAAATCCCAGCGCTGTCGTCATCGTGTAAAGCCGCCCCAACGTTTCTGATTGGTGCCTCGATTTCGACGGATTGGAAATGGGCTTGAATGAGCTCTTTGCCAGACTAACAGAGCAAATCTAAATTTGCCGGAAGTTGTCTGGGTTTTCCCAGGCTAGCCTACAAGTGAAGAAGAAATGGTTCGTGTTTGTGCCTTTCCGATTTTGGCAACAGAATGCGAAAATATAAGAACTTAAATTTTCATCGTCTTCCTTTCCATGACCTCGAGATTCTGCAGTTGTGGCTAGTTGTTGTAGGCTACTTCAACTTGATGTGCAAACTCCCATACAAGTACTACGCGCTAAAGATTACCGCATTTGCAGCGAACACTTTGACAAGGATGACTACACAGACACAACACAGCGGGGCCGGTTGAAGAAAAAAGCCATTCCGTGGACGAAGACGGGTGCAACCACTGTGAAGGTAATGTCAACTTTATTTATCCTTCTATTTGGGCACACACGGCTCATGTGATGTGCAGTAATGTTTTTGTAGTCTTATTTCGCATTCTGTTGCTACAATTCGGAAAGGCACAAACACAAACCATTTCTTCTAAATTTGTAAGCAACTGCGATCATGGCTCTTCACACACTACGCTCCTCCCACCGGGACACTATTTACCTTCTCCGGCTACAACTGAGTTCCCACGAGACTACAGCTTGCCGTCTAAAACACTATTTAGGTGAATTTAAACAATGGCTAAGTTGCTAAATGCATCTTGTTCACATGTAAGGCCCCTGTTCATGTTAGACAGACATTATAATTGCATTTTGTGTCCGTTAAGAGGCACAAAAACGCTCTTTATGTATATGCCCCCATAGCTGCCGTTTTAGCTGAGTGGGAGCGCTGGGCATTCGCTGTCGCAGCTCCGTGTTGCAAGCACCAATCCGGTTTTTTTTTTCTCTATAGACAGTACTCACAAAGGTATAACGATCAAGATTAACTTAAAAATTGCCCGGAGTTCTCCTTTAAAAGTAAGTTCTAAGAGGCGGCATTTTCCCCCATTTTACCCTACTATTAGAGTAAAACATTTGCACCTGGATAATATTACATTAATAATAATATATTCCCATCTTCCCACAGGAGAAGAAGAAGCAAGCAGGAGGAATTACTCCAGGAGAAACTACGGACATACTATTGTAAAGATGGAGATTAAGGAAGAACCCTGCAGAATAAAAGATGAAGATACAGAGGAACAAATAGGTTGGTGTTTTCCTTCATTCTCTTTAATATAATATTTGAAGACTACATGTTTTCATGTATTAATTATATATAATAATTAATAGCATTAATAATGAACTCATTTCATTTATTTACTGTTATTTCTATTGACTACAGTTATATTTCATTTTGCTTTTAATTTGTTCTTTAATTAAATTATGGGAATTTAATTTTAGATCCTATGGATGTGAATGTTTTGAAACATGAGTTTCGAAGACCTCATTTCACAAATGAAGATGGAAATGGAGTCATTTCACAGACTGAAAATAATTTCTTACAGAAAAGTGCTGGAAAAACTGGGGTCAAAGGATCTTTTGCCTGTTCAGAGTGTGGAAAGAGTTTCACAGATAAATCAAAACTTAACAGACACATGAGAATTCACACTGGAGAAAAACCGTTCACCTGCACTCAGTGTGGAAAGAGTTTCACATATAGAAGTATTCTTGAAGATCATCTGCGCCGTCACTCTGGAGTGAAGTCGTTCAGCTGTGATCAGTGTGATAAAACATTTGTTTTTTCATCAAGCCTAAATTCACACCTTAAAGTTCATGCTGGTTTGAAGCCTCACATTTGTACTTTCTGTGGAAAGAGTTTTTCACTACTGAAGTATTTAAAAGATCATGAGAGTATTCATACTGGTGTGAGACCTCATGTGTGCTCTGACTGTGGGAAGAGCTTTAGTACATCCAGCCACTTAAAAAAACACCAGAGAGTTCATACTGGAGAGAAACCGTTCAAGTGTTCACACTGTGAGAAGAGTTTCGCTCGGTCAGATTACTTGAAAGAACATGAGAGAATTCACACTGGAGAGAAACCGCACCAGTGCTCTTCATGTGGGAAGAGTTTCACCCAATCGTCTAGTCTACAGTATCATAAGAGAAAGGGTTGCCCGAAGTTTCCTAAATAAGCAGAAGTTCATGTTCAGATGCATCACTTTCATGTTAATAGTTTGAAATTGTGATAAATCAACAGATGCAATTTCTTGCAACACAGCGACATCATCTGAGAGAAATTTGTCAAAATTACATAGAGGCATGGTGAGGATTGTTGGATTGTCAAAATGTTCCAATTTTAGATGGAAATGCTTATTTGTTTGTATTTGAGAGTAAATATAGTAGGGCTGCACGATATTGAAGAAAAATGCGATATGCGATAACCTCATATAATTCGATATGCGATACGATAATGCTTAAAGTGTGTCAAATAAACTTAAATGATCTTAAAACTATATTTAAAATGATATAACCTACATACGCGTTTCTTTTTGTGACAATAAAACATCCCTACAACTTCTGAAAGTGAACAGCAGTTTTACTGTTGCATAAGAAGTGTTATTTGAACATCAGGCCTTAACATTAAGGCCTACAGTTGGTTTATTTAACAACAGAAACTGAATAATCCAATGTAAAAATAAAACTGCTTAGTTTTCACTGTATGAATTAAATGCATACCAATTCTTATTAAAACTACAAATGTTATTCAGCCAAAAGCAGTGAGTGATTTTCTCTTTATCTTTTGTGCATGACCCCGGTTATTGCAAGCCATTGCGATATGCATATCGCGATAAATACATTTGGGATATTTTGATAATTTCGATATATTGTGCAGCCCTAAAATATAGTGAAACTAATTATCTCCATCGATATTCTGTACAAATTAATTTATTTAGTCTTGCTGTTAATAGGTGATGCACTATTATAAATGTCATTCGTTATATCTATACTGACATTGTATGTAGAATTTATTTCAATAATAAAGAAACAAAACTCTTTCAGTGGCTTAAGTCATGAGTTGTTTTTTTTCATGAACAAAGTCATAAAAAAAAGTTTCAACAATAAGCAATATGCGAATCAGGGTTTATAGCCGCTACGTCCTCGTTCCTCGTGCTCATCCTCAATCTCCGCCAAGATGCTATCATTGAAACAAATCCTCTCACAGGTGTGTCAAGGGGGTTGGTTTTTCATGGTGGATCTGAAAGGTGCCTAATTTTATATCCAAATAGCCCCCCCATCACAGACCGTTCTTGAGATTCTCGTTCGAGCAGATGGCTTACCAATACTGTCCTTCCATTTGGACCGTCTCTAGCTCTCTATCCGGCTCTATGGCTGTGGATTCCACGTCCTGAACTACATTGACGACTGGCTGGTACTGTACGTTCACAGATCCTTACTCTTCAGCCATTTTGACTGCCTGGGACTCAGGATCAACATTGCCAAGAGCAGAGCCGGCCCTCCCTATAAGCGGACTAAGCGGCTGCTTAGGGCCCTGCCGCCACTAGGGGGCCCCCAAACTATGGTCCGGCCATAGACCCTGACCGTGAGTGACTTGTAACTCGACGGACATTCGCATCACATGTTAACGCAGCGGTAGAGTTACTCACGGCACACCTCACTTTGTCGCAACCACAAAAGTTTATTATTTGCATTTGTTTTAAAGCCTTGCCGCTTAAACGTTTCATTCCCGTGCTGTTCTGACGTGCGCTTTTCCCCCTGTGCGCGCGCACACAATGAGAATCTCTGTCTCATGGCCTTGGCCCCTTGGAGGGAACCATGTCATTTCCAATCTGGCATTTACCTGGGAAGGAAAGGTAGTCTCAACAGATGTTTCCAACACGGGTTTGGGCACTCTGTGCGAGGGCAGGCCGACTTCTGGCTCCTGGTCAGGCGCAGAGAAAAAGCTACTCATCAACTGCCTGGAAATGCTGGCAGTCTTCTTGGCCCTCATAAATTTCCTGCCAGACCTGAGTGGGAACCACGTCTTAAGCCCTGTTCGCACAGGGTTAGTATTATCTGGGGACCACGTGTGATTTAGAAATTACCCCCCCACATCTGAATTTCGTGTGGCGCTTTCACACGGGATAAGCGAAACCTGTGATTTCACTCAAATTTACTGACTTCTCTCCCGGATATGACGTCAATAGGCTATTGCTTGGAAAAGTCTTGTCGTTATTATAGGTCTAGCTGTGTGATATATCAAAAACAGAATAATGTTCCTTACCGGATACTGCTATACATGTCATTCATCTCCATCTAATCATTCTTTTTGTTTTTGCTCTTCTGATGATTTTCAGCTTTCTCTTTCTGCACATTTTGTATTTGGTGCTAGCGACATTACCCAGCACCCAAAATACTATCAAAACACTCCAACACAGCCTCCATTCTTCGCGAAAGATGGATAAAAAGGCGCGCATGAAACAAAAACCTTTTAAAAAAAAAAATTATATACGATCCCGCCAAATCACAGAGATGCCGATTCGCACAGGACTGATATTACCTCAGGACGTCGGTGTTCGGCGAAATATGGAAGGTCATTTGCAGGGGAATTTTTACTTTACAAATTACAGACATGGCCGATTCGTGCGAATAGGGCTTTAGTCTGCTCGGACAACATTGCAGTGATGTCATACATAAACCAGCAAGGTGGGCTCAGATCGAGGCCTCTGTACAAGCCAGCCAGACTTGTGGGCACAACTCAATCTCGGCTTGCTGAGGGCTTGCAATCTCAATCTGCGCTGGCTGACGCTCCATCCCCAGATGGTTCACACGATTTGGAGTGTTTTTGGGAGCGCAGAGGTGGACCTCTTTGATTCAGAAGACGACTCTCACTGCCCAATATATTTCTCGAAGGACAAGGATGGCGTATTTCTTTGTCACTATTTAGAGCCTGTTGCAAGAAAGTGTTTGAACATAAATCTCTGTCCCTTGGTTAAAATATCCTGGGAACAATTAAGTCAATCTTTCAAGTCAAGTCACCTTTATTTATATAGCACTTTTTTACTCTACAGATTGTTTCAAAGCAGATTTACAGTGATAACAGGAACATAGTGCAACAAAGTTTGTTTCCGCTGTACAGCAGAACAAGAAGAAAATAGCGTCATAGTCCATCTTAAGTAAGTTCAGTGATGGTTCATTTCTATTGTAAAAAAGTTATTTAGTTCATTGATCTTTAAAGCCGCTCTGGAGAAAACAGTGATGTCATCGTTCAGCTCTCATATAATGGTGTCAATGCAGGCAGATCAATAATATTGTTGAATATTACGTGTCCCCAAATAAGCAAGCGACAGTGGCAAGGATCCAAAACTCCATCAGTGACAGAATGGAGAAAAATCCTTGGGAGAAACAAGACTCAGTCGCTTAATTCTCCTCTGGGCAACAAATTAGGTATATGATTATGATTATGATTCAGGCAGCATTACAGGTCAGACGTCAGATTGGAATGGAACATTCAGAATATTTATCCAGTACAATCTGGTTGAAGATCGGATTCATCACGCAGGTATAGAGGCGAGTTTGTTGAGGATCAGTCGTGTCGACGAGGCCTTCACAGGGGAGTCTAGTTGACACAATCTCAGGATTGATGAGCTGCCAGGTTCATGAATTTTAATCACGTTGTGAGCATTCGCTCAAACTGATTTGCTGAAATCAAAACGGGCATGAGTGCCAGCCAATGAGATTGCCGTTTGCGCATTAGTCCCGCCCACTACCGGAGAAACCAGAAAATCTTCTGCTTGTTCTTAAAAACTCCTTTTGACAGGGAAATACAACAAAGAATATAATTTACATGTAGCGTGACGACTCTGCGTGGTATTTAAGGCTCTCTCACTCTCTCTCTTTGCATGCGTGCTCTCAGCAATGTGAGGTTGTGCGCTTTCACACTAGAATATACGGTACGTCAAATAGTCCACAGGTTCACATATCACAATAGTGCACAGGTCGCTGGACAGAGAGCAAAACTCTCAAGCGCTGATCCGTCAGTGTTCAGCGAGCGAAAATATATCTATGCAAAACTTGTGCTTAGCCTCTAACACACACACTGGCGTGTAAAATCTAAGAATTTATTAGCCAATGGCTAATGATGGACATTATTTATTCGCCCAGAGTGAAGATTTAGTCGCATATGCAAGTGATTTCCTCGCATTGTAGAGGGTTGCCATTCCAAGTTTAGTTAATATTGTTATATTAAACTTTAAACTATGTTATATTATGAACTATATGCAAACCAGTTGCAATTAAATGTCAAGATTGACATTCCTTTGAAACATAATATAGTAATATTTTCTGTTCTAACTGAACTTATTTCTGTCATTGGTTTGCATTATGTATGCTTGTGGATTTTAATGTGTACATTATAGTTATTATTAGTTTTTTAATTGGTTTTTATATTTATCTTTTTTCCATTTAACAAAGAAAATCATGTCTTTTAAGTTTGTTACATATATTGTGTCCTGCTTTCTCAAACAAAATCAGTTTGTGGAATTGATTTTCTGAATGACATTTTGAGCAAAACATTTGCACCTGGATAATCGAGAGTGATTGTAAGTGTGATGATCATCTGCTAAATGAGCAACAACGACCACAATTCACTCCTTCAGTCAGTGAAGCTCCACAGCCGTTCATGAGAGTTTAAATGCTGGGAATATTCCCATCTTCCCACAGGAGAAGAAGAAGCAAGCAGGAGGAATTACTCCAGGAGAAACTACGGACATACTATTGTAAAGATGGAGATTAAGGAAGAACCCTGCAGAATAAAAGATGAAGATACAGAGGAACAAATAGGTTGGTGTTTTCCTTCATTCTCTTTAATGACTGATGAGGAACATTAAGATGAAAACTGAAAAAAGGACACATTTTTGCTTAATTGTGACTCATATTTATTGTTCTCATTTCTCCTCCTTTATTTGAATTTTGAAAATTTGATTTGTTTATTTTAGACCCGATGGAAGTGAATGAAGACAAACAACATCAGTTTCAAAAACCTCAACATTTCAAAAATGAAGATGGAAACACAGTCATTCAACAGACCGAAAAGTGTTTCACACAAAAACAAGCTAAAAAAACAAGACAAGGATCTTTCACCTGCTCTGAGTGTGGAAAGACTTGCACACAAAAAGCAGGCCTTAAAAAACACACGAGAATTCACACTGGAGAAAAACCGTTCACATGCTCTCAGTGTGGAAAGAGTTTCACTCAGAAAGGAAATCTCAAAGATCATCTGCGCCGTCACTCTGTAGTGAAGCCATTCAGCTGTGATCAGTGTGAGAAAACATTTGTTTATTCATCAAACTTAAGAGCACACCTTAAAGTTCACACTGCTGTGAAGCCTTACTTTTGCTCTTTTTGTGGAAAGAGTTTTTCACAAGTACAGACTTTAAAAGATCATGAGAGTATTCATACTGGTGTGAGACCTCATGTGTGCTCTGACTGTGGGAAGAGCTTCATTACATTAGGCGACTTAAAAACACACCAGAGAGTTCACACTGGAGAGAAACCGTACAAGTGCTCCTCATGTGGGAAGAGTTTCACCCAATCATCTAGTCTTCGTTATCATGAGAGAAAGCATTGCCCGAAGTCTTCTAAGTGCACATTCCTGATTTACAAATATTGTACTTACAAATAATTTAACACTCAGATTGTTTTAATAGTGTTTCAATCTAAGGGTTACATTAGTGAAGTTTGACGCTGGTGATAGTTTGATCAAGCGTTGCCCTTCTCTTTTCACAACCGCTGTAACACGCTTTGTAATGTTATGATTAAGCTTTACTAAACTTTAAACACTTGTTTGGCATTAAAATATTTCTAAAGTTTTTAGGTGAACTGTGACGAGATTCATTTTTATGTGAAGCTTTAGCTCAAAATACCACACAGGCATTTTTTATAGCATGTAAAAATTGCTATGCAATCGCGGTGGTTTTTGTGTGCCCCTGTAAGTCTGGGCTCCCCTCGAGAGAACAAAAGGCTCTCCTGAGAATTAACATTTGATCTCACTCTTGCATACGTTACAGCAACATCCGAGACACAGTACAGTTCACACCTTTACAGTCCCATCATATCCCCCTGCTCCCCCTCTTCTCATCACCTAACTCACTGAAAACCCATCCAATATTATGTGTGTACAGAAAGTAACTATTCATGTTTGGTGTCATTTAAAGCAGTGTTTCCCAACTTTTTTTTGTCTGAGACCCCCTTTTTCCCAAGAAAATATTTTAGGGCCCCCTTCACATTAAATGATATTGTCGCTCTTGAAAGCTTGCTGCAAGGATGACAAAATGTTTTGTTTTTAAACAAACAGTATGTTTATTACTATAACCAGATATGTTTATGCACACATAATAGCATATAATATTGAAAATACTATAAAAAAAACATCTGTAACCTACTAATTGGCCCTTTTCTTCACAGTCTCCTCCACATGGACACAGAGCTGGACACAGGGCTTTTTTGCATTTGCAATGTCCCCGTAGTTTCTTACTGTGTACATCTTTTTTGTTTTATAATTTTTCACAATCAGATTTTAGCAAAGTGTATCCGCTTTCTAGTCAGTTTTCTAACTGTCAGAGTCATGTTATGGTCTGAGAGACCTGTTATCAGTCCTTGTTATAAGTTCTGGTTTGTTATTAAATGCCATGTCAAAAGGGTCTTGGTCTGCCTTGTTATCCTAGCAGGCCCTTTAATAAATTGTAGTTAATACATACAAGTTTCTTTATAGGAGTCAAATTATTTAACTATAATTCTTAATTAATCATAAAAAGAAAAGGATAGGCCTACTGCGATTTCATTATAATCCTTCTCACAACATCACTGAATTCACCATTAACTATTCACCTGAACAGTTTGTGATGTTTATTGTAATAATTGACCATCACAACATAGGGGTAGACATCATATTTTCTGTTATCATGTTTGGTTCAGGAGAGGAGATATAATACAAAATACATAATTCAGTTATGGTGGGAAGCAAAATGGCCGCCATAGCTGCCACAGGGCATTTTTGTGATGGCTCTATTGGCCGCAAACTGCATGTGTATCAAGTTTCATGCTTTTATGAAAAAGTTAACATAATTTTCACATATCAACGTGGACTTTTATAACACAGCTTATTTATGTCATTGGTTTGCATTATGTATGCGTGTGGATTTAAAAATGGGCACATGTATGTTATTATAAGTTTTTTTTTATTATCTCTTTTTCATTTAAAATTAAAAGACACGATTTTGTTTGTTGTTTCATATATTGTGTCCTGATGTCTCCAAAAAATCATGGAATTGTTTCTAAACAACTATTTGAGCAAAACATTTGCACCTGGATAATCGAGAGTGATTGTAAGTGTGATGATCATCTGCTAAATGAGCAACAACGACCACAATTCACTCCTTCAGTCAGTGAAGCTCCACAGCCGTTCATGAGAGTTTAAATGCTGGGAATATTCCCATCTTCCCACAGGAGAAGAAGAAGCAAGCAGGAGGAATTACTCCAGGAGAAACTACGGACATACTATTGTGAAGATGGAGATTAAGGAAGAACCCTGCAGAATAAAAGATGAAGATACAGAGGAACAAATAGGTTGGTGTTTTCCTTCATTCTCTTTAATGACTGATGAAGAACATTAAGATGAAAACTGACAAAAAAGGACACATTTTTTGCCTATTGTGACTTAGTATATCTCTTGATATGTTGATTTTAGACCCAGTTGAAGTTAAAGAGGACAAACAACATCAGTTTCAAAAACCTCATTATTCCTCAAATGAAGATGGAAACACCGTCATTTCACAGACGTCAAAGTGTGTCACACAAAAACAAGCTAAAAAAACTGGAGAAGGATCTTTGACCTGCTCTGAGTGTGGAAAGAGTTTCAGATTAAATTCAGGCCTCGAGAAACACATGAGAATTCACAGTGGAGAAAAACCGTTCACATGCACTCAGTGTGGAAAGAGTTTCAGTGAAAAAAGAAATCTCAAAGATCATCTGCTCGCTCACTCTGGATTGAGATTCAGCTGTGATCAGTGTGATAAAACATTTGTTGTGAAATCACACTTAAGGAAACACCTTAAAGTTCACACTGGTGTGAAGCCTCACTTCTGTTCTTTTTGTGGAAAGAGTTTTACACATCTACAGACTTTAAAAGATCATGAGAGAGCTCATACTGGTGTGAGACCTTATGTGTGCTTTCACTGTGGAAAGAGCTTTCTTACATGCACCCACTTAAAACAACACCAGAGAGTTCATACTGGAGAGAAACCGTACAAGTGCTCACACTGTGGGAAGAGTTTTTCTCAGTTAGGAAACCTGAAAGTTCATGAGAGAGCTCATATTGGAGAGAAACCTTATGAGTGCTCTGACTGTGAGAAGACCTTCACTACATCCAGCCACTTAAAACAACACCAGAGAGTTCATACTGGAGAGAAACCGTACAAGTGTTCACACTGTGAGAAGAGTTTCTCTCAGTCAGGAACCTTGAAAGATCATGAGAGAATTCATACTGGAGAGAAGCCGCACCAGTGCTCTTCATGTGGGAAGAGTTACACCCAATTATCTAATCTACAGTCTCATGAGAAAAAGCATTGCCAGAAGTCGTCTAAGTGAGCAAAGTTCACATACACATGCATGATTTACAAATTTTGTAATTTGACATAATAGAGTTATTAAAGCTAAGGGTTACATTAGTAGTGAAGTTTGAATCTGGTGAGTTTGGTCAAACATTGCCCTTCTTTTTAATATGATTTATAATAAAATGATTGAAATTGACTGAACTTCTATAACACTTGTCTAGTCTGGGTTAATCTTTTGCAAAGTCACATTGCAAAATGTTTTTTTGTTTAAAAATGTTTTGCAGTAGGTGATGTCATCAGCTCATTAAATAAAATAAATAATAATAACCCTTACGAAAAAGAAGTATACCTCAAGTTAGTTTTATGAAGTATACTTAAGTAATGTACAAGTATATTTTTAAGTTTAGGTAGTACGTATACTAATATCAATGTGCACTTGTAGTAAACTTGTCACTACTATTTCAGTACTGCTTGGGACTAAATTTGACCACTTTTAGTATATAAAGTATATGTTTAAGTGTACTATAAGTGTAACTTTTTAAAGTAAACAACTACGTTTCTCATTTGTAATGCATCTGTACTACAAATGATCTTATAAGTATACTAGTAGTTTACTATTTTAATACAAGTAGTACATTATTTAGTTTATGACAGTACACACTACTCTCAGTATACTATTAGTTTAGTAGTTTACTTACATTTATGCATTTGGCAGACGCTTTTATCCAAAGCGACTTACATTGCATTTCACATTTACATTCTTGTCAGTTCTTGCTTTCCCTGGGAATCGAACCCATGTTGCAGCGTCAACTACTGTTTGAGCTACAGGAGCTTGTTTATTTAGTTTACTATTTATATACTATTTTTTAACTTGCAGTATACTACTATGTTCAAATGTAGATATTATCTTTTATACTTGAAAAATACCTTTAACTAATTTTAAAACCATTTTATTAGCTTCATACATCCTTTTTTTTTATCAACACTTGAATGTCGATAAGTTTCATAAAAAAAGGCAACCTTTTAAACAAAAAAGTTGAGAAAATCTCATTTTTGTCAAAGACTATGCCGTGATCAGATTCAGAACGACGATCAAAACACAGATGGAGTCCAACGCTTCACAGTCGCTCTCTCTTCATGGGTTACGCTTCATTTCATTTGGTAACATTAAACACAAGTACTTTGAATACTTAATTATACTTTTAGGTATATATCGATCAAAAGATTGAGTATAAGTACAGGCCAAATAGACTTTTCTCTCAGTATAAGTCAAGTACACTTAAGTGTGATTTTAAGTATTTTTCTGAGAAGTACATAAAGTATATTTTTGAGAAGTATAAAATGTAGACTGAAAGCAGTCTCAGAATAAAATTGCAAGTTTATGGAGATTTTATTTATTAAAGTTTTTAAGTTAAATGCCTGTGTCTCTGAGTTGCAAACTATTCCTTTGTCTGTAATTTGCACACATTCACACGTTTAATCGATGTTTGATTACAGCAGTGGTGGGCCTTCTCTGCTGGCCTAAACACTATCAGAATCACTGACTTGTACTGTAATATATTTTTCCCAATTGTCGATTCTCTTAATTTCATAGCTTTTCTCTTGGTTGCGCTGCTTCTAGTAGTGTATGTTTATGTTAGAGCTTTTATCCAATCATATTTCAGCCGTTATGTGTTGCCAGGGTCAAAGAAATCTGCCTTGAGGCCTTCAGAATCGATAGTGCGGGCGCCTGTAGCTTTAAATGAATGGCAATGAATCTCTTGCTTTAACCAATCAGATAATCAGTCAGATTTAATCAGCCAATCAGATTTCGATTTGACGGCACCGGGGCCATCTAGCAGGCGTCCAATAACATCGGCATTTACGCGTCCTTTGATTGGATGTTCAGAGCGCGTGCTATTACTAGTAGTCAGAGCTAGCTAACCGCATCTGTAGCGAACTGCGTAAACTAAAATATATTCCTGTAGATTTAATAGTTTTTCAAACCACTAATTAATGTTTCTTTCCCTCCTCGACAAACCTACGCTTGACTCCTCGTTCAAACCTGTCGGAAAAAAATCCTTATTCAACCTGAGTTTAACGCAGAGTCACAGAACTCTATTCGATCTGTCCGGGTAAAAACAGAACTGACTATGCCATGAATGGTTTTGAAGGCAAAAGTCCCGTTGATCTCATTGATTTCCTTCAAAAATCTGTGTGAGAGAATGGGTCAGCTGTACATATCGATATCTTCATGTTTCGCGGTGACTGTCCCTGTGTCCACTGCTTCTGTCGAGCGGACAAATAAAAGTAAAATATATTTATATCTTTAGTTTTCTTCTTCCTCTTTATCCTGTTTTTCTTCCTCATCCTCCTTGTTTGCCCATCTATATTTTGCTGTAGAGCTGATCTTTCCTGCAGTTTTTTGTTGCTTAACAAATAAGCATGAAAGTCTTATGGCCCAATGAAAAATAATGAAAACCAGGACATTTTCATCACTTTATAAAAAACGGCCAGGACAGGACATGAAAACAGGACGTCTGGTCACCCTAACATAAATCTGTATGGTAAAAAGCGCTCTATAAATAAAGGTGCATTGACTTTGCATGTAGATTTTGTTTTAACTATTACAGAATATAAAGGTTCGAATGAATAAGTTTAAGCTATTCAATAATAGATGCTTAGTTAAAAAAAAACACTAATTTACTGGAAAACATAGCCTAGGCTATACATACCCCACCCAGTAGTCTCTCACAAAACAACAGATTATTACACACGCCGAGCTCACTGTTTTTAAGGCACGGACAGGCTCCGTCCATCATGTATGTGGGCGGCGCACTTCAAAGGCTCTGTCTTGAGTTGTGGGCGGGGTGTCGTGTGACGCTAACCAATCAGAAGCCTCTTCTCCTCCGCGAGTCCACAGCGCCGCGCCCCAGTCTGAGACGCGCACAGACAGAAACAAACGGTTGCAGAAAGAAACATTGGACAATCCCACTAACGGAGAAAAACATCAAGCTCTCCGCCTGTCCCCGAGTCGCTGTGGATTCCAGCCGCACATTTAAACCCCAAATCGCGTAAGTTTGTTTTCTACTTTCCTTTCACTCTGGATTATTCTCCCTGGGGTTTTAGTCGCGCGGCCTCAGCGTTAGCGAGCGAGCTAGTGGCGTTAACGCTCGCTTTCTGCAGGACGAACTCGTTTGTCGTATATGTTCTGATATTTTTGTGATTTAGTGGTAACGTGAGCGTTTTCTGCCGTAATATGGACTCTCGGTAACGTTTCTTATGTTGTAGAAAGAGGAGAGCACAGTCGCGCGCGCGCAGCGGACAGGGCCACTGCAACTCTGCACGCGCACAAATGAAAATAAATACTTTAAGTCTTTGTCACTTTTAAAAGTTGGAATTTTTTTGTGTTCTGCTAAATGTGGTAATTCTTGTTGCATTTATTTGACACTAGACAGAATGTCGATAACGCATCTTATTTTCATTGGTTTTAAAGTGATATTGGTTATGTTTATCTACAATATTAATATACAAAATTCATGCCATACGTTTTTTTTCTTCTTCTAATTCCTATGTGAAATGAAAATGTGCACTTTCAACTCGGAAGGGACACTAAGTGGCCATCCAGACAGTAATAGACCGTGTCTTGCTGATATATCAGTTTATGGGTTAATCACTCATTATTATTATCATAAGGCGTCTTGTGTTGTAGGATGTGTGTGTTTTTGTGCTGGTCACAGATTGGGCTCATGTTTGTGTCACTGGTGTTTCTGACAGTCTGTCAGTCAGAGAAAGACTGAAGCGTCTGTCTGCTGGTTTGTAGCATAAGGGCATCGCAGATCTTTCTAGTAGCTTATTGCTTGAATAAAACCGTGGCAATATCAATGATACTTAAGGCCAATAATCAATAAGCAGTTATGTTACTATTGATCATGATCAAAAGAATTGTTCTGCCAATTAATGAGGCTTTTTTGAGTATTCCCTTTCATGCAGTGTGTAATAAAGCTGTTTTGACTGTAAAAGGTCTGCAAAGTTTTAAAGATATTAGTGCACGACAAATAAAGTTATTGTCTTCTAAAAGAAAGAATCGATTCTAAACTGCAGAGTCAGTAATTCCAGTCTCGCTCATTTGTATGTTTGTAACAAATTTGCATAATGCAAGCCTATGGTTTTCTTTGGCATAGCTCCGCCCTCAAACACTGTGGTGTGTCTGAGACTGGAAGAGTTTGGTTCGTATTGTTCGTGTCGAGAAGACGCCGTTTTCTGCTGACAAAGCAAATCCACTGATGAGATTGATACGGTAAAACCCACGACATCGTTTCTGTGCGTATCACTGTGATCAAGAGCTGAGATTCAGATATGATAATAGGCATTTAGTGTCCAAAAGTGCTCTGTAAGCGGTCGACCAATCATAACCGTCTGGGCCATCTGACCAATCAGAGCAGAGCAGCTCTCAGAAAGGCGGGGTTTAGAGAGACTGAATTTTCAAACAAATCTTTTCAGACTATGAGAAATGAGGTGATGAGCAAAATTAAAATTGAAACGAAAGATTGTTAAATTAAAGTTTTGTGTTGAAGTTGTCCGTTATTAAAGTTATTGTATATAAGTTATTTTTATTTCAGAGCTTTTTCAATAACAGTGCGATGGTGTAACCCGAGATAGAGACGCTCAGTCTCTCGCCCGTGACCCTCTAGAGGGACGAAAATGTGTTTCTCATTTCCATCTCACGTTGATTAACTTTTTCCCCTCTCCTCCCTTTTGGTTGCTCAAATTTTCATATGTGTAATGCTTGTTGCTTTAAACAGGAAACAGTTTGTGTAGCGTGTGCAGCTGTTCGCTAAGCGTTTGTTTTGCACAGTATTCAAAAACTACATCTGCAGTAAAACATGGCTCTCTTCCAAAGCCTAAACCTCCATGGGCAGCATTTTAAAGCACAATCGGACACAGAGGCTATTTGAAATGTTTGCTGAGTGATGATTTTGCTTTTTTGGGGCCAACTTCTTAAGCAGAATTGCATACTTGAGAGAAAAAAATCCCATAATGCATTGTGACAAACTGTAAAATCCATGAGAAATGTTGATTATCAAAATACTTATAATTCATTCATTAACAAAAAAGCATTACTTATAAGCAGATAAATAAAAGTATAATAGCCTATATTGTTAAGAGTGTGAAGGATGTAGACAGTAAGGCATCTCACTAGTTACTGGAACAGAGCCCATATGTTTATGATTGATAATTCAGCTCTATATGGGGGATTTTCAATGTGTTTTGTTTCCAAACTGATTTTAGAGTTGTAGAATATTTTATCAGGGAAAAGCTGTATTTTATTTTAGCAGTCCAGTGGTGTTATTTGAAATATTTGCATCGCTTAAGGAATATTGTTTGCAGGGGTCCATATCTCAGTGTTTGGTGAATGTGAGGCATGTAGTTTATGTGCAGTATTCAGATCTACTGGCCCACGGCCACATTTAGACCCGCCGTGTGCCAGGAATAATTCAGACGACCAGTGCCATGGCATTCCTCAAAAACACACACACACACACACACACACCAAGTGATTAGTTTGAGATGTTTAACAGCTGCTGTGTGGTTAAAGTTTTCAGGCAAACTTTGTTAATGTACAGATTTCAGATAACATTTCAGGGCAAGTTAGGGTAATTACCAGCTCTCTTAAAAAAAAAAAATATATATATATAAGAATATTAAACTCGGATAAATTTCAGGCTAGTGATGCACGATATTGGATTTATCGGCCACCATATCGATATCGGTCAATGTTAAATTTTGATGTGATCGGCCCGATAAGAAAATTGGCTTATATATTAAAGCTGATAAATAATGGATAATTTTCTTCATCTGAGACACTTCAGATGCGCACTGTTCACCATGATGGTTTTGAATTGCTTGAAATATGATTGGAATCACTTCAGTTTCAGGAAAATACAGTTCAATGCAGCATGTGCAGCTCAAGTCTGTCATATATCCTAGGCTACATACAATTATAACGAGAACATCATTATAATTGTGTGCTTGGGACATGGATTTTAATGGTGAGACATTTTTGTAATCAGGCTCTCAAAAATTGTATAAAAATTTGGATTTAGATTTCTTGACTAATATAACGGCTATCGGCTTTCAAATATAAAGAATTATCAGTGCCGGCCGAAATGTTCATATCGGTGCATCCCTGTTTCAGGTCTATTTATTTATTTAGTAAGTAGAAAAGTAACAATCATATAATCCTAATAGCACATTTTCCCTTAATTGGCTCCAATCTGAAGAGTTTCGGCTGGTGAATAATATAAAGATTAGGCCTAAGCATTGAAGTGTGGCTTGTAGGTGGTAATTTTGCTTCTACTACGGAGCTGTTGAATGCTTGATTCTGATTGGCTGATGAGCATTTTTTGGTGTGCGATTATTTTGCTGCAAAGGTTCTTACAGCGTACAACAGCAAAATAAACCAAAACCTACAAAGACGTTGACCAAGCAAATGACCGACTGTAGAACTGTAAAATCTTCACGTTTTGAATCTACTTAACGTCACTCTCCAAACATTATGATCACACCCACATAAACAATCCCCCTCTCACACACACACACACACACACACAGTCACATGATCACTGCTACACACCCTCCCTCACATCTGTGAAGTGTTACGGGTGAGATAATTCACACACTTCTCTTCTGGAAACTAGGTCAATGAGGAAGTTCCTCATGAGTCGGTGATAAGACGCAAATTCATGCAGCTTAAATAAAGATTCAACACTTTTACGAGACACAGAAGGTCTATCAGATCCTAGAATGGATCCGTTGAGGGATGTTTGATTTTTAATTTTGGTGTTTTATTGTTTGTTTGTATGCTTTTTCAAATCTGAGGTGTGAACGACCAGTGATAAACGGGGGTTTCGTGACACTTTAAACCAGGGGTATTAAATTTAAAGTAAAGGTCCTTTCCTTCCCAGCGTAGGTCTGGACATTTATACATTTCCATCGAGGCAGTCGTAGTACTTTGTTAAAATAAAAATATTCACCAAAGATGAGAATCTTGGGCCCAGGGAGCCAAAACAATGTCTAAGAATTTTTTTAACAAAAAATAAATAAATATTTGATATTCAAGGTTAGATCAGATGTTTTAACAGGCTTTTTTTTGTCTTCCATTGCTATATCTCTAAATAATTTTCCAAATTGTATCATTGTTTATCATGTAATGCTCTTTATATGCTGATTAATAGCCTAATGCTAAATGTACGGGGGGGAAAAAAACATCTAAAGATACCACACGTTAACTTGTCTCAAACCTGCTTTAGTCGAACAGTCTTCTGTATGACAGATACAAATAATTCTATTACCTTCATTCTTGTTTTCTGCAGTGTTTTAGCGAAAGTTCCTATTTCGCTGCTCACCGTGTTTCTGCTACTGTTGTTAAAATAACTGCGAAGATGTGTCTTAATGTGTCGTGTTTTATCGGGAGAAAACACTGTGCATTGAGCGGAAAGGGCTTGAATGAAGCACTTTTGGCTCTAGATAAAAATATTATAGATATAGCTGTTAAGGATCATTACCATAAACAAGCCTGAGCGCTTGTGATGTGAACCGCTCTGTTGTTTTGACGCGCTGCGTCACTTTAATCTGTAGAAACGGAAAAATGGCACAATTATGTTCAACTTTGTGTCAATTTGACCTAGTACGTCATAATTCTGACCTTTTTAATGCCATTTATTTACAAAGGCATGATTTTTTTTTCCCATATGAGACAAATAGGCTTCCATAGATACATATGCATTACGTACATTTACATTTAGGCTATTAATTTAATTTTTATCCAAAAGCAACTTATAAGTAACAATTGTTTATCATAACAGCCACCATATTTGCAGTCTCAATTACTCTATAAAAAGTAATCAGGTACCTTAAAGAGCTATTTTTACCCAATTTAACTCATGAAATTAGTTTTGTTGGTATAAATTTACCTGTTTAGGTTCATACAGTGGTTAAATACTATTTTTGACGACTAAAACGAGTTAAGATGTAATTTTTAGGTTACTATTAATAAGTTTAATCAGAAATACGATTCAGAAAAGGAGTTATTATAAAAACACATGAGTACAAAATAAAATCCAAAGCATATGCCTTTCAAAAAGTCTTTTTAATTGTATTTTCTTATAAATCCACAGGAAAAAGGTGTAATTTATATACAAAACTAATAACTTTAATATGCTCTAATGATGTGAATCTGGCAGGCACTAAATCAGGAGGGATTTAACTTGCAAACTTAAACAGTGTCTTCTGCAACTAAGAGATTTTATTGTGTAGCTCAGACCTCTGAGAACCTCACGATTTTTATGTTTTCTGTCTCTCTCATGCTGTCTTTCTCTCTCCATATGAAAGACACACACTTTCTCCAACTCTGCAGGTGTTCCAGTGTTATATGCATTTATAAACTGATGGCTTGCTTTGTTTGGCTGCTTTGAGTCATGACAGACTCTTTCTGATCGCCTGCTGTCCGGTTTAACATCTGCCAGGGAGTTCTGGAGCGGGTTTTGGCCCGTTCGGATGGGTTTTGGCCTTCAAATGAGCCGGCTGGTGGGCTGAAATGGATTTGACTGCCATTTAGAAACTGTCAAGAATCCATTATTGATGCAGGAAATACATGCAGCGAGATCTGGCTCATTTACAATAGTTTTACAAGACTTTCAAGTTTCTCGTTCTCTCCATGGAATTTATTCAGACGTTGTTCAATCGTTATTGTAATCAATGTTGTTGACTCGGTAATGAAACTTTCCAGATGTTTCCAGAGTGTAATCTTAAAATGTAGCCAGAGGGGAATTTGAAAGATAAAATGACCACGGGATGCTGAGAGCCTGTAAAAAAATCAAAGAAAATAAAATTGTAAATCATCCAAAGCATCCAGGAGTGAGCTGTGCAAAGCGTTTCAGTGAGTGGGCAGAAAACATGACAGGGGTGACCGTATACTATTACATAATCCTACAGGTTTCCATGGAAATGTGTTTTGTTACCATAGCGACTACATTCATGCCTACACATCTCTGTGCTCTTAACACAAATGCAAGCTTAATATAACGCTATAATATAAATCTGTAAACATCACTTTCTGTTATGATGATCATTTTGCTGTTAAATGAGCTCAGCAAAATGCTTTGAGGTTATTTCTAAATCAAATTTTACACTAAAAGTTTGTCCAATGATTTTCTTTTGCATGAATATGCCTTTAAAATGCAGTGTTTGTACACAGTTTTTTTGGGGAAAACTGCATATTATGGCATTTTCAGAAAAAGGAATATTCTAACAGAAACTATTCTTTTAACCGATCCATTTACTATCAATATGTGAAATGATCCAGGTATTGAAAGAAACAGGCTTCTTTACATTTGATGCGATTCAATCTGCATGACCAACTCACTGGAAGTTTCACAACCAGGAAATGCATATTTGCAATAGTGCATGCTCAATGTTTTTCAAAGAATACTAGCCTTTCAAACGTCCATTTCATATTTTTTCTAACATTTAATAAAGATCATTATTTATTAAAGAAACCCTATGCCTTATGATTGTGATATTCAGGTTTCGAAAAGTAAGGGTGCTCCGATTGATCAGGCATCAATCGTTATTGACCGATAGTAGCTTTATATACATATCAATCACAGTCATATATGTTCAACACGTGAACCCAATGGCCAATCAGAGGTGTTTAAGAATGCGTTCAACAACACTTAAAATGCTAGAGGGAAATGCTGGTATTCTCACATTTTTAACATTTTAGTACCAAAGTCTGTATTTTTGACAACACTAATTTGGACTGCAGTGCCCATTTCAACCTCTAGCTGTCAATCTTACATACTGCACCTTTAATAAACTCTGTCTTGAGCAGAACAAACACAGTCCTGTAGTCCGCCAGTGTTGTTTTGGTTGAGTACATGCCTGTAGACCTAACGCGTAATATGCATGTGCATGATGTCACCGATTTCACAAATTCATGTTTTTCAAGATTTGCACTTTGAAACCTGATTTCCAAAGCTAGCATTTTCAGCCACCCGATGTCATGTAAATGAACAGCCAAAATCATAAAACTTTGATTGATTGACCCCTTGATTGTCGGTTCAGTTTAGCGAACAAATCATGAGCATTTCAAATATTTTTTCATAGCATGAGTCGCCGGGAATGAGAAAGTGATCAGCATGATTGATATTTAAAATAATAAGCAAGCGCTGCTTTATGGTTTGTATATCAGCAGTCCCTGAATGACCAGTATAGATGATACCTGCTGATATAGAGAGTTATTTCCTGACACGCAGGCGCAGACCAGCTGTAGTCTTTGCTGTGTGTTCAATCACAGCTTCTTTATTCATTGGAGATCTTCCTTCCATGGTACAATTGTGTCTGGACTGATTCCTATGGTACTGTGATTCATTTAGGGATAAAAGCTTTGTTCGGTCCTAAAGGGTCACTGCATTTGTCTGCAACTAATGCCTAAAATCAATCAAAAGCACAACGGAAAAACCTATCACTGCACTAAGGGTTCAAGTTAGCTGTGGACTCTGGGAAATACTGGAACAAAGCGGTTGGATTTTCATGGAAAGTTTGGTGTTGATAGTCACAGGATATTATCAGAAGTCAAAGATAATGAGAGTATTTTGGTTGAAACAGAGGCAGTGGTTTCCAATAGGGCTGCACGATACTGCGAAAATATGCAATGTTGAGTATTGCGATAGCAATATAACATTTCCCTAGAGAAATGCTATTTTTATTAAGCTTTTTTTTATCATATGTAATGTTCATACTAAAATAAACAGGTAATATATATTCCTCTGATCTTCATTCTTCTAAACATCATTATTGCGCAATTTTTTTTTTTTTTTGCACCACCTATTTTATCCCAGCGTCCATTTTCAAATAGACAATTCCTATTTCGCTTCATTTCCCATTCCACTGCTTGCGTGGAGACCAACCGATCAGCTTCGGCCTTTCTGTAACAACATGGAAAGCTCGGCCGGCTATCTTTGACCGGCCCACGTGAGGTAATTGGTAAATTAAAGTTGGAGACCGTCAATTTTTTTGTGTGTTCAAAACATTTTGCGTGTTCAAATTACATCATGAATCTATTTTCCAAACCGTGTTTTTGTCCTATCCTGAATCACTATGGCACACCTATAATCAGTGTTTATATTCGGACTATTTAAGGCTGGTAGGCTCGTACCACTGCGGAGGAGCACAGTTCCTGCGTGACTCGTCATAGACATAAGAGAGAAGTAGCTCCGGATGCAATGTTCTTCCGCAAGACGCATGCAGTTCTGTTTAATAACCGCTAGAGTGCCAGAAGTTATGGACTGAGGGGGGACGTACAATGCCCAGGTCTCACTGAACAAGGAAGAAAAAAAAAACTAACTTGGTAAACCAATCAAACAAACAACACTGGGGGCATTTATTGCTTTTTTTATATAGTTAATGTGATGTTGATCTTTGAAATACTTGCTTTTTTTGTCATCTCTCTTGAAGCCAAAATATTGCCATATTTCAGACGTACAGTTCTTTTTAGGCACAAGTTCTTCGCTGCTGTCATTTACTCGTTCTACTCCCGACATTGGTTTTTATTTTCCAGTCTTTGCTCTGAGCCACTAGGTTCCCCTTTGGGCCGGTCTAGCCAATAGCATAATCGCAGCCTATGGAGAGGCGGGTATTAAGATAGTAAGGCCCCATCTGACTGGTAAAATTTGGATAAACAACCAATGCATGCAACACACAAATGCTTGGCACATAAAATAAATGTCATTTATCGCACCTCTCTGCGATACGGATATTGCATATTCAATTATCGCGATACTGATAATTTTTCGATATATTGTGCAGCCCTAGTTTCCAATCATTGTCTGTACTCTGTGATGGGTGCCATTGTATTTCCTTTCTCAGCAGGAAGTGAAAGACAACATGCAGGAGATCTAGCGTTCTTTTATTCTCAGATGACTTTTAATTTGTGCTCAAATCCCAGTGTTTATTCAGAATTATTATGCACGAAGAGGCGTCTGTATCTGAACACGTCCGAGGCCTTTATGTGATTGCGCTGGAAACTAAAGCGTCTCTCGATGTCTGTGCAGTTACCAAGGAGAAGGACACAGAAGGGCTGCGCTGTAATTCACGTCGTGAAAGAGCGTGGGAGGAAACTCTAGACAGAGAGATGCTGTGGTGTATTAAGCACTATTTCTAAAGCACGTTTGTTTTTCACATTTGAGTCGAGGTTCACTGTAAATGCTGCTCCACACGGACTCGTCTCTGAGATTATAACGTGCAACTTCCTAAACTTGTAATGAGAAGCGATTATAAACCAGCTGTTGTCAACAAAAGAGAAGCTTTAAGTGCTCCCTGTGGTTTTTGCAGAAAATAAATGCTTAAATTAAATTAAGACAGCCATAGAGAATAGTACAGTTGTACTGTAATTAAATAAAATGTATTTATCTTAAATTCCCTTTTTTATTTTACGTTTTACATTGAAATGTTACAATAGTAACATTTCTTATTTTCTTTAAAAAATGTAAGTGTAATAATAATAATTGTGCAGCCCTACTAACAACCACAGCAGTTTATCGCATTTCATCTGAAAAATCATGGTTCATTTTCACAGTGAAATTTTTACAGTGAAATATTACAGCAGTAACATTTCTTATTGTTTCATATTTTTAATAAGAATTTTGCAGCCCTGTAAACAAAGAACAGCAAAACCTTGAGTTTTTAAATCACATTTTAAATCTCAATTTGTATCAGAAAAATTACAATTCGATTTTTTTTCCCCAAAACATGCAGCCCTACCACATCTGTTCTTCGTCCTGTCACTTTCTATCCCCCTTTAACACAGTTATATCTTTAATGAAGGCAAAAACATTCAACAAACAGTTATTATAAAAGTCTGATAAATTCTTGCCGTCAGAATGCATGAAATGCACTTTTTGTTGTCGTTCATTTGAACTCAGCAGCCATTAAGATGAAGAGAAATGTACATGTTTTAATTGTTGTGCTTCTGTACTGATTGAACGTGCTCATTTAGAGGGTTTAAGCTGAAATGACGACGACTGGTCTGTTCCTGCAGATTGAGAGCGGAGCATCTCTCAGGAGCTCCAGGGTTTCATTACTCAATGCTGCAGTTATTTCCTGTACTGGGGTGAAATGAGCAGCCTGTGCTTGTTGACTTCATGCTGTAATAATGTGTTGCATTGGGCAGTTTGTGTTGTAGGTACATGTTCATGTGGCTTTGAAACATCAGCTTGAAATCAGAAACAAAACCACTTATATGACATTAGACGATCAATAATGCTGAGTCAGACAGACTGACCCCCGTTCCTTCTCTCTCTGTGCCTCACGGTGTCGTTGATTCTCCTGCAGATACTCGTGAGCATATGTACACGACACTAACGGCATTCTAATCAGAAATTATTTTGGATTTTTTTATCTTGTTTTAATCTTAAAAGTCCCCCTGTAGTCAATCATTTTATCCCTTAAAACTCATCTTTGATCACCAAAATTTAAAAATATTAAGGAAGATATTCATGTCTTAAATCTTGAATGTAACTCGACACCCTTGCCTCATTTATATGCGCGGTTCTATGAATATGCAAATGAGCCCCGCCTCCACTCACTCACTCAGAGATCCGCTGGTTGACGATCACACGTTGATCTGATTGGTTACAAGGTCGTTTGTGACGTCAGAAACATCAGCGATTTCACACCGTGTTTTTGAGACTGTCTTTGGTTCACTGCAGTTTTAAGCAGAAAATACTCAGCAATACACACGCTTTGTCTTATACGCATATTAAAAACACCACATTGACACATAAATGACATTCAAAGCTGCATTTTCGCCACAGGTGGACTGAATTTATCATAAGAGCAACTGCTACTGTCCTGATTTGACTTTTTACCGAGTCTTATTTTCTGTGATATTAAACTGCATTATGTTGAGCTTAACTTGTTTTGATCCCAGAATTACTCTGTGTGTCTGCTAATGATGATGTAGTTGCTGTGGCAGCAGCAGGATCTGTTTAGGATCTCAGTGCCTCCTTGAACAGTCCCAGTGTCTTCTGTTCTCCTGCTCCTGAACATCATGTTTGTCTTGACTCTGCTTAATGGACTGAGAAAGCGCATTATGTCCAGAGGACAGTAACAGCCCGTTATGACCACTCGCACACTCCCACTGTGCAGCATTCTGTCTCCTAGGCCCTTTTAAAATGCCTCTCAGTGGGTGGATCTCATGTCCGGATTATATTTCACCTAGAGAGAAAAGGGAAATAATATGCTTAATAATAAATAAATAATATAAGGGGGGTGGTAGACCCCCAAAACTACTGTATACGTGGTGTAAAATGTTCAGTAATCAAAAAGCATACTAATTAATTAAAAATGAAAAATGAAACTTATACAATTGTTAAACTTATTCAACTTTTTTTTTTTCATACAAATTCTCTGTTGTGTTTTTTCTGGTAATCAAATGAAGACATAAAACATTTAATTTATTTTATTCATATGAAATTAAACAAACTTTTTGTCAAATAACGTGATGCACAATGAGCTTTACTGTTAAAATTAAAACATGGAATAAAAAGTGATTATTCCTTAAAAAATAAAGTTTTGATGATCATTTATTTGTATTAGTCTTAGTATTATTATTGAGACGTATCTAAATTCTACTATACAACAATAGGCCTAATATATTTGTCAAGTTAAACCAAACTTTTATTTTGACGGGTTGCCGTGAAGAACTTTGTGTTTCTGTGTGTTTGACATGACGATTGTTTTTCTCAAATTAAGTGGTAAATGCTCGCAAAGTGACTTTCAGAGCGGCTCCAGAGTCTGGAGATGAAGCTCATGCATTCGTATCCTCATAAATGTCAGATTTTGTATATTGATTTGTTTTTTAAGATCAAAATTATTAAATTATTGTAAACAATGTTTTGAATTGATTGTAATCAGAATATATATTTTTTAATTGAAATAATGTTGATTGCCTTGAATATAGCCATTGCTGCTGATATGGAGTTAAATCATAAATAAATTGAGCTCTGTTGCAGGTGTGTGATGAACGGAGACTCAGGTGCAGGGGTGGTGACGGCCCCCCCTCCCACCAACCCCCCTCATAAGGAGCGTTATTTCGACCGTGTGGACGAGAGCAGCCCGGAGTACCAGAGAGAGAGGAACATGGCACCCGACCTGCGGCAGGACTTCAACATGATGGAGCAGCGCAAGAGAGTCTCTATGATCCTGCAGAGTCCAGTGAGAACACAACACACACTTAACACTAGAAGTGCCTAGATAACACCGCTAGATTACAAACTATATCTTTAATGATAAATACCCAATTAATGCATTTATTGTATTAGGATATCTTTTAAAAACAAAACGACACCAAACTGTACATTTAAACAAGTTTAATTATACATTTATAAATAATAATAGCATTAGTAGCCTACCGTAATTATCGCATATTCACAACAGATAGGCTATATTTCCATATCCATTCAACATAACTCTGAACAAGATAATAGCTAAAAGTCCCTTTTTTAATTATAAAACGTTTTATTTTAATATGATAACAGAGAAAATAGGCTAATAGAAAAAAAAAGTAACAAAAGAATACCGTGAAATTCAGTGCGGTCAATAAGACCGGCTATGGCCGAAATAGGTAAATATGGTCATTTGGTTTTTTTTTGCCTTATGTGTAATTAATATGAAAAACATTTTAAATGAAAATACAGACACTTTTAGAAAAAGTCCGGTACCAGCAGGATTTTATTAATTTTTTTCAACAAAGTTATTGCAGATTTAAAATTCAAAACGGTCAAAATGACCGTCACGGCCGTTCTAGTGTAAAGGCACACTGAGTCTGAATTTTTTTTTGCATGTTAAAAAACAAATACAACCTCACGTTATGTCAAACACACTTGCACACTGCCTCCGAAACTTTCGCCCGGCATAAAAAAAATCTGATCGGGTTCGATTTTCTGCATTTTTCGCATTCGTAGCAAGCAGTTTGAATGGTGTTTTGACAATTCAGAGCCACCGAATCACGTATACGGAAAAACGCACTCGTTGTGCAAGGACCTTTACCGAAAAACCGTGATAACGCATGAGCATGTACACTACTGTACACTAAAAGTTGGAGTTTTTTTTTTTAAACGTTTTCGAGTTAAGTCTCTTCTGCTCACTAAGGCTGCATTTATTTGATCAAAAATACAGTTTTCTATTTAAATATAAGCTGTATTTTCAGCATCATTACTCCAGTCTTCAGTGTCAAATGATCCTTCAGAAATCACTCTAATATGAGGATTTGATGCTCTTTGAAAATATTTATTATTATCAATGTTGAAAGCTGTTGCGCTGCTTCATATTTCTGGTGATATATTCATACAGTTCATTCAGCTCTCAATAAACCCCCTCCTGACTGATTTCTCAAAATGCCCAGCAATCGTGTGTGTGTGTGTGTGTGTGTGTGTGTGTGTGTGTGTGTGTGTGTGTGTGAGCACAGAGGGGATTCTGTTTATGCAAGCGGACAGTCAGCGGAAGAATAAAGATGCTCTTTATCCAGGCAGAAATTGAGGGAGGGAAGGAAAGGCAGCTGATTTTCAGCTCTCATACTTTTTAGGCCAAGTACCATCTTCGATCAAGTTGTCGTATCCTTTAAGTCAAGATCAAGTACATTTCCGATGGTTTGAAGGGGCTTAAAGGATTAGTTCCCCTCAAAATGAACATTTCATGATAATTTACTCACCCCAATGCCATCCAAGATGTTCATGTCTTACTTTCTTCAGTGTAAAAGAAATTACGTTTCAGGAAAACATATCAGGATTTTTCTCCACACAATGGACTTCAACGGTAACCAAATTGTTGAAGTCCAAATCAATGCAGTTTCGAAGGGCTCTGAAGTGCTTCAAAGGGCTGTGCACGACCCCAGCTGAGGAACAGGCTCTTATCTAGCGAAACGATCTCAATTTCTAAAATAAAATAAAAATGTATATACTTTAAGCACAATTGTTCGTCTTGTGCTGGTCTGCGACGCGCCAGGAATTACGTCATCACGTTGGAAAGGTCACGCTGGACGTATACAAGCGTGGAGAAGCAGGATCGTTCATATTTTATTGTATGTTGAATGACATATTTATGTCTTTGTGTCAGTATAAAATGGTCCTTTTGTGTGCGTATCCTGGATGTTTAAAACAATGGGGCGGTACTTACGCCTACGTCCAGCGTGACCTTTCCAACATGATTACGCGCGTCGTTGACCAGCACAAGACGAACAATTGTGCTTAAAGTATATACATTTTTATTTTATTTTAGAAATTGAGATCGTTTCGCTAGATAAGAGCCTGTTCCTCAGCTGGGGTCGTGCACAGCCCTTTGAAGCACTTCAGAGCCCTTTGAAACTGCATTGATTTGGACTTTAACAATTTGGTTACCGTTGAAGTCCATTGTGTGGAGAAAAATGCTGAAATGTTTTCCTCAAAAAGCGTAATTTGAAGAATTTCTTCCACTGAAGAAAGAAAGATATGAACATCTTGGATGGCATTTGGGTGAGTAAATAATCATGAAATGTTCATTTTGAGGTGAACTAATCGTTTAACTTTAGATGCTCACCTTTTGGAAATGGAGAATCTGAGGCAAATACAAATGTCAAAAAATAATATTGATGTAAATGTACTGAATAATATTTATATATTTTCAGTATTTCAAGTTTTGAGATTCCAGGTAGCAGATCAAGAACCATTTAGTGTGTAACTCGTCCCGTGCTGTTTGTGCTACAGACACGAATGATTCCTCAAGTCATATCTAGAATGGAACCGTATAGTTCTGTCTGTAATTGTGTGTGTGTGTGTGTGTGTGTGTGTGTGTGTTCTCCTGTGTTTCAGGTGTTCTGTGATGAGCTGGAGTCTCTGATCCAGGATCAGATGAAGAAGGGGAAAACCCCCACCAGTTTGCTTGCCTTGCAGCAGATCGCTGACTTCATGACCACCAGCGTTCCCACCATGTACCCCGCCGCACCGCAGGGAGGCATGGCTGCCCTCAACATGAGTGAGTGTGTGTGTGTGTGTGTGTGTGTGTGGGAATCAACTGTGTTAAGCCACGGTCACTCTAGACTTTGAGCACGCAAACTTTCTACGGGCACTGCAGCGATCGTGATATATCACATCACATTCATGACGTATTTTATTTTATAAACATAAATCCAACGTTAAACAAATAATAATTAATCCAAAAAGATTAAATATACAATTTTCTCCACTTTACTGTCATGCCTTGACGTATCGACCCTCTATTCGTTTATATACTTGGATAATTTTTATTCATATTTTCTTAATACTTTGTTTTATTTTTTGGTCATTTTTGGAGTTTTTTTAAAATATGTATATTTCATTTATATTTTAAGTTACTTTACTACTTAATACTTAGTATTTTTTTTTTGTTGGTCATTTTAGTAATTTTGTGTCTTTTATTATGTTTTTTTTTTCACTTTGTCATTTTCGTTCTTAGTACTAATATTTAAAGTATTTTTTATTTTAATATTTGCTGTTTTTGTTTTAATTTTAGTTAGTTTTAGTAATTTTGTGTTTTTGTCATTTGTAACATTTTTTTAAATTTGTTTTGTTTTTCAATTTTAGTGCTTTTTAGTTAGTTAAGCTTAATGAAAATTAGAAATGTTGCCTTGGCAAATAACTTGTTTAATTTCAGTTAATGTTTATTTTAGTTCAAGTAACGAACTAAATACAATTTTGTTTAAATGAATAATAACCCTGGTGTTCCACACTGAAAGTAAAATTCTACTTTAAACAACAACTTCAGTGTTTTAAAGAACTCTACACCTATATATGTTTATGTATTGATGGCAGGACAGTCCTAACAGACGTGTGTGTGTGTGTGTGTGGTGTGTGTGTGTAGGTTTGGGGATGGTGACTCCAGTCAATGACCTGAGAGGTTCAGACTCCATCGCTTATGAGAAAGGAGAGAAGCTCTTGCGCTGTAAACTCGCTGCGTTTTACCGCCTGGCCGACCTCTTCGGCTGGTCTCAGCTCATCTACAACCACCTGACTGTGAGTGTCACAAATACACATATATATATATAAATACAACAAATCTCTGGGCGTTTGATATGTGGCAATACAATTTAAACCTCTGTCTTTTCAGGTCCGGCTGAACACTGAACAGGAGCGTTTTCTGATCGTCCCGTTTGGTCTTCTGTTCAGTGAAGTCACGGCCTCCAGTCTGGTAACCCTGCCTTTGTGTTATCTCAACCATCTGATTGGCTCTCAGAACGTGACTGACATCAGGCTATTAATGCTTACAGATATTATTAAATAGTGTATTACCTGTAGGAAAAAAAAAAATGTTGTTAGGAGTAGCCAGCAGTTGTAACTTGTATTTAGCAACATTATTTGCAATACTTATGGAATTATTTTAAATGTTCCTTTCTCTTTTATCTTCTTTCTTATTTTGTTTCTATTTTTCATGTATTTTTTTTTATTAATGTAATATGATGATGTGTTGACCTACCAAGGGACTACAGATGAAAATGAGCTTTTCTGCTAACTCTGGCACATTTTACATTTTGAGTGCAAACAAAAAATGTCAATTGATGTAAATTGTCCCTTTTAAATAAAAAAAATGTATTAAAAAAATGTGTCCTCAGGTGAAGATCAACCTGCAGGGTGAGATCGTAGACCGAGGAAGCACGAATCTGGGCGTAAACCAGGCTGGCTTCACCCTCCACTCCGCCATCTACGCGGCCCGGCCCGACATCAAGTGCATAGTGCATATTCACACGCCCGCCGGCGCCGCGGTACGAGCCGTTCATGCCAAACCTAACAATCATCTCACAACGTTTGGGTCACGCTTTCTGTTAGATGTCTTTACTGTTTACTTGCATTGAAAAATGTGTTAGCTACAATGTATTTAATGTGTTCATGTTGTATTGCAAAACACATGATGTGGGATACGGGTAAGGTTAGGGCAGGTTTGGTGGTACGGGTAAGTTTAAGGATAGGTTAAAGACTAAGGGAAGGGTCAACAGTGTAATTATAGATGTCATTGTAGAATTTAATTACAGCTGTAATTACATGAAGGTATTTTTTAAATAGAGGTACAATGCAAAAACATGTAAACAATTAGTGCTTTATCAAATGATTCATTTAAATGTTTGAACATGGTAGTTAAAGACGCTTAATATAAAGTGGGACCAATTTTTCCAACTAATTAATTTAATTCAGATGCTTTTATCTAAAATAGTCAAATATTAGCATAATATGGAAGCTTGTTTCCGCCATTGAATAAAAAATAAAAGGTAATTTCGACTTTTTATCACACAATTCTGAATTTTTTTTTATATATAAACAAGCTTCCATAGCATTATTAGCATAAAGCATGAATTAGCATGAATTTTTAATTTATTACATGCATCTTGTTAGTTCACATTTCATTCATTTTTATTTACAAATTGCAGCATTTTTACATAGTATTTGATCATTTAATTTTGAATTCTGTGGTATTTGGATGTGTTTCATTTCCCATTTAGTTTTGAATAGACTTAAAATAATTCTTGAATAAATGCATTTTCCAATATTTATTTATGCTTTCATTTCATTGCAATATTTCATGATAAATTAATTTCATAGTATATTTATTTTAATTTGAACTGTTATATACCTTCATATTAATGATGTAAATAATTTGACCTCCAGGTGTCTGCTATGAAATGTGGTCTTCTGCCCATTTCACCCGAGGCTCTGGCGCTGGGCGAGGTGGCGTACCACGATTACCACGGTATCCTAGTGGACGAGGAGGAGAACGTCCTCATACAGAAGAACCTGGGTCCCAAGAGCAAGGTAAATACACAGATAAAACAGGCTTCTAGTCAGACAGAAG